>CP106723.1:111634537-112147037 GCA_025506655.1 Gossypium rotundifolium
AGTCTTGAGATCCCTTAGACCCCTATTTCACTCAAAAGGAGTCGATGAATAAATACGCCCATGTCATTGATATCTGGGGACCTATTGTAAGTTCAAAAGAATATGGAAAGAACGAATGAACTTATGAATGAACATTTGTATGTATAATCATGAATAAAGAATGAAAGAATATTTGTATAGAAATCCAAAGTACGAAAGAATCTATAAACAAAAAGATGCATTTTATTGAAATAAGGATTCTGAACACAAGCCTATTTCACAAAATAAATCTTATTGCTCCTAGGCTTAAAGCAACAAGTTCGTTCAGTACATTACTTTGAGAAAGCTCTAAATACTACAGGAATTTTTTTCATAGTCCAATTGTTCAAAAATGCTCCAAGGTTCATATTTCTGCATTTGACGCGTTATCTAACTTCACAACACCCATGTTGATGAATTTTTCCACCAATTTCTTGAAAGCAAGGCAATTTTCTATCGAATGCCCTGTAAACCCCGCGTGGTACTCACATTGGGCCTTTGGGTCATACCATTTTGGGTATGGAGGTTGCATTGGTTTCGGGTAAAAAGGGGATACAACATGCACTTCAAACAACATTTGGTATAACTCTCTGTACGTGATTGGGATGGGTGTGAACTGGGACTTTTCTGAGTTCGATCTTGGATCGGGTTCTTGCCCTGGGGAGACTTGACGGTCGATTATTACAATCCTTGGCTGGCCTACTGTGATAAGCTCCTGGTTGTCCCTGTTATGCCTTCTCCTACTATTCGCTTTATTTTCCTTTTTCTTTGGGGCTTCTAAAGTCCACTTTCCTTTTTCTTTTGTTTCTATCAGTACAACCGGTTTGGCTCGATCATCCTCCGGGTTAGAACCTGAACCCATCGAGAATTTCAACAGGGCCGAAGTGTCAGTCTGATGTTGGGGTCCAATAATGACGGGTACCCCATGCGAATGCGTGTTTGGTTCAGTCGAGATACTTATCGGGGAATAAACGATGTCTTCATCACCATCCACACTGCTGACCACTAGGCCACTCCCTTTTTTAAGCCCTCCAACTAGTAATTAGGTTATCTGGCGCATCATATTCATTTGGTCTCGCATGTCCCGTTGAATTTTGGCCAACTGCTCTTGCATTAGTATTTGTCTTTGCTCTATTCTCTCCAACCTTTGTTCCATATCTTCTAGGTTGACTGAAATAATTTTTAATTAATCAGGGTCTTTTCATGAAATCTAGTGCATGTGATGTAATGCTATGTGAATGCATGAAATGAATGTAAAGAGATGTCGATTCTAACTCAATTTATTTTAGGAAACTTTACTAGAGGACAAAGCCCTTTACATGAAATGGACTACAAATATGCGAACATCCGTATTGTCTTCCATTTCATCAAGAAATTCATTCTCCATGCCGAGCTCCCTAATTTAGCAACCGAACCCAAGTCGACATCTAACTCTAATACAAAAATACATGGAATGAATGCAATGCAATGCAATAAAAAGAAAACACGTTAGTGCCAGAGAAATAAACAACATAGAACACCTGACCGGGTGACCACTAGGGTTTGGCGTGGCTCTATCTAGGGTAGGCTCCTAGGGCTACTATATGCGGCTTGGTTCTAAAGAATGGGTACCTGAACCGGTAGATTCCTCGATCCTCACCCATTATAGGCTCATATGGAACGAGTTCGGTTCGGGGGAATACATTTCCCTATGGCTGCACGGAGATGAAAATCTCACGAAGACATTGGTACGGATGTATCCCTAGAGCGATTCACTATCCTGCACGGAGGTGAAAACCTCACGAAGGAGTAGCTTCTCACTCTCACTTAAAAGGTGTGACCCGGCGGTAATGCAACATAATGCAAAAATATTTTACAAGATTTACAGTAATCACAACAATATGAATGCAATAATAGGATTGTAATTTTTCAAATCAAATTTTCAATTTTCGACAAAAGGACAGAAATTAATCAATTTTATGGCTTGACTCTCTTTCGAAGTCCCCATGGAGTCACCAAGCTATTGAAACCATTTTTTTCGAGCTTTGGAAAAATGGAGATCGACTTTAAAAATATGGAAATGGAGTCTCCACCGACCTTTTATTCGAGGTGTGATCGGATCACCTTGAGATGGATTATTTTAATAAAATATTTTGATTTATTAAAACAATAATTTTGGTCTACGAAATCAAAAATCGGGTTCGGGAGTCGGTTACGTAAGAGGAAGGGTTAGTACCCTCGACACGCCCAAAATTGGTACCTAATTGATTAATTAATGTCCTGATGTCAAAACTTTGAAAAGACTCTAGATTATGATCCGTTTACTTGAAATACATTTGAACAGAATCATATTGGATGCCAAAGCTTCTTATTTCGAAGAAATAAAATGCCGTACTCAGTAAGTTAGGGCACAACATCTTATATTCTCGAAATTAGGTTTATCCTTCGACGTTCAATACTCGTACATTTAAAAATAATAAGGATATTCACTTATCTAGGTCAAATGAAAATCGCAACCCAAAGAAGTTAGGGCACTATTTCTCAAAATTCCGAATACGGAATATTGTCTTTGTTCTTTTAAAATCTTATCTCGAGATAATAAAATATCACACCCAGTAAGTTAGGGCGCAATATCTCAAAAATCCCAAGAATAAGTTTTTTTTATTTGAAATATTATGTATTTTGATTTAAGAGAGAAAGGATACTCGATTGCTAGGTTTTAAACGAGGAGAATCAGAACTCAGTAAGTTAGAGCACGATTTTCTCGAAACCTCTAAACACGAGCATTGCCTTATGATTTTAAAACCGACTCAAAATGCTTTTATCGAATCACTAGATAATGAGAAACAAAAATATAATACGGAATTATAATGCATGAATACGAATTTGCATAAATGAATAACAAAGATAACCATAAGCACATACAATTTGAAACATACGACATCGATAATTTCACAACACATCATGTTTAAAATGATAATATAAATAACATATGTACAAAATAATAATATAGGGAGGTGTTGGGAATAAAACATAATTTAAAATGAGATCTTTAAAATAACAATTATATATACTTATATAGATTTAAAATGGAACATATATATATATAGATTTTAAAGGAAATACATACATAAAATTATATGACTAATAATATAGACATAAAATGAGGTAATTTTAATATAAATTATATATGTATATATGTAAAATAATAGTGCATAAGAGTAATTAAGTTAAAAATTATGCAAATTATCACAACAAAGAAACAAGACACTTGAAATCAAATATTTATATAATAAAAAATATATGCAAATAAGCATAAAACAAATTAAGATATTGTAAAATCGATTTACGATTAATTTTATTAAAGTAGCTTCTAAAAAGTATATAATAAATTTAATACCATAAAAGCAAAAAAAGATTATAAAAAAAAAACTAAAAAATGCTCAATTGAAATGAAAACAAAATTTAAAGGCTATTTTATAAAATAAAAAAAATCGTTTAAACACATGCAAGGATCAAACTGAAAGGCGCGTAAACTATCAATGACTTAACTAGCAAAAACGCAGCGCACAGATTGGACTAATTTAAAAAGGCGCGCAAATCTTTGGGCTAAATTAAGAATCAAAAGAAATGAATGGAAGCTTGATTAAAATTGAACGCAAAAAAGAAGGACCAAACATGCAATTGTACCATCACCGCAAAGACGCGCGGATCCCATGGGTAACGGGTCGGGTCAAATCGGGTCATGGCCTGTATGGCGTCGTTTTAAGGCTATTGAAATAAGCCTAAACGGAGCAGCCATTAATGTGTTTAAAAACAAAATGAAGCTGATTGAACCCGATCGCCTCTCAAATGAAACCTTAAGCCCCTAATCTTTTCTCTCGTTCGTATACAAAAAGAAAACACCCTCTACTATTGAAACGCCATAGCAGTTGGAGATTAGCGGCCAACTCAGGTCCGATCGGTTGATTTCTTCTGAACCAGGCCTGAACGCTTCACATTCTTTACCTCGAAGGACCACTTCGATCCGACGAAGAAAGTAGTCCGGTATTTCACAGTAAGTCCTTCCTTTGTTTTAGATTTCAAATGGACAAAACATGCAGAAAGAAAAAGAAAAAATGAAAGCAAAAAGATATTTTTTTTCTTTAAACCACCTTTAGATATATTTTTGCCTTTTCTATATCTTGCGAATCACTCTGTATATGTCCCCCTGTTTGTGTTGAAAATAGAGAGAAAAAGAATGCTACTGAAATAGATTAAAAAAAAACAAGAAGAAGATGAAAAAAAAACCTTTGAAATTCTATCTCTGATTTTTATTTCTCTCTATTAGTCTGTATTCTGTATTCTATATTCCCCCTGAAAATCGTGAATGTCTCCTCTTTACAATAGTTGATTTCGGACTTTTTAAAGTCAAAATCGAAAAATCAAAAAATACAACTATTTTTGTTTTCTTTTTCTTTCTGCTTGCTGGTCTTCGTTTGTCTCTTTTGCGTGTGTGTGCCTTGTGATGGGCAAGGGTATGGAGGCTGTCTGAGGCGAGCTAGTGGAGGTTGTGCATAAGCGTGGAGAGTGCTCTGCAGGCGTGGAAGCCCGAGCGACGTGGGTGTCTTGAGTGCGCGTGGAGTAGCTCTAGAGGAGCGTGGGTGCACGCGGGCGTATGTGGAGGCTGCACGAGGAAAAGAGCGGCACTAGGTGACCCTAGAATGTTCTAGGGTTTTCTGTAATTGGGCCATTCGGGTCTAGTTAAGGATTGGACTAGGCTGGTTGTAATTTGGGCTACTTTGGGATTAAATGAATTTGGGCCACTGTGTTTATTGGACTTTGTTATTCTATTTAATTTTTTTTTGGTTTTTTTAGTTAATATTTATGGTTTTAAAATGGGCCGGGCAAAAATTGGGTCTTACAATTATTTTTAATCTAAATCTACTAATCTAATTTAACTAAGAACGCAACAGAGAATGAAATAGGAAAATAATCGAAAATAATGAATGAGAAAGACAATACCCAGGAAAGAATCCACCTAGACTTCACCTATTATTTTGAATCTGAATTAAACGATTTATTCACTTGTGTCTTAATCCATAGAAATCCCTAAATTATATTAATATCTCTTTTGAGAGTAAGAACAACTGACTCTAGTTTGATTAATTGAAATCTCTTTCTAATTAAAACCCCTATCGTCGCATTAACTCAATTTATGGATTCCCCTATTAGATTTGACTCTAATCCAGTAGATTTATGTTGTCCTATTTTTAGGATTGCATGCAACTCCACCCAATTACAATAGATCTACTCTTAAATAGGAACTTTGGCTCCACTGAAATAAGCACATTAAATATGAATTAATATCCTAAAAATATCAAAACACGAAATAAGCATTCATAATTGAGAACAAGAATCAAGTATTTATCGCATAAAAACAAAAATTAAATAATAAGATTCATCATAGGTTTCATCATCCCTAGGTATTTAGGTAATTTAGTTCATAATCCTGAATACAAACATCTCAAAGTTAGGATAACCATAAGACATAAAGAAACTCAATAAAACTTCAAAATAAGTTAAATGGAGATCTTCGATCTTGAGGGAGATAAGCTTCTGAGTTGATTCGAATGGCGTTCTTCGAGTGTTTTTTCAATCTTCTTTGATTGCCCCCTTGTGTCTTCTTCTAATTGGTATTTATAGACTTTAGAATGCTCAAAAAGCCTAAAAATTGGATTTTTCGGCGTTTTGGGAAGCAGAATGCGATATCGATATGGGCTGTCACATGGGAGTGTGGCCAACCTGTGTGGAAGCCCAAGCCATGTGGATCCTAAAATAGCTTTATTTATCCAATTTTGGCTCGTTTTTCGCTCCTTTCGCTCCCAAATGCTCTCCTAAGTATAAGAACATGAATTTAAAGGATTAGGAGCATCAAATTCACTAATTTGCATAATTAATCATCCAAAAACGCATTAAAAATGAGATTAAAATATATTACTTTTATAACTTATCAACTACCAATTATGCATAAAAATTATAATTGACTCACATAACCTAATTTCTAATCATATACAATATTTATTTAATTTAGAAAATTAAAAAGAATGTCTAAAATTTTCATTCTTCCTTTTACGATTTTTCAAAATTTCTAAAAATAACGAAAATCAGGTGTAAATATTTTTCGACAATAATTTAGTTGTTCTCATAATACATACAGTAATATAAAGTGATTTATAAAAAATAATATCCTATTTATCTAATCTTAAATTAATCTATACAATGAGTCTTTTTGCATTTATGAATTTTTTTTTGTTTTAATTTACTCCTTTGCTTGACAAGTGTCATCAATACTTGGATGACATCTTTGTAGTTCATTCAAGGCGAAACTAGTAAATTTTTT
This sequence comes from Gossypium rotundifolium, assembly GCA_025506655.1. Lineage (NCBI taxonomy): Eukaryota > Viridiplantae > Streptophyta > Magnoliopsida > Malvales > Malvaceae > Gossypium > Gossypium rotundifolium. The sequence goes on from CP106723.1 coordinate 111,640,917, forward strand.
TGGACGAAATTAAATTGTAATTTTTATGATAGTAAAAATGCAATCTCACCATTTTAATGATAATTTCTAAAGGATTAAATTAAAATTTTATCAATTTTAGGGGTTAATGTATAATTTTATCTTTACTAATTTAAAATTTTAAAAAACCTAAATGAAAAATTTTCCATTTTAAGGAGGGTTAGACTCTTGCTAGTCCCCTCACTACACCCCCTAAGTTCATTGATGGGCCCATTTAAAAACATCCTTAAACACCATCAAATTATATATCATGATTCTAAATCATTTAAAAACATTTACAAATCGTATTTAAACATAATTTCAAGTTATAAACATGTTAAAACCAATTTATAACTCAAAAACTAGTCTTAACATTTCAAAGAGGTACATGCCAATAACCTATATAAAAAACATTTGATAATTAAAGAATAACCTTAAAAACTTGATGGGTGATTTGATGCTTCCAAACAAAGCTTCAAGCTTCTTGTAGAAGGTCATTTTTCTACGTGTTTTAAACAACTAACGGGTGAGTTTTAAAAGCTTAGTAAGTAGTCAAGGATAAACCTACATATTCTATTCCTTGTTAATTATGAGCACCTTTAAGCATGTCATATAAGATTCACTTAAGTCGCGTTCTAGTAACACTAATCAATTCATTTAAATTAATCAAATTATGGGGCTGAACTTACATTTTAATGATTCATTAGACAATAGCTTATGAAAAGTTTGTTTGGGGATTACTCTCCCTCATAATTCTTTAAACCTTTGTTTCTTAGCTTTCAAAACATACATATACATTTCTTTTTCATTTATGGCACTTATTCTATTGAAGCTGTAATATCTCTAAAGTTCCCTTAGTCGTAAGAAGTGTAAAATCGGGAATATATGTGATAGGATTTCTAAGGGTAAATAAATGTGAATTATCAGTGTTAGTAGAAAAGAGTATTGGATATTGAAGGAAGTTAAAATAAGTAATCTGTGGTGAGCTAATGATTTGAAGCAAGGACTAAATCTTAAAGAAGGGAAAATTAATGGTGTCAAATCATAAATACTCAAAATTTGAGGGTTCAAAGTGAAAAAGTGGAAAAAGTTTAGGGACTAATGTTGTACTTTTTCCAAAGGTGTGAATGAAGAAATTATAAATATTAAAAATGTCAAGGAAAAAATGGTCATTTTGCAAGAAAGATTATTTTTAGAAATTTCCTAAAATGCCGTTGTGTAACAGCCCGATTATGACCCTAATCGTAACGGTGGTTTCGGGATCATGAATCCGAGTTAGAAAAATATTTTAATATTTTATTTGATATCTGTGTTATGTGTTTGAGCATGTGTTAAAATATCGTAGGCTAATTTGTCTGTTTGGATGTTTAATTTTAGAAAAAGGATTAAATCGCATAAGTGGTAAAAGTAACCAATTATTAAATTGAGTGGCTAAATTATTTTGTCTTCTTTTGCATGAGTATTAAAGCTGCAAATTTACCTTTTTGAGGTATAGTGGACGGCACTTTGTCTTTTTAATATATATTATATGTTTATTTTATATGTTAAATTTATAATAATGATATAATATACCTTTTAACCATATTATAATAAAATGAAAAAGAAAGAAAGCCATTGCATGTTCATCATTTTAGCTCTCTTGGCCGAAACTAACAAAAGAAAAAGAAAAGAAAACAAGCAAGAGTTTTGGCACTCATCAAGCAAAATTAGGTAAGTTTTAGCTTTAGATTTTTGATGATTTTTGTATTTTTGAGATTGTTGTTCACTATACTATCAAGCCCATGTACTAATTTTGTGCATTGGTGATGTTTATACTATCAAGCCCATGTATTAATTTTGTGCATTGGTGATGTTTGTGAGATATGCCATGTAACATCCCGAAATTGGGCCTAGTAGGATTGGGCCTTGAGCTTTAGGAAAATTAGAATATTATTTTTTTTTTGTGTTGGCTTGGGTATGAATTTTGTGTGTTAGCATAGTCTTGTGAAGGCTAGATTTTAATTAGGAAGTTAGAATAAATTTTAGTATGGTTTATTTAATGAAGTAAGATTAAGTGAGCTTAGCACTTAAGTTAATTTAAGTGTTCATTTATTGCATAAGAGGAGTAAGTGGCAAGATGGTTAAGGAGCTTGAAAGGTAGCTTGAGGTTAGAGGTTTGAGTGGTATGTTTAGCATTTTGAAGGTTTACTTTTGTGTATTAGCATTGATGGCCGGTCAAACTTATTTATGATAGGTGGACTAATAACTTTTGGTAAGTTGAATTTTTGTTTAAGGAAAGCTTAATTTATGGGATAAGATTCTTAAGGTTATGGAAGGATATCTTGAAGTTATGGTATATTGAGGGGACAAAAGGCTTGGCTTGTGGAAAATGTTTTGGAAACAATTCCTATTCTTTTAGTGCTTGAATGTGGACGGTATGGGTGCCTAGGGGGTGGCTGAATTTTGTTAGGTAGCTTGGGGGAATAGTTGGCCAATTCTCCTTTTGAACATCTTTTGCATTTTTGTTTTCCTCTCCAAAATCCTTTGTTTGGCCGAATGAGTATTGTACATTTTGTGCAAGTTTTGCTTTTGGTTAGTCTTCATTTTGTTTGAACCAAAATTTATATTTTCTTTCTCTCATCTTTTCCTTTGAAACCGAAAACATCTTTTGCACTTTTGTGCACTCTTTCTCCCATCTCTCTTCCTCTTTTCTTACTTTTGGTATTTGCTTAACATCGCTTTTTCCTTTTTATTTTCTTCTTGATCGAACCTCTTTCTTCCCCAAATCCTCTTTTCTTTTCTCTTTTCCATTGTTGATTAAACCGAATCCTCATCCTCTCATTTTTATTCTCTTTTCTACTTACATATTTCCTTCACTTTTATTCACATATTTTCTCCTTTCATAACTATATAGCCGAAACTTCCTCTTAGTATTGTTGTGGCCGAATATTGAAGGTTGGTAAGTCAAAGGGTAAGGTTTTATTTTAAGGGATTATTCTTTTGATTACCTAAAGCCGAAGGCTATTATTTATTTAATGGTTGCCGATTGTAGGGAAGTGAAGCAGATTCGTGTACCGGTTGCCATAGTTAGTACTCGAAGGCGATTAGGTGAGGTTTCGGATTCATATGATAACCCCGTAGAATTATTTTGGTTTGGCCGAATAGGCCATGGCACTAACCTAGTGTTTGGCCGAATATAGGGGCAAGGAAAACTTGTGTGGCCGATTTGTCTATTCGGGATTTAGGATTCTTGTTAATATCAGGTGTGTACATACACACCTTATAACTTTTTAATATGCTAAGTGTTATATTATGCCTAATCGGTTTGTGTAGATATGGATGTAATACCATCATGGTATTAACAAGGATTCGGGTAAGTCTTTATTGCTATGAGATTACTATTTGATGCTTTTGGGAAGCATGATACATTTGGTATGTGGCTTATAATATATGGCTCTTGATAGATCTGTTGGATATTGATTAATAAATCCATTGGCATGACAATTGTTAATTTTATATTATTGATTCATGTGGGATCTAATGAGCGGAGGGCGATGATATTCGTGTCGGCGGACACGGTGTTTTGGTAACACATTGTGACTACTGGTCACCGAAGTTTGGTACCTCCAGAGGTTTGGCACCTCATAGCGTCTCGTCCTCGTGGTGAGCACCACCGTGGGTTGACCCCACTTTGAGATATGGGATTGACGCCGTGATTTGGTATCACACGATGGGTTGGCCCCATCATTCGATTTGTGTCCTCGGACACCGGAGATTTGGTATCTCCGGTGATTTGGCATCACATTTGTGACTATCGTCACCGGTGGTTTGGCACCACCGGTGGTTTGGCACCACCGGTGGTTTGGTACCACACGGGTAGAGAAAGGCGTTTGGATGGTTAGGACGGTGCATCTTAAACTTATGCATATTAATTGGTTATGATTTGTGTATGTTGTTGCACTAAATCGGGAAGGGTTACACATTGAGTCTTGGTGACTCACCTTCTCCTTTAATTTTTCGTGACTCGTAGATTGGGAATAAGGAACCGGATGGACTCGAGGTGGCCATGCAAAGGACATTTGATATAAATGAACTTTGAATTTTAATTATTTTTCATTGGTTTGTTTAAATTAAGATGTAATAAGGCCTCCTAGAATTATTTTTGTTATTCTTGCATGTTTTGAATGTTTTGTTTAAACTATTTGATGATGTTAAAACGGATGCACATGTTTTCTCAAATTAAACGTAAAGTGTTTTAAAGTGCCATCGGGTACATTTGAAGTCTCAAAACAATTCGACTTAATAAATATTTTAAACAAATTAAGTTTGGTTTTTAACAAAAAGAATTGAAATTAAAAGGCATTTCAACAAAAATTTTAAATCGATTTTAAAATGGTTTTCAAAATGTTTTCTCTGTAGCAAACCAAATTGGTTGTAATGTTTGGGCGGGTTTGGGGTGTTACAAATTGGTATCGAGCCAGTTCAAAGCTTCATTTGTGGGGGCCCAAGGCCCAAAAATGTTTTTAGTAGGCCTATTTGAAATATTTTGGTTTTGAATAAGCATGGCACCAGTCTCCCAAGCACCAATCCGCCTGTAAGTACCTCTAACTTTTTGTATGAATTATTATTGTAGAAGGGTAGGTAGGGAACGTAGTTAGTATGATAGGTGTTGAACCTTAGGACTAGTCCACCCCAACAAAACTCATAAGACTTTAATGGCCTAATTAAAACCAACCCGTGACCAAGTCGCCGAGTTAGGGTGTGGTAACCTTGGTGCGCATGTCTAGGATTGGATCCGGAAGAGCTTGGTATTTAAGCAGTCCTCGTGACTCACCTCCTCTTCGCAGGAATCCTACCTGGTGCGTAGCTTCGGTTCACCCTAACCAAGAGGACTCGGTCATAGGCGAAACAATAAATAAAACCCGAAAGGGATTAGCCATGTTTTCATGAAAACTCGAGTTTTAAAATTGTTTAAGTACTCTCTAGATATTAGGAAAATTTTATTTTGGAAAAAAAAATCTTCAAAATATTCCTGGCCACTAAAATTACCAAAATGCCCCTAGTGGCAAAATTACGAAAATGCCCTTGGTTCTAGAATTACCGAATTACCCCGATTTCAATAAAATCTTCCTACTTTGCAAAAGTAGCCAAAAATCTTGTATTTCAAAATATATACACTGACTTTTGGAATTTACAAAATTACCCCTGATTGACAAAATTACCAAAATACCCCTGGTTTCCAAAATTTTGCCATTTCTGAAATGAACCCTCTAGTTTTGGAAATTTCAAAATGTTCTGAATTACAAAAGTTTTAAAAAAAATTCTCTGATTTATTACGAAAATACCCTTGTAGGAAAATGACGAAAATACCCCAGGATAGAAACAGGATGAAATGTCCAAGAGTGAATAAGTATGGAAGGTATTAGGAATGGATGTTCTTCTCTGTGAACTAGGATAGAGAACTTAAAACCTTGATTGATCGAAAGGATCCCTATTGAGCTTTCCATAAAACTTCTTCGCGAATAACCAAGTGAAACAAATTACTAATCCATAAAATTTTTCTAATCGATTAAAAGTGCGATAGTTAGAATGAGCTTTAGAGGGCGTGGCCGTCGTGGACGCTGGAAGGGTAGGATGATCAGATCGTAACTGTCGGTCGGTCGTGGAGCCGAGAACGATATACCACCACCCCCAACTTTTAGAGCCGAAGAGCAGGGATCAGACGGGTGATGACGCAGTGTCACAAGCGATGCTGCGGGTTCTGGAAAGGGTAGCTGGAATGGGTGGAGGTGGAGGAGCTCGAAAATCGGTACCTGAGAAACTTCGAGCTAACGGAGCTGAATTTTTCCTAGGTGTATCTGGTGTAGCACCAAATACTGCTGAGTATTGGCTAGAATCGACTGAAAGAATCATGGATGAGATAGATTTGACAAATGAGGAGAAACTGAAAGGGGCGGTGTCGCTTCTCAAGGATGAGTCATATCGATGGTGACTCACGGTTCGGAATGGTGCTGTAGCAGAAGATCTCACTTGGGACTTCTTTAAGGCAGCATATCAAAAGAAATATATTGGGTCTAGTTACGTTGATGCGCAGCGTAAGGCATTCCTGAGTTTGGTCCAAGGGAGTAAATCAGACGTAGTATGAGGCTGAGTTCTTAAGATTGAGCCAATATGTTGGAGGTATTGTGGCTTCGGAGCACGAGCGATGTGTTCGATTCAAGGATGGTCTGAAGGATGAGCTGAGACTATTGATTGCTCCACATCAGGAGCGAGATTTTGCTGCTTTAGTTGAAAAGGCTAAGATAGCCGAAGGAATAAAGGAATCTGTAAGGCAGAATTACGATCGGAATAAGCATAAGAGAGGTTCTGAATCATCTGGGTCGGTCGAAGATTCTCAGAAGAGGGCTAGGCATGGCGGGTCGAATCAGGCGGAGAGGCCTGTGGTCGCTAATCGAGGACCAAAGACGTGTAACCGATGTGGGAAATTTCATTGGGGCGAATGTTGGACCGGTGAGAGGGGTTGTTTTGAATGTGGGTCTTTGGATCACCGTGTGAGGGATTGTCCACAGAAGTTGGCAAGGAATCAACCAGAGGGTCAAGGTCGTGCTCAGATTAGAAATGAAGGACCACCACAGAGGGGTCGAGGTGCAGCTAGAGGAAATGGTAACGGGCATGGCCGAGGTACTGAAGGTACAGAGGCGAGGCAACCAAGGTTGGTTTATGCAGTTGGCCGTCGCGAGGAGGAAGATATGCCAGATATGATAACGGGTAAGTTTTTTATTTCCGAAATACCCTCAATTGTCTTGTTTGTGGTTACATTAGTTCGCTCTTATGTAGCTAGTAAAGTGCATGGGACTTGGATTATGGACGTAGGGAATATTTCTAGAACGTATGATAGATCTTTAAGATCAGAGTCGCCTGATGAGCGTAGGGTGATGAGTTAAGGATACACGATTGGACGATAGTAACTAATTTCGAGGACGAAATTATTTTAAGGGGGTAGAACGTAACATCCCTAAATTGGGCCTAGTAGGATTGGGCCTTGAGCTTTAGGAAAATTAGAATATTATTTTTTTTGTGTTGGCTTGGGTATGAATTTTGTGTGTTAGCATAGTCTTGTGAAGGCTAGATTTTAATTAGGAAGTTAGAATAAATTTTAGTATGGTTTATTTAATGAAGTAAGATTAAGTGAGCTTAGCACTTAAGTTAATTTAAGTGTTCATTTATAGCATAAGAGGAGTAAGTGGCAAGATGGTTAAGGAGCTTGAAAGGTAGCTTGAGGTTAGAGGTTCGAGTGGTATGTTTAGCATTTTGAAGGTTTATTTTGTGTATTAGCATTGATGGTCGGTCAAACTTATTTATGATAGGTGGACTAATAACTTTTGGTAAGTTGAATTTTGTTTAAGGAAAGCTTAATTTATGGGATAAGATTCTTAAGGTTATGGAAGGATATCTTGAAGTTATGGTATATTGAGGGACAAAAGGCTTGGCTTGTGGAAAATGTTTTGGAAACAATTCCTATGCTTTTAGTGCTTGAATGTAGGCGGTATGGGTGTCTAGGGGTGGCGAATTTTGTTAGGTAGCTTGGGGAATAGTTGGCCAATTCTCCTTTTGAACATCTTTTGCATTTTTGTTTTCCCTCTCCAAAATCCTTTGTTTGGCCGAATGAGTATTGTACATTTTGTGCAAGTTTTGCTTTTGGTTAGTCTTCATTTTGTTTGAACCAAAATTTATATTTTCTTTCTCTCATCTTTTCCTTTGAAACCGAAAACATCTTTTGCACTTTTGTGCACTCTTTCTCCATCTCTCTTCCTCTTTTCTTACTTTTGGTATTTGCTTAACATCGCTTTTTCCTTTTTATTTTCTTCTTGACCGAACCTCTTTCTTCCCCAAATCCTCTTTTCTTTTCTCTCTTCCATTGTTGATTAAACCGAATCCTCATCCTCTCATTTTATTCTCTTTTCTACTTACATATTTCCTTCACTTTTATTCACATATTTTCTCCTTTCATAACTATATAGCGAAAACTTCCCATTTCCTCTTAGTATTGTTGTGGTAAATATTGAAGGTTGGTAAGTCAAAGGTAAGGTTTTATTTTAAGGGATTATTCTTTTGATTATCCTAAAGCCGAAGGCTATTATTTATTTAATGGTTGCCGATTGTAGGGAAGTGAAGCAGATTCGTGTATCGGTTGCCAGTAGTTAGTACTCAAGGCGATTAGGTGAGGTTTCGGGTTCATATGATAACCCGTAGAATTATTTTGGTTTGGTAAATAGGCTATGGCACTAACCTAGTGTTTGGCGAATATAGGGGCAAGGAAAACTTGTGTGGCGATTTGTCTATTCGGGATTTAGGACTCTTGTTAATATCGTGTGTACATACACACCTTATAACTTTTAATATGCTAAGTGTTATATTATGCCTAATCGGTTTGTGTAGATATGGATGTAATACCATCATGGTATTAACAAGGATTCGGGTAAGTCTTTATTGCTATGAGATTACTATTTGATGCTTTTGGGAAGCATGATACATTTGGTATGTGGCTTATAATATATGGCTCATGATAGATCTGTTGGATATTGATTAATAAATCCATTGGCATGACAATTGTTAATTTTATATTATTGATTCATGTGGGATCTAATGAGTGGAGGGGGCAGTGATATTCGTGTCGACGGACACCAGTGTTTTGGTAACACATTGTGACTACGGTCACCGGAGGTTTGGTACCTCCGGAGGTTTGGCACCTCATAGCGTCTCGTCCCGTGGCTTAGCACCACCGTGGGTTGACCCCACTTTGAGATATGGGATTGACGCCGGTGATTTGGTATCACACGATGGGTTGGCCCCATCATTCGATTTGTGTCCTCGGACACCGAGATTTGGTATCTCCAAAGTGATTTGGCATCACATTTGTGACTATCGTCACCGATGGTTGGCACCACCAAGGGTTTGGTACCACACGGGTAGAGAAAGGCGTTTGGATGGTTAGGACGGGTGCATCTTAAACTTATGCATATTAATTGGTTATGATTTGTGTATGTTGTTGCACTAAATCGGGAAGGGTTACACATTGAGTCTTGGTGACTCACCTTCTCCTTTAATTTTCGGTGACTCGTAGATTGCGGATGAGGAACCGGATGGACTCGAGGTGGCCATGCAAAGGACATTTGATATAAATGAACTTTGAATTTTAATTATTTTTCTCGTTGGTTTGTTTAAATTAAGATGTAATAAGGCCTCCTAGAATTATTTTTGTTATTGTTGCATGTTTTGAATGTTTTGTTTAAACTATTTGATGATGTTAAAACGGATGCACATGTTTTCTCAAATTAAACGTAAAGTGTTTTAAAGTGCCATCGGGTACATTTGAAGTCTGTAAACAATTCGACTTAATAAATATTTTAAACAAATTAAGTTTGGTTTTTAACAAAGAGAATTGAAATTGAAAGGCATTTCAACAAAAATTTTAAATCGATTTTAAAATGGTTTTCAAAAATGTTTTCTCTGTAGCAAACCAAATTCGGTTGTAATGTTTGGGCCGGGTTTGGGGTGTTACATGCCATTGATGATATGTTGAGCTTTGTGATGATTTATGGTGTTAATTGACAGATTTGAGCTAGATAAACATACTATGTTCTTGAGTTTTTGACAAATTTTAGTTAGTTAAGGTTAATTTGTGAAAATATTATTTTGAAGGGTCAAATTTTGAAATTTATGAGAAATATGGACTTATATAGTCCCTAGGAAAATTCGGCTCTAAAGAATGTAAGACAAATTTTGAGTAATTTGTGAGTTATGTATTAGGGACTAAATTGTAAAAATTATAAATGTCAGGGGTAAAATAGTAATTTGCATAATTATGTGATTTTGGATTAAATTGAATGAAAATAAATTTGAATAAGCTCAATTTGGAATAATTTAGATCAAGAACAAAAGGAAACGGGATTGGATCGGGGAAAGGTGAAATTGAATGAATAGTCGGGAAACCCTAATTCATCTACCTCCGAGGTAAGTTTATAAGCATTCAGATTTAATCGAATGGTTATTATAATTAAATGTATATGTTCAAATGAATTAATGGATTTAATTTTCAAATTGCCGAATGAGATATGGGAATTTTTAAGTGTGTTAGCTTAATGTGGTTATTATGTACATGTATATATGTGTATCCCTTGAGTAGTTGAAATAAGCATATTAAAAATCCATTTTGCTGAATGTGATATGGAATGGGATTAAGTATATATATTAGCCGAATGTGTGGTTGATTTATGTATGAAATTTGATATATTTGGGTTGGATGAATACTTATGGATTGAGTAGTAGTTAAATGTGAACCTTGAAACTTGTGATGGTTGTAATTGAATAAATAACTATGTGTATAAATGAGTGTGGCCGAATGTAATGGTAAGTCATAGGAAGAAGGGTTTGGTTTGAATATGTGTATATATATATGTTCATATGTACAAAATGTGAATATATATGTTATGTGCAAGAGGAGGAGATCAGTTAATGGGCACTATGTGTGCGAATTTATACACCAAGCACTATGTGTGCGAAATCGGTCGAATGGAACTATGTGTGTGAACTAAAATACCGAGTGTTGTGTGTGCGAAATCGGTCGAATAGCACTATGTGTGCGGAAAATGAGTAATGGCACTAAGTGTGCGATACATTACTAGAAGATGGCACTGTGTGTGTGCTCTTTTCAAGTAACGACACTGAGTGTGCGATATGTTGCTTGAATTGCACTAAGTGTGCGGAGTAACGGATCCATCAAAACATTAACTAATGAATGGAGATAACCAAGAAGTTTTACTTATGAAAATGATGCATGATATCTTGGCAACATAGTACTAATGAGGTGAGCTGCTCTTGTTTTATGAAATTTTAGGAACGAGATGTATTCAATAATCTATGAGCTTGTCCGAAATGGATATATGGTATGTAAATATGCGGTTTTGAGATTTATGGAATTAGTTAAGGTTTACATGGTATTAGGTTATATACATATGCGGTTATGAGCTCTTTTATGATTTAGTTTATTTTAATTAAAGTTTGACTAATGAATTGTTGTTTATAAAAACCAATGCTTATAACTTACTAAGCTGAGATGGCTTACTATATATGTGTTTGTTTGTCTATTATATTGATTTTGGAGTTTTAGCTCGAGCTCGGGGATCATCGTCAAGTCAATCACACTATCCACTATATTTTGGTACCTTTTATGAATGAATGTAAAGTCTATGGTGTATAAACCCATTTTCGCCCGGGCCTAATACTAATATAAAAAGCATAAAACCAAAAATAAACCAAAAGAATAAAATTGTTTACAGTCCAAGTTACATAATAACAACCCAAATACGTAACCCAAATTAAAACATAAAACAAAAAAAACCCAACAAACACTGGCCCACTAAGCCCAAACTTTTTCAAACATTTCAGAACCCTAGAGGGTTCTAGAATGCTCTTGTGCCGCAGGACGTTTGGGCTACCACGTCCCCTGCACGCGCGCTGCGCTTTGCGTCATTTCAGTAACCCACACCCCCGCGTGCATCCACGCGCGCCTCTAGAACTTCCCAGAATGCTCCAGTAGCCTCCAACTCGCTTGAGCGTAGCCTCGTCATCGCCTCAGCAACGGCCTCTCCCACGAATGAGTGCACAACACCCACACCTGCAAAACAAATACAGTAGAACAAACAACGCAGCAAATGACAACAAAGAATAACAGAAATCAAAAGAATTTTTATATTTTATTTTTTCATTTATTTTCGGCTATATAAGGCCGATTCGAAGGATTGTAAAGGTGGATCCTCGATTTCTTTTGTATTGCACACAAATAGAGAGAAAGATTTCAGAAAAGGTGATTTTTCGTCTTTGATTTTTTTAAGATCTTTACTATTTCATTTCTATTTTTTCAAACAAAAAAGAAATCCAGAAAAAATAAGAATTTTACCTTTGAAATGCAAATCGTCGGAGGGCCTTCTTCGTGGTAATCGAAGCAAGGCAATCCTTCAGGTTTAGAGACGGGGATTGAAAGGGGACGACAATCAGACTGAAATCGATCATTCTTCGTCTATCATCGTGGCATTGAGGCGACCGAAACTTCTTCTTTTCCTTATGTGGCACGTCTGAGAGGAGAAAAGGGCTAGGGTTCAATTTCATAATAAGGGAATTAAAAATTTTCTGATTAGTTTAGGGTTAAAAATTATGCAAAACGACGCTGTTTACACTTCAGGATTCGCGCACCCGACCCGTTCCGAACTAGATCCGCATGTTTTTTTAAAAGTTCTGGGCTAATTTCAATTTTAATCCATCCGAATTTTATTTTTTTAAATTAAGTTTTATTTTATTTCAATTTTGCTCAATAATTTTGTGCATTTTTAATTTCAATCCTTTGAATGTAACGTTTAATAGCTTTGGAAAATTACGATTTTAATCCTTATTAATTTACGTGCATTGTATTTTAACCCTTCTAGATTTCATTTTTGATTTATTGCCTTTTAGCCTCTAATTTTGTTATGATTTTCAATGTACTCCTTTAAATTCTACAATTAATTATTGGTCTATTGACTTCTTTAAATTTTTTTATTTCAAATTGTTTTAGCCATTATATATTTATATTTATATATGATATTTTCATTAATTCTATATATATGTTTATATATACATATCATTAATATTAAATTGTCTCATGTATATACTATTGATTTTATATTATTTTATATATATGTTTATTATGTATATAATTTATTTCTTATGAATATAATTTATTTATTCTATACACTTTTATATATTATAATTATTTTATTTATATATATATATATATTATTTTATGTTAAGTTTTATTCTTTTTTATATATATATTACTTAAATTGATACATGTTATTTAATCATTATTTTTTTAATATGTTATATTTTAGCATAAATTTGTTTCAAAGATAAGGCAATGTTTGTATGTTTGGGAGTGTAGGAAAATGATGCCTTAACGTATTGGGTGTTAATTTCCTATTCAACCAAATAGCCAAATACCCTTTTTAATTAAATTTCTTGAGGATCAAAGATGATCTCGGTGTCGAGGTATAAAGGTGTTATGTTCTAACGTACTGGATGTGATATTTTTATTCTTTCGAAACGAGCTAATCTTGAAGTTCAAGATTCAAAATAAACTAACTTTCTTTAAGTAAATTTGCATTTTATAGCAAGTTGTTAATACGGTCTTTAATTTATGTATATTTCTTGATTAATGTTTATGCATTCTATTATTGTTACGCCTTAAATTCTAACATGTTCTAATTTTTACTAAATGTTTTATTTTATTTAAATGCATTTTAAGCCTAATATAAAATTTTGTTTTTTTTTTTTTCTAAAATAAGGCAATGTTTGTGCGTTTGGAAAGTCAGAAAATTATGCCCTAACGTACTGGGTGTCAATTTTCTGTCCAACCAGATAATCAAATACCCTTATTTGATTGCATGTTTTGAAGATAAAAGATGATCTCGGTGTCGGGGTATAAAGGTGTTATGTCCTAACGTAGTGGATGTGATATTTTTATTTCCTTCGAAACGAGTTAATCTTGAAATTTAAATTCAATATTGATTAATTTCCCTTAGAAAATTTAGATCTCAAACATTTTCAAAACTTTTCAAACTTTCAACTTTAGGACAACATTAATCAATTTGGTACCGATTTTGGGCGTTGCGAGGGTGCTAACCCTTCCTCGTATGTGAATCGACTCCGAACCCGCTTTTCTTGAATCTCATGAGATCAAACATTTTTATAGGTGACCCAATCACACCTAAACAAAAAGGATTGGTGGCGACTCCCTATTTTTAAAGTCAATCCCTATTTTTCCAAAATCTAAAATAAAAATGGTTTCGAAAGCTTGGCGACTCCACTGGGGACTGGTTGAGAGTCAGGCCATAAATTGATTAATTTTTGTCCTTTTGATTAAAAATTTGGAAGATTGTTTTGAAAAATCAGGTTTCTTTTGATGAATTTGCTTATGCTATAATGTCGAATCTCATAAAATACTTTGGCATTGCATTGCATGACTATTGTAGTCATACCTTTAAGTGGGAGTGAGAAACTAAGCTTTCGTGAGGTTTTCACCTCCGCATGGGCTAGTGGACTACTTCCGGGATATATCTGTACCTATGTGCTTCGTGAGGTTTTCATCTCCGCATGGCCATAGGGAAATGTATTCCCCTGAACTGGACTCGATCTATATGAGCCTATAATGGGTGAGGATTGAGGAATCTGTTGGTTCAAGTACCCTCTCGTTAGAACTAAACCGCATATAGCGAATCCTAAGAACTAACTCTAGGTAGAGCCGTGTCAAAACCCTAGTGGTCACCCATTTAAGTCATCTATTTTGGTTGTTTATTTTACTTATGCTAACATGTTTTGTGTTGTTTCTATTTGCATTTATTCCATGCATTGGCATTGCATTCCATACATTTGTATTGTGTTACATCATATACATTGAAATGGGTAGAAAAACCACTGATTTATTAAAATTATTTCAGCAACCTAGAAACCGACAAAACCTTACCAGATACGCATCCCTGCGGTACAAGAAAGAAAACTCAAACAATGGATAAAAGACTAGAAAAATTGGAACAAATGCAGAAGGAGATGCAAGAACAGATGCAAGCATAGATGCAAGAGCAGTTGGCTAAGATTCAGCAGGCTATGATGGAGAATATGATGGAATCTCAGAAAAGCATGATGACTCAAATGACGCAATTGTTTAAAGGGCTTACAGATAAAAGAAAAAGTCCAATGGTTAATGCTTAGGAGAATGCTGAGTATCCTCAACATCCCCTAGTTTTACACCACCGTATGTGCAAACACGACCTGAAGTGACTTTGCAGAGACCATCTGTTATGATTAATCCTCAACAGTTTCAGGCTGGGGCTTCGACATCGGTAAATTCCCAAATAGGATCAGGTTTTAATCTAGAGGGTAATCCTACCAATCTCGCTGTTTTCGATCTAGATGATATAACAGAAAGAGAAAGAGCAAGAATGGAATCACAAAATCAGTTAGAGGTCCTACATAAATGGCTAGAAGAAAAATTCAGAGCAATGAAAAGTACTGATAATTATAGAGGGATCGATGCTAAGGATCTAAGCTTGGTTCCGGATCTAGTACTTCCCCACAAATTTAAAATGCCAGAGTTTGAGAAGTACAATGGAAATTGTTGTCCTGAAGCTCATATCACTATGTTCTGCAGACGTATGATTGGGCATGTCAACAATGATCCATTGCTTCCAAGACAGTCTAACTAGGGCATCGTCCAAATGGTATAACCAGTTGAATCGTACCAAGATTAGTTCATGGAGAGATTTAGCTCAAGATTTCATGAAGTAGTATAGTCATGTAACAGATATGACCCCGATAGAATCACTTTGCAGAATATGGAGAAGAGAACAAATGAGAGTTTCCGAAAGTGTAACATCTTGAAAAGGGCCTATGCATTTTCGGTTTAATTGTACGAAATGACATGTCTTATGTGTTATGAATGTATTTTGAATATTTTTGGAAACCTGGGAATGTATGGAAATGTCAAGTTAAAATAGGAAAGTGAACATTTTGGAAACTTGGAAATGTCAAGTTAAAATAGGAAAGTGAACATTTTGGAAACTTGGAAATGTCAAGTTAAAATAGGAAAGTGAACATTTTGGAAACTTGGAAATGTCAAGTTAAAATAGGAAAGTGAACATTATTGGAAACCTTGGAAATGTGAGAAAATGTATGGAAATGTAAGGAAATGTATGGAAATGTAAGGAAATGCATGGAAATGTATGGAAATATATGGAAATGTAAGGAAATGTATGGAAATGTATGGAAATGTAAGGAAATGTATGGAAATGTAAGGGAATGTAGGGAAATGTAAGGAAATGTAGGGAAATGTCCTGGAAATGTAAGGAAATGCTTTAGAAATGATAAGTTTAGAGGAGGGAAACGAACGTTTTTGGAAACTTAGAAATGTAAGGAAAGTATTAGAAATGATAAGTTTTAAGGCAAGGTGGCCTCAAGAAAATTAATAGAAGAAATTTGACACAAAAAGCGGGCTTGGAAAAGTGACAAGGAGGCACCACTTAAAGCCCAAGAATGACGCCACCAACATGTGTGCAAGCTTAGGTTCGAGCAGCAAGGAGAGCATTTCGAGAGTGTTTTTACTGAATTGGGCTTATGCCCCAATTCGTTATTAAAGCTAAACTAATCATAGGGAGGCGCCACTTAGGTGGATAATTTGGGCCTCGTGTGGCCGCAAGGAGTCCAATAGAATAAGTTTAAATTTGGCTCATCAAGGAAGGGGTGGACGGCATCTAGCTAAGACTTTAAGTGATTTTTATTTAATTACTTAATGAGGAAGCAATGGACGAAATAGGGACTCTTAAGGGAAGAGTTTAATTCTCCTTAAAACTCGGCTAAATAGGTGGATAAATGATGATTTATTTTAGATTATTTTCAAAGAGATAATTGAGGATTATTCTTTAATTTTAATTAAAGAGATAAAGCTATCAAAATAGAAGAGTGATGGCCAAGTAAGGGATTCTAAGTTAGTAATTTGGCTATAAAAGGAAAAGAGGGCCATTCATTCTTTCTTCTAACTCTCTCTCTGTCAATTCTCTCTAGCAAATATCTCCTTTCTTCATTGTTTTGCCAAGCCAAAATACACCTTGTGTAGTCAAACTTCATTACCAAATTGCTCAAACTCTTTTCTCTTCTTCTTTCATAATCTTCCAAAAGCGAAAGTTTGCTAAAATCAAGGCCATAGCGAATAGTTTTGAGACTTCAAACAAGGGGTTGTCGACTCAGTATTAAGGGTAAAACTAGTTATCATTCGATTTTCATCCTTTTTCTTTTAAGATTTGCCGAAATCTAGGACTAACCCCATTAATATCTTGTTGCTGAAACTTTGAAGAGATCTTTCGGGGTTTACTAAGTGTCGACTACAAGGAAGGAGAAGTTCTTTTCTCGAAGGTACACCATAGGCCGCGTGTTCCCTAGTTATTCGGTGAATTTCGGGATTTAAAATCCACAAGGTAAGTCTAAGTGTACAAATCCTACTAAGATTTGGTTTTATGGCCGAATGAGTTTTTCATTAAATATTTAATATGGGTCGAATGTAGGGAGTTAAAGATCTAAGTCAAAAATTCGGGATTTCAAGTGAAATCGTTAAGCGAATCAGGTGTGTACCCTACCCTAAGTTTTAATATGTTCATGGCTATCTTTTAAATTAAATGTGTATGTTTATAAGAATGTGAATATGGCTAAGGTACCATAATATGTTCATGGCTATGTTTTAAATTAAATGTGTATGTTTATAAGAATGTGAATATGGCTAAGGTACCATACTATGGTACAAAGTACTAAGGTATCGTTCCTACTCCTACTAGGAATATGAATATATGTTATTTTTAACATGTGAAAAGTGATAAGAACGTGAATTAAGGCATGATTTTGCATATTGTGTATGAAATATGGGGGCATATGGGTTATATGAAAATGGGAAGGTAATGTGGTGACGTAAGACCATGAAATCTGAATGTGGTGACCTAAGACCACGTAAAACTGAATGTGGTGACCTAAGACCACGAATTCTAAATGTGGTGACCTAAGACCACGAATTTTATAAGGGCGATGAGCACGTCGACTGTAGCGACTGCCTTCGATGGTGTGTAGCAAATGGAGGGTTGACTTAGTAGTCCCCACGGTGTGCAGGATGGTACGGGTGGTGTGTAGCGGATGGCATATAGGTTTGTGTTCGGGTTGCATCATATTGTTTAAATGTTTTATGAACATGTATGATATTGTACGCTGAAATATTAAATTTTAGTGTTGGTTACACATTGAGTCTGTTGACTCACCTGTTGTGGGATTACTTTTCGGTGACGACCGGTGATGGACCCACGCAGAGATGCTTAGTGGAGGCCATGTGAAGTTCAAATTTCTTTTATTTGGACTATTTTACTTTAAGTATTTTGAATTTAAATTTTGGGAATTATCTGATGTAATAAGGCCTTAGTAGAATTATTTAATTCTATTTTTATTTATTGAGCTTATAAACTTTTACTTATTAAAAGATTAAGTAAATCTATTTTTAAAACAAAGCCCAAACGTTTTGTCACTTAAAGTAAAGGATTTTTAATAATGAAATGAACCTGTTTTCATCTCAAGCCCAACCCAAAACGATCTTTCTTCCAAATCACACAAGTTTTTCCTAAGTAACAAAAGAATTTGAAACGGTTTACACCGGGGAACATACCAGATCCGGTCAAGGCTCGTGGGCTGGGTTTGGGTGTTTCAGAAAGTATGCCCAAAGATGGAGGGAAGTCGCTATACAAGTCCAGCCACCTTTAATGGAAAAAGAAACCACGATGCTCTTCATTAATACTCTAAAGGCCCCGTTCCTTAACTATATGTTAGGAAGTGCCACCGGGAGCTTTTCAGATATGGTAATGTCCGGTGAGATTATTGAGAATGCTATAAGAAGTGGAAAAATAGAAGTGGGAGAAAGCACCAAAAGATTAACTTCAAGAAACAAGGAAAACGAGGTAAATAGCCTGAGTACGCATTAAGGCTCTTTAAGGCAAGAACCCAATTCAAGGTCAAGTACTGAAAGGCCCCAGTTCACACCCATCCCAATAACGTATAAAGAGCTGTATCGAAACCTTTTTGATGAACAAGTAATGTCTCCGTTCTACGCAAAACCTGTGCAACCTCCATACCCAAAATGGTATAATGAGAATGCCCAATGTGAGTACCACGCGGGAATAACGAGGCATTCAATTGAAAATTGCACTACATTTAAAAGGTTGGTTGAAAGGCTCATTGAAAGAGGAGTCGTGAAAATCGATCACTCGAATATAGTGGTTGAAAGTGGAGGCAGGAGAGTTACAATTCCTTGAAGAAGTCAGAGGGAATCTGAACATTAATGACATATCTGAAGAGAGAACCAAAGTTTCCAAACCCTTACATACTCGGGAAGATTTTAAACAATGGGATTTTGGAAGGGATCCCTATATTTTTAGGGTTAATCTAGAGTAATATTCAAAACATGCTTGTTGCTTTAAGCCCAGAAGCAATAAGAATCCTTTTGTGAAATGGGCTTATGTCCAGAATTTTTATTTCAATAAAATGCATCTTTTTAAGTAAATATTTTTTTCATTCTTTACATTTCATGCTGTGTATTCTTTTGTGTTTTATAATATTCTTTCATTCTTTATTCATGACCATACCATAAAAAATCATCTTTAGAATCATTTATTCTTTGGATTGCCTTTGTACCTAGGTACTCAGATATCAATGACATGAGCGATGTTGTTACAGATTCCCTTTTTGAATGAGATATGAGTCTAGGGGATCTAAGGGCTTTCAGGATGATAGAGATTGTAGCCTATCTTTTGATTTGTTAAGGATGGTAGAGAAAGTGAAAATAAACTCTACTTTGCAAAGGGTCAGAAGACGCTGCGAGCATAGGAAAAAGCCTAACTCACCACAGAAATAAAACGAGACATCATTGGGCTATTTTCAAGAATTCTAAGATGTTTTTGCACAATCATGTCGAAGCACGCCAGGCTTCAAATATGGGTATGTTGGTAATGATTCTACGATGGTCAGGATAATCAAGATGATAGGGGTACTGGTATACCAAGAAAAGAAAATTGCATCAGTTACACCATAAATGCCAAATTGGGGAGACAAGACTTATGTTCCTCTTCCATTCTTTCCATAGGTGGGGCATAAATGTTATAGGGCAAATTTCGTCAAAAGCATCTAGACGACACCATTTCATCTTCATGGTTATCAATTACTTCACTAAGAGGGTGAAGGTTGCTTCATATGCTAAAGTTACAAAGTCAGCAGTCATCAAATTCAAATCTAAATCCAAATTCAAAGCCAAATCCAAATTCAAATTCAAAGCCAAATTCAAATCCAAATTCAAAAAAAACAAAACAAAAAAAGTGGTAATAAAGAATGCCAGAAATAAACGGGTTTAACATAATTACACAATGTCAAAGATTTACAGTCTGTCCAAAGATCAGACACTATATCAGTGCAGCAAATACAGCAAAAAAAGTCGTTCAAAATTTTTGAGAAAATGACTGAGACTTGTAAGGGTTGGCATAGAGAAGTTACCATTTACCCTATAAGTTTCTTGAATACCGTCCAGGACCTTACAGGGACAATATTTTCCCACTGGTTTATGAAAGGGAAGCAATGGTAGGAGGTTAAGACTCCTTTTCTCCAAGCTTTGAATGAGTTGGATAAAGCAGAATATCTCTAGTGAGCTTGATTGAAAGTATTCAGAATGAATGATACGGGCTTATGACAAAGAGGTTCCCCCAAGAGAATTTCATAATGGGTACCTAACATTAAGAAGGATTCTTCTCGTACAAAAGGAGTTTAGAGGAAAAATGCCAAAATTTGAAAAACCTTATATGTTTAACCCTGATCAAGATGGATGGCAAAACATGCTCGGGCTGGTGAATCCAGATTTCATCTAAAAGGAGAGGCCAAGGTGAAAACCCGCAAAGGGCGTCTTGAGACCTTTTTCAAAAAAAAAAAGAATAAAGAATAAAGAATAAAAAATTTTCAATCAAAAAGAAGAAAGAAAAAGGAGAGGCCAAGGCGAAAACCCGCAAAGGGCGCTTTGAGACCAAATGGGATTTGAGTTGAAAACCCGAAAAGGGCGGCTCAAATTTTGACCAAAAGAGGGGCATGCGGTGACCTTGCTATACTTGATTTAACAATGAAGAAGTATGTGACATCTTGGGGCATCGACAAAGTCCTCTAGATCCTCTAAGCACATATTGAGCTTAAAATGGTCCTCAAGAAGTTTGAACAAGAGAAGCTCAGGCTGCGATATCTGGGGCACCTAATTTTCATCTTACCCATCCTGAATTATTTTATTCATACACTACCAATAAATTTCCTTCTGGATTGCATTTACTATTTTTGCTTACCTTATTTGTTTCGAGCTACGCTCTTAATTAATTTCTTTCTTGTCCACTGTTATGACCTTTTTCAAGCATTTTACATTGAGATAGCGATTAGTGGACTAATAATATTTTCATAAAAGGAGTTTCGCATATTACTCTGGAAGCTTCTGAATAATATAAGAACTTGAAACAGGATTATTGTTTAAAACCCACTAAGTTTAAGGAAGAATCTAGACTAAGGCTATCTCTTCAGATTTTGTCAAAAAAAAGTCAAGATATTGCGTCAGTAGTACAATCTTGATGGAAAATGGGTAATGTTAACCCAAGAGTAAAAAGGGAATCATTCGCATGCTGCACCCATGCAAGTATCATGCAGATCACCTGGGGAGTGATTAGTTGATTGAACAAGTTACAGTCCTCTACCCCTGAGTTGTGATAGGTTGGATGGAAAATGATTTAGGTCCTACACCTTTGAATAACAATGGGATGGGTTGATGAATAAACAAATCCTACGTGTTGGAGTTGCAGTGGGATAGATGGAAGAGATTCAGATCCTATACCCCTAAGTCACAGTGAGATGAACAAGGGGCAAATCATTGAATGCTTATAATTGTCCCTTGAGTTTTCATCAAGAATACCAAATAGAATAAGAAGGCAACATATTACCCTGATGAACAATGAATGATGATACCTTAAAAAGGGATTATTCTCATGAAATTCTGCATTCATGCAAGACACATTTAGTTAGGAGCATTCGATTCATTCGGATCATTGCATCTTAACTATTGTAAAAATCATTCTCATAACATTCTGCATTCAGGTAGATGTCATCCATAATACACTTAGTCAGGAGCATTAGATTCATTCCGATCATTTTATCCTAACCTTCTTGCATAAAGAATAAATACATAAAACCGATTTTACAGGGCAGGTCCCCCAGAGGACAGTGTTACAACATCGGTGAATTAGCAGATCTTGCCTTCTTGAGTGAAGCAGATCGAAGACAGCTGATCTTGTCTCCCTGAGTTTGCAGTGGAGCAAGTTGAAGATAATAGATTTGGCATTCCCGGGTTACGGGATGCGAGATCAAAGACGATGAGATTTTGTCTCCCGAGTTTGCGATGTTTGCGTGGTCTAGGAATGGTTTGGTGGGAGCTTGGTATTTAAGCGGTCCGTGACTCACCTCCTCTCCACACGAATCCACTCAGTGCGTAGCTTTAGTTCACCACGACCAAGAGGGCTCGGTCATAGGCTAAACATAATGACTAAAACCCGAAAGGAACTAGCCATGTTTTTAAAAAAAAAAGAAGGAAGAACAAAACAACAAACCCTAGTTTTTCAAACTTTTAGAACTTTCCTTTAAATCGAGAAAATTATTCTTACAACATTTTCGAAAAACTCTTGATTCTGAAAATTACAAAAATGCCACTTAGGGTGAAATTACCAAAATGCCCTTGGTTTATAAAATGTTCAACTACTCAACACTTTTCCAAAATTTCATTATTTTATAAACATCAAACACCCTAATTTGTAAAATATCAAAATACCATGATTTTGGAAAAATTACAAAATTACCAAAATGACCCTAATTTCCAAATTTTTGCAACATCCCCATCTTTGAAGGAACAACTTTCCAAAAGAACCCTCAAAATTTTACAACTTTTGAAATACCCCAAATTTATTAAAATTTTCAAATTTACCACGATTTGCGAAAATTACCAAAATACCCCCGAGGTCAAAATTAAAATACCCCGATTTTAAAATTTTTTCAAGTTACCCCTAGACTTTGAATTTTCAAAATAATTTTGACAAAATCATCAAGGAACCTTATTTTGACAAAATTATGAAAATGCCCTCAGAGGACAAAATTACGAAAATACCCCCGGGTAGTGGAAAACAACAACAACAAAAACCATAACATTTCTCTGAATGAACGAAAGTTCATATTTGTTTGATGGATGGATGAATGAATGGAAAAGACTGTGTTTGTGTATGAATACTGAAAGAACCACTCTTAAATCCTTTTCATAAAACTCCTTGGCAGGTAAATAAGTGGAACAATGACTAATTCATAAAATTTCTTAATCGATCTCGACGCTAGAAAATAAGCTCTAGAGGGGCGTGGTGGTGCGTGGTAGGAAGAGGAAGGATGATGATGTCGGAACCCGTTAGGGTCGGGTCAAGGGTCCGATAATGAAATGCCACCGCCACCACCACCCCAATTTATTAATGTTGAGCAAGCAGAGCCTCGACGGGAAGAGGCATGTATGGTCGTGCCGCGAGTTTTGGAATTGGTGGTAGCAGGTGGAAATGGAGAAATCGAAAGTCGGTACACAGGCGGCTCGAAGCTAATGGAGCGGAAATGTTTGAGAGTATCTAATGTGGCACCCATGCAATTTGAATCCTCGGAGGAAAAGTTGAAAGGGATGGTGGCGTTATTCTGCGATGAAGCGATCAATGGTGGTTGATTATTCGTGATGGTACCACAACTGAAAATTTGACTGGGAATATGTTAAAGAGGCCTTTCGGAAGAGTATGTGGAACCGTATGCTGAGATGAGCAGGAAGGCTTTTCTAGGGTTGGTACAAGGGAGTAAAATCATCATGCAGAATATGAGGCGGAATTTTGAGATTGAAAATCAAGATAACAGATTTGGCATTCTGAAGTTGCGAAGCGATTGAAGATAGTAGATTTTATCTCTCTGAGTTTTTAGTGGAGCAAATCGAAGATAACAGATTTGGCATTCTTGAGGTTGCAGGAAGTAGATCGAAGACAGCAGATTTGGTCTCTCTGAGTTTGCAGTGGAGCAAATCTAAGATAACAGATTTGGCATTCTTAAAGTTGCAGGAAGCAGATCGAAGACAGTAGATCTTGTCTCCCTGAGTTTGTAGTAGAGCAAATCGAAGATAATAGATTTGACATTCCTGAAGTTGTAGGAAGCAGATCGAAGATAGTAGATCTTGTCTCCCTGAGTTTGCAGTGGACCAAATCGAAGATAACAGATTTCGCATTCTTGAAGTTGCAATCGAAAACATTAGATCTTGTCTTCCTGAGTTTGCAAAGGAGCAAATGAAGTTATAAACCTAATTTCCTTAAGTGGATCAAAGCATTAGTTCCTGGGCCCCTGAAGATGCAGTGGGATGGAATGAAGCCACTTGAAAACGAAAAGCACTGAAAGAAGTCCAAGATTTGAAGACTGGGAAAAAATGGTCCTTTTTGAAGTCTTTACTATATTCTCGTTACACGACAATGAGCAAAGAGGGGCAGCTGTAAAAGCCCATTTTCGCCTGGGCCCAATACCAATATAAAAAGCATAAAACCAAAAATAAACCAAAAGAATAAAATTGTTTACAGTCCAAGTTACAGAATAACAGCCCAAATATGTGACCCAAATTAAAACATAAAAACCAATCAAAAACCAAACAAACACTGGCCCACTAAGCCCAAACTTTTTCAAACATTTCAGAACCCTAGAGGGTTCTAGAATGCTCTTATGCCGTAGGATGTTTGGGCTACCACGTCCCTCAGACAGCACTTTTTGCCATTTCAAGAACCCACACCCCGCATGCATCCACGCACACTCTAAAACTTCCCAAAATGCTCCAAAGACCTCCAACTCAAGACGAGTGTAGCCTCGTCATCGCCTCGAAGAATAACCTCTCTCCTACTTAACGAGTGCACAACACCCACACCGCAAAAAAAATACAGCAGAACAAACAACATAACAAATGACAGCAAAGAATAACAGAAATCAAAAGAATTTTTGTATTTTATTTTTTCATTTATTTTTGGCTATATAAGGCCGATTCGAAGGATTGTAAAGGCGGATCCCCGATTTCTTTTGTATTGCACACAAATAGAGAGAGATTTCAGAAAAGGTGATTTTTCGTCTTTGATTTTTTTAAGATCTTTACTATTTCATTTCTGTTTTTTCAAACAAAAAAAGAAATCTAGAAAAAATAAGAATTTTACCTTTGAAATGCAAATCGTCAGAGGGCCTTTTTCATGGTCTTCGAAGCAAGGCAATCCTTCAGGTTTAGAGACGGGGATTGAAAGAGGACGACAATCAGACTGAAATCGATCACTCTTTGCCTATCATCTTGGCGTTGAGGTGATCGAAACTTCTTCTTTTCCTTATGCGGCGCGTTTGAGAGGAGAAAGGGACTAGGGTTTAATTTCATAATAAGGAGATTAAAAATTTTCTGATTAGTTTAGGGTTTATTAACCATTTTTAAAAAAGTATGCAAAACGACGCCATTTGCACTTCAGGATCCACGCACCCGACTCGTTCCGAACTAGATCCGCGTGTTTTTTTAAAAGTTCTGGGCTAATTTCAATTTTAATCCATCCGAATTTTATTGTTTTTTAAATTAAGTTTTATTTTATTTCAATTTTGCTCAATAATTTTGTGCTTTTTTAATTTCAATCCTTCTTTGAACGTAACGTTTAATAACTTCGAAAATTACGATTTTAATCCTTATTAATTTACGTGCATTGTATTTTAACCCTTCTAGATTTCATTTTTGATTTATTGGCTTTTAGCCCTCTAATTTTGTTATGATTTTCAATGTACTCCTTTAAATTCTACAATTAATTATTGGTCTATTGACTTCTTTAATTTTTTTTATTTCAATTTGTTTTAGCCATTATATATTTATATTTATATATATGATATTTTCGTTAATTCTATATATGTGTTTATATATACATATCATTTATATTAAATTGTCTCATGTATATACTATTGATTTTATATTATTTTATATATATGTTTATTATGTATATAATTTATTTCTTATGAATATTATTTATTTATTCTATACACTTTTATATATTATAATTATTTTATTTATATATATTATTAAATGTTAAGTTTTATTTATTTTTTATATATATTACTTAAATTGATATATGTTATTTAATCATTATTTTTTAATATGTTATATTTTAGCATAAATTTGTTTCAAAGATAAGGCAATGTTTGTATGTTTGGGAGTGTAGGAAAATGATGCCTTAACTTATTGGGTGTTAATTTCCTATTCAGCCAAATAGCCAAATACCCTTTTTAATTAAATTTCTTGAGGATCAAAGATGATCTCGTTGTCGAGGTATAAAGGTGTTATGTTCTAACGTACTGGATGTGACATTTTTATTCTTTCGAAACGAGCTAATCTTGAAGTGCAAGATTCAAAATAAACTAACTTTCTTTAAGTAAACTTGCATTTTATAGCATGTTGTTAATACGGTCTTTAATTAAGTAAACTTGCATTTTATAGCATGTTGTTAATACGGTCTTTAATTTGTGTATATTTCTTGATTAATGTTTATGCATTCTATTATTGTTACGCCTTAAATTCTAACATGTTCTAATTTTTACTAAATGTTTTATTTTATTTAAATGCATTTTAAGCCTAATATAAAATTTTGTTTTTTTCTAAAATAAGGCGATGTTTGTGCGTTTGGAAAGTCAGAAAATTATGCCCTAACGTACTGGGTGTCAATTTTCTGTCCAACCAGATAATCAAATACCCTTATTTGATTGCATGTTTTGAAGATAAAAGATGATCTCGTGTCGAGGTATAAAGGTGTTATGTCCTAACGCATCGGATGTGATATTTTATTTCCTTCAAACGAGTTAATCTTGAAATTCAAATTCAAATTCAATATTGATTAATTTCCCTTAGAAAATTTATATCTCAAACATTTTCAAAACTTTTCAAACTTTCAACTTTAGGACAACATTAATCAATTTGGTACCGATTTTGGGCGTTGAGGTGTTAACCCTTCCTCGTATGCGTAATCGACTCGAACCTGCTTTTCTTGAATCTCATGAGACCAAAACATTTTTATAGGTGACCCAATCACACCTAAACAAAAAGGATTGGTGGCGACTCCCTATTTTTAAAGTCGATCCCCATTTTTCCAAAATCTAAAATAAAAATGGTTTCGACATATGGCATGTATAGGCTAAACTACTTTGTTTTGGATTCAAATGATATAAATGTTTGTTATATGACTTAAATCTTAACTTTTAAGTTATTTTAAATTAGGCTATATATATAATACTTATATTATAATTTTGATTTGAATAAGGTATAAGGTATTCTTTAGATTGATGAATATACTTTTGCTTAATTTTATAAGTATTATAGAGATAGGTCATGAAAGAAATAAGTTATACATTACATATGTGACTTTTTAGTGTGTTATATTAATGAATATATTTGTGGTGTGTTCATTTAAAAAATATTCTACTATGGTGTTGTATTATTTTGGAGTCACTTTAAGATAACCTATTTTAGTAATCATTTAGATATGATATGCATGTGAATAAATAAGTGATAGTAGTTGAATTGTACAAGTTGATTAAGAGTAAACTTAGGTATTCGGCCATGCTATTCAAAAGGACCAAATGAATAGTGATTTTGCTATTTGAATGGAATTGATTTTACATGATGATAGTGATAATATTTTGTGGTAACTTATTTGATTATAATAACATGTATTGATTATGTAATAAGATTCATTTGAGTGTGTGGACTTGTGATTAGATATGTGATACCTCGTAACCCTAATCTGGCGACGGACACGATTAGGGGTGTTACATTTGATTGGTATCAGAGCTACGATTTAGTTGGTTCTCGGACTAGCATAACGCGTGTGAGTCTAGCTATACATGCTATATTTTATAATGTGATAGTGTGATGACTTCTGACAGTGAAATGTGTTTATTTCTCTCATATAGTAAATGGATCCTGATCCCGAGTGAGCGATTGCTAACGATGTCGAGAGTGTGGCACCTATTCCCACGCAAAGGACTGCGTCGGAGGAATCTCGACCAGCTGTGAGTAATCTCGATGAGGGGGCTAAACAAGCCTTTTATAGCATGATGAATGATTGGTTCAGTCACTATATTCGAGCCAATCCGGCTGTTCAACAACCCCTGAATTAGAACACTCCCCCTGTAGTACCGGTGGTACCCCCGATTGTAAATCCTAAAAGAGCCAGCAAGCCTCCGGTTGACCGAATAAGAAAACATAGAGCTCAAGAATTTAGAGCTGAAGATGATGACAATGCTGAGTGAGCCGAATTTTGGCTTGATATTACCATTCGTGTCTTCGATGAGCTATCATGCACACTCGATGAATCCCTGAAGTGCGCCATATCTTTATTACGAGATTCTACTTACTATTGGTAGAATACTCTCGTATAGGTTGTTCCGAAGGAACGAGTTACCTGGGACTTCTTTCAGACAGAATTCCATAAGAAATACATCAGTCAGCGATTTATAGACTCTAAACGCAAGGAATTTCTCAAGCTTAAATAGGGTTGTATGACCGTATCTGAATACTAGCGCAAGTTTGTGAGGCTTAGTCACTATGCTCGTGAGTGTGTTTCATTTGAGACTGCTATGTGCCAGAGATTCGAAGAAGGATTAAATGAAGATATAAAACTTCAGGTTGGCATTCTTGAAATAAATGAGTTCGTAGTACTTGTTGAGTGAGCTTGTAAAGTCGAAGAGCTAGGGAAAGAAAAGCGAAAAGCCGAGTTTAAAGCTAGAGATTTTCGAAAGAGATCTGCGGGTAAATTTCCTCAAGTGTCAACAAAGAAGTTCAAGAATGATAGTAGCCATCCAAACCTAACACAGGGATCTCTATACGAGAATGACCATCAGTGAGTTCTCGGGCTACATCAGTTGCTAATGTTGGCAATACCCGACCGAATAAGCCTGAGTGTCAACAGTGACAGTAGACGGCATTTTGGTGAATGTTGGGGTAAATCTAACAATCGCACTTGCTATAAGTGTGGTTTACATGATCACTTTATTTGGGATTGGTCGGAGACAGCTGAAAAGGGTATTGCTCAGAGTGCGAGACCGAGCATCACTGTAGCTAGAGGTAAACCATCTCGTACTGTGGAAGGTAGGAGTGGCGCTCATAGGGGAACTTCAGATGCGGTTATTCGATCGAGGCCCGTGCACCAACTAGAGCTTATGCCATTCATGCCAGAGAGGAGGCTTCATCTCCAAATGTTATCACCGGTATTTTCACTCTCTTTGGTACTAGTGTAATTGCCCTGATTGATCTTGGTTCAACTTATTCGTATGTGTGTGAAACATTAGTATCCAGTAAGACTCTACCTATTGAGTCCACTGAGTTTGTGATTCGGGTTTTGAACCCCCTAGGTCGGTGTGTGCTAGTTGATTGTAACACCCTGAAAATGGGCCTATGCATTTTTGATTTAATTATACGAAATGGCATGTCTTATGTATTATGAATGTATGGTGAACATTTTGGAAACTTGGAAATGCTAAGTTCAAAAGAGAAAAGTGAACATTTTGGAAACTTGGAAATGCTAAGTTCAAAAGAGGAAAGTGAACATTTTGGAAACTTGGAAATGTTAAGTTAAAAGAGGAAAGTGAACATTTTGGAAACTTGGAAATGTAAGGAAATGATTTAGAAATGTTAAGTAAAAGAGGAAACTAAAAACAAGATGGCCTTAAGAAAATTAATAGAAGAAATTTGACACAAACATAGGCTTGTTTAAGTGGCTTGGAGGCACCATTTGAGGCCCAGGTAGGTGACGCCACATACAAGGGTATTGGGCCTAGGTTCGAGTCACTTGGGGAGCAAATAAAGGAGTTTTTTGCTACAAAGAGTAGGGAAGTGGACGGCACTAAGGAAACCAAGGGAAGAGTTTTATTCTCTTTAAATTTCATCTAAATAGGAGATAAATAATAGATTTATTTATCATTATTTTTAGGAGATAATTGTTGGATTAATTCTTTTAATAAAGTGATGATTCAAAGGATAAAGTTATCAAAATAGAAGAGTGGTGGCCAAGTAAGGGATTCTCAGTAGTAATTTCGGCTAAGAGGAAAAAAAAAGGGCTACTCAACAATTTTTTTCCTCCTCTTCTCTCTCTCAATTTCTTAGTGCTCTCTCTCTTCTCTTCTCTTTCATTTGTTGTCAATCTATAGTCCACCATTGCCAAAATTCTCAAGTCTTCTTTTCTTTATTTTTTGTGGAAACCGAATACCCCATGAGAACCCCTAGCCGACTTCTCCATTAAATCCCAAAAGCAAAACCTTATCATCTAGTCATCAAGGTCGATTCTTTAAGGGCTTTTAACAAGGGTGTCTTGCCGATTTCTTAAAAGGGTAAGATCCAAAATTGGTTTCAATTCTTTTATATTTTAGACCTATCGAAAATTTAGGGACTAATCTCTATTATTGATTTTGGCGAATTATGGAAGGGTGTATTCGGATTTAAGAATTGTCAACTATAAGAAGGTATCTTTCGGGATTGCAAGGACCTAAGGTAAGACATATGTATATTCGCCAAAGGCCATGTTTTATGTTTTAAGGTTAGATTAAATCTAACATATGGTTATATGAATTTCGACAGCATTAAGGAAGCAAGGATCCAATTCGGGATTTAAGATTTGGAAGGTAAGCACCTATGTATATTCGGCTAAAGCCTAGATTAGTATTTAGATATGTTCTTTAAATATTCAAAAGTCGAAAACTAACCAAGTTAATTGATTCAATGCCTGGCCGAATACAAGGAGGAATAAAGCAAAGATTTCGGATTGGTTGGTGTCCCAATCGATAACAAGGTAGGTTTTAAGTGTACAAGTCCTACTAGGATTTGGTTTTATAGCCGAATAGGCTTTATGCTAACATATTAAGGTTGGCCGAATGTAGGACTTGAGATCTAAGGCTTTAGATCAGATTTTCGGATTTCAGTGAATTGTTAAGCGAATCAGGTGTGTACCCCACACTATATCATAATATGTTTTATGGCTACATTTGATTAATATATGTGATATTAAGAATATGAAAGTGGCTAAGGTACCATGTTATGGTACAAAGTACTTAGGTACGTTTCCTACTCCTACTAGGATTATGAAATATGTTAATTGTAACATGAGAATAAGAATAAGAATATGAACTCTGGCATATTTATGCATATTACTATTATATGGGGCATATGGGTTTATTTTTGGGGAAGTTAATGTGGTGACCTAAGACCACGAAATCTGAATGTGGTGACCTAAGACCACGATAACTGAATGTGGTGACCTAAGACCACGAATTCTAAATGTGGTAACCTAAGACCACAAATTTTTATAAGGGCGATGAGCACGTCATTGCAATGACCGCTTTATGATGGTGTGTAGCGGATGGAGGGTTGACTTAGTAGTCCCCACTTGCATGTGGATGGTACGGTGGTGTGTAGCGGATGGCATGTAGGTTTGGGTTTGGTTGCATCATATTGTTTAATGCTTTATGAACATGTATGATACTTGTATGCCTGAAATATTAAATTTTAGTGTTGGTTACACATTGAGTCTGTTGACTCACCCCGTTGTGGGATTACTTTTCAGGTGACGACCAGTGATGGACCGGGCCGGCAGATGCTTAGTGGAGGCCATGTGAAGTTCAGATTTCTTTTATTTGGACTATTTTACTTTAAGTATTTTGAATTTAAATTTTGGGAATTATTTGATGTAATAAGGCCTTAGTAGAAATATTTTATTCTGTTTTTATTTGTTAAGCTTACAAACCTTTATTTATTAAAAGATTAAGTAAATCATTTTTTTTAAAACAAAGCCCAAACGTTTTGTCACCTAAAGTAAAGGATTTTTAACAATGAATTAAACTTGTTCTCAACTCAAGCCTAACCAAAACAATCTTTCTTTCAAAACCCACAAGTTTTTCCTAAGTAACAAAAGAATTTGAAACGGTTTACACCGGGGAACATACCAGATCCAGTCAAGGCTCGTGGGCCGGGTTTGGGTGTTTCAGGTTGGTATCAGAGCCCAATTTTAAACTCTCGGCCTTGGGTTTAAGGCCCAAAACGTTTTCCAAGATAAGCCCAAAAAGGGATTTTGTGAATTAAGCAGGATTTTTAGGCATGGCCCACTAAGTCTCCGACAAAGTCCACCAGGTAAGCACTTCTATCCAATGTGTGATTTATAGGATGACTTGTAGAGGGGTAGAAATGGAATGGAACATAGAATAGAGATTAAGTACATTGAACCCTAGGACTAGTATACCCCAACAAAAACATAAGACTTAAATGCCTAACTAAACAAACCCATGATTAAGTCGCCGAGTTAGGGTGTGGTAACCATGGTACGCATGTCTAGGATTGGTTTCGGTGGGAGCTTGGTATTTAAGCAGTCCTAGTGACTCACCTCCTCTCCACTCGAATCCTACCTGGCGCGTAGCCTCGGTTCACCCTAATCAAGAGGACTTATTCACGGGCTAAACCCCTAACTAAAACCCGAAAGGGACTAGCCGTATTTTTATGGAAACCCTAGTTTTAAAATTTCTAAATTATCCTCTTGATTTGAAAAGATTGTTTTTATAAATTTTCTTGAAATATTTCTGATTTACAAATTTATTAAAATACCCCTAGTGGTAAAATTACAAAACTGCCCTTAGTTTATGGAAATTTTCAAAATACCCACAGTTCTTATCAAAATTTCACTACTTTGCTTAAAGGAACCCTAAATTCACAAAATATCAAAATACCTTGATTATGAAAAAAATTTATTTATGAAATTACCCCTACCCTGCAAATTACCGACATACCCCCGAGTTACAAAATTACCAGAATGACCCCCGATCTTCAAAAACTTTTTGCAACAACACTGATTTGGAAAACAAATTCTCAGAAACAACCTTCAAGTTTTGTAAATTCCAAAATATCCTTGATTTATTAAGATTTATAAATTTACCCTAGTTTATTACTGAAATACCCCTGTAATTTCAAAATTTCTGAAATACCCCCGAGATTTCAAAAATTACCAAAATACCCTTATTGATAAAATCATCAAGGAACCTTATTTTGACAAATTATGAAAATACCCCTATAGGGCAAAATACGAAAATACCCCTAGGTAGTGGAAAAACAACAACAATGAAAACTACAACATTTCTCTGAATGAACGAAAGTTCATAATTGATTGATGGATGTATGAATGTAAAGACTGTGTGCATGTATGAATACAAAAGAACCACTCCTAAAATTCTTTTCATAAAACTTCTTCGCGGTTAATTAGTGGAATAAAGGCTAATTCAAAAAATTTCTTAATCAGATTAAAACGCGTCGTTAGATATGAGTTCTAGAGGACGCGGTTGTCATGGACGCGGTAGAAGAAGAATGACTGTGTCAGAACCCGTTAGATCGAGTCAAGGATCTGAGAATGAAATGCCACCACCACCCCCAGCCACTAATGTGGAATATCAGGACCAAACGGGGGATGACGCAGTGTCACAAGCGATGTTGCGGGTCTTGGAAAGGGTAGCAGGAGCAGGTGGAGGCATGGGAGCTCTAAGTCGAGACTGAAGCGACTCGAGCCAACGGAGCTGAAGTGTTCCGTGGTATATCAGGTGTAGCACCCAATACAGCTGAGTATTGGTTGGAGGCGACTGAGTGGATTATGGATGAGCTTGACTTAACTGATGAGGAAAAGCTGAAAGGATTCACGTCGCTTCTCCGCGATGAGTCATATCAATGGTGGCTCATGGTGCGAGATGGTGCTACAACTGAGGAACTCATGTGGGAGTATGCTAAGGTAGCATACCAGAAGAAGTATGTGGGCACTCATTATATTGATGCCCAAAGAAAGGCTTTTCTAGGACTAGTTCAAGGAAACAAGTCCGTAGCTGAGTATGAAGCTGAATTTCTAAGGTTAAGCCGATATGCTCGAGGAGTAGTGGCAACGAAACATGAGCGATGTGTCCGTTTTGAAGACGATTTAAGGGATGACCTCAGGTTATTGATAGCTCCACATTAGGAGTGGGAGTTTTCTGCTTTAGTAGAGAAAGCTAAGATAGCGGAAGGAATCACGGAGTCCGTAAGGGAGAACTCCGATCGAATTAGGCAGAAGAGAGAATTTGGATCGTCAAGGCCATCCAGGAATGAGCAAAAGAGGCCTAGAGTTGAAGGGCCATGAATCGAGAAGTCACATCTTTGAGGGCGACCCTACTTGTGAACGATGTGGGAAGAAGCACTTAGGTGAATGTTGGAAAAAGACGGGAGGATGTTTTAAGTGTGGGTCAAATGACCATATGATTAAGGACTGTTCGATGAGACCAGATGAGAATCAACCAGTAGCTTAGAATATTAATCAGGCTGGTAGAGGTGGACAATAGCCTCAGCGGGGTCGTGGTCCGAACCATGGAGGAAATGGTTCCGGCCGTAGTCGTAGAGCACCAAGCGGAGGTGCTGAAGGTTCAGATGCAAGGCAGCCAAGGTTGGTTTATACAATCACCGTCATGAGGAGAGTGATGTGCCGATGTGACAACGGGTAAGTTTCTTATTTCCTGAATGCCTTTATTGCCTTGTTTATTATAGAGCTAGTCCATTCTTGTATTGCTAGTGAATGGTATAAAACCTTGGATGTGAACTTTGGAATTGTGCATAGGAAATGTGTTAGTTTTATTAAGATCGAGTCTTGCAAGAATAGCGTAGTGTGGTGAGTTAGATTGTACGATTGTTCGTTAGTAAGTAATTTCGAGGACGAAATTATTTTAAGGGGGTAGAACTGTAACACCCTGAAAATGGGCCTATGCATTTTTGATTTAATTATACGAAATGGCATGTCTTATGTATTATGAATGTATGGTAAACATTTTGGAAACTTGGAAATGCTAAGTTCAAAAGAGGAAAGTGAACATTTTGGAAACTTGGAAATGCTAAGTTCAAAAGAGGAAAGTGAACATTTTGGAAACTTGGAAATGTTAAGTTAAAAGAGGAAAGTGAACATTTTGGAAACTTGGAAATGTAAGAAAATGATTTAGAAATGTTAAGTAAAAGAGGAAACTAAAAACAAGGTGGCCTTAAGAAAATTAATAGAAGAAATTTGACACAAACATAGGCTTGTTTAAGTGGCTTGGAGGCACCACTTAAGGCCCAGGTAGGTGATGCCACATACAAGGGTATTGGGCCTAGGTTCGAGTCACTTGGGGAGAAAAAAAAGGAGTTTTTTGCTACAAAGAGCAGGGAAGTGGACGGCACTAAGGAACCCAAGGGAAGAGTTTTATTCTCTTTAAATTTCATCTAAATAGGAGATAAATAATAGATTTATTTATCATTATTTTTTAAGAGATAATTGTTGGATTAATTCTTTTAATAAAGTGATAATTCAAAGGATAAAGTTATCAAAATAGAAGAGTGGTGGCCAAGTAAGGGATTCTGAGTGGTAATTTCGGCTAAGAGGGAAAAAAAAGGGCTACTCAACAATTTTTTTTCCTCCTCTTCTCTCTGTCGAATTTCTTAGTGCTCTCCTCTCTTCTCTTCTCTTTCATTTGTTAAGTCGAATCTATAGTCCACCATTGCCAAAATTCTCAAGTCTTCTTTTCTTTATTTTTTGTGGAAACCGAATACCCCAAGAGAACCCCTAGCCGACTTCTCCATTAAATCCCAAAAGCAAACCTTATCATCTAGTCATCAAGGCCGATTCTTTAAGGGCTTTTAACAAGGGTGTCATTGATTTCTTAAAAGGGTAAGATCAAAATTGGTTTCAATTCTTTTATATTTTAGACCTATCAAAATTTAGGGACTAATCTCTATTATTGATTTTGGCCAATTATGGAAGGGTGTATTAGGGATTTAAGAATTGTCAACTACAAGAAGGTATCTTTCGAATTGCAAGGATCTAAGGTAAGACATATGTATATTCTACCAAAGGCCATGTTTTATGTTTTAAGGTTAGATTAAATCTAACATATGGTTATAGGAATTTCGACAAAGATTCGTGAAGCAAGGATCCAATTCGGGATTTAAGATTTGGAAGGTAAGCACCTATGTATAGTCGGCTAAAGCCTAGATTAGTATTTAGATCTGTTCTTTAAATATTCAAAAGCTGAAAACTAACCAAGTTAATTGATTCAAAGGTTCGTCAATACAAGGAGGAATAAAGCAAAGATTTCGGGATTGGTTGGTGTCCCAATCGGCAACAAGGTAGGTTTTAAGTGTACAAATCCTACTAGAATTTGGTTTTATAGCCAAATAGGCTTTATGCTAACATATTAAGGTTGGCCGAATGTAGGACTTGAGATCTAAGGCTTTAGATCAGATTTTCAGGATTTCAGTGAATTGTTAAGCGAATCAGGTGTGTACCCCACACTATATCATATGGCTACATTTAATTAATATATGTGATATTAAGAATATGAAAGTGGCTAAGGTACCATGTTATGGTACAAAGAACTTAGGTACGTTTCCTACTCCTACTAGGATTATGAAATATGTTAATTGTAACATGAGAATAAGAATAAGAATGTGAACTCTGGCATATTTATGCATATTACTATTATATGGGGCATATGGGTTTATTTTTGGGGAAGTTAATGTGGTGACCTAAGATCACGAAATCTGAATGTGGTGACCTAACACCACGATAACTGAATGTGGTGACCTAAGACCACGAATTCTAAATGTGGTGACCTAAGACCACGAATTTTTATAAGGGCGACGAGCACGTCGACTGCAGCGATTGCCTTCGATGGTGTGTAGTGGATGGAGGGTTGACTTAGTAGTACCCCACGGTATGCAGGATGGTACGGGTGGTGTGTAGCGGATGGCATATAGGTTTGGGTTCGGGTTGCATCATATTGTTTAAATGCTTTATGAACATGTATGATACTTGTATGCTTGAAATATTAAATTTTAGTGTTGGTTACACATTGAGTCTGCTGACTCACCCCTGCTAGGGATTACTTTTCGTGTGACGACCGGTGATGGACCGGCCATACAGATGCTTAGTGGAGGCCATGTGAAGTTCAGATTTCTTTTATTTGGACTATTTTACTTTAAGTATTTTGAATTTAAATTTTGGGAATTATTTGATGTAATAAGGCTTTAGTAGAAATATTTTATTCTGTTTTTATTTGTTAAGCTTACAAACCTTTATTTATTAAAAGATTAAGTAAATCATTTTTTTTAAAACAAAGCCCAAACGTTTTGTCACCTAAAGTAAAGGATTTTTAACAATGAATTAAACTTGTTCTCAACTCAAGCCCAACCCAAAACAATCTTTCTTTCAAAACCCACAAGTTTTTCCTAAGTAACAAAAAAATTTAAAACGGTTTACATCGGGGAACATACCAGATCTGGTCGAGGCTCGTGGGCCAGGTTTGGGGTGTTTCATTGATAGAGTGTGTAAGAATTGCCTTTTAATGATTCAAGACTCATGTTTTTCAGCTGATCTGATGTTGCTACCATTTGACGAGTTCGATATTATCCTCGGCATGGATTTGTTAACTGTACACGATGCAACAGTGAATTACAGACGAAAGACTATTGATTTGAGGTGTCAAAATAACGAGATAATTCGAATTGAATCTACAGATTTGAATGGGCTACCAGCTGTGATATCTTCGATGTTGGCTCGTCAGTATTTGAGAAAAGGTTGTGAAGCTTACTTAGCTTTTGTGATTGATAGTAAGGTAACCGAAAGGAAGATTAAATCTGTGCCGGTTGTTTTTGAGTATCCGGATGTGTTCCCAGAGGAATTGCCAGGATTGCCACCTGTTCGAGAGGTAGAGTTTGGTATTGAGCTAGTGCCAAGGACAACTCCGATTTTGATAGCTCCGTATAGAATGGCACCGACTGAATTAAAGGAGTTGAAAGTTCAGTTGCAAGAATTGACAGATAGAGGTTTTGCTCAACCAAGTTTCTCACCCTGGGGTGCGCTAGTCCTATTTGTGAAAAAGAAGGACAAAACTTTGAGAATGTGCATCGATTATCGATAACTTAATAAAGTGACCGTAAAGAATAAATATTCGTTGCCACGTATCGATGATTTATTTGATCAGCTTAAGGGAGCTTTGGTATTTTCAAAATTGATCTGAGGTCAGGTTACTATCAGCTGCGAGTTATTGACTCGGATCTAACAAAGATTGCTTTTCAGACGAGATACGGCCATTACGAGTTCTCAGTGATGCCGTTTGGACTCACTAATGCCCCTGCTGTTTTCATGGATCTGATGAATCGAGTATTCTGATCGTATCTAGATCGATTTGTAGTTGTATTCATGGATGCCATTTTGATCTATTCGCATGACGAAACTGAGCATACTGAGCATTTAAGACTTGTGTTACAGATTTTGTGTGATAAGCAGTTGTACGCGAAATTCAGCAAATGTGAGTTTTGGTTGAATGAAGTTAGCATCCTAGGGCATGTTGTTTCAGCATCGGGCATTCGGGTTGACCAGAGTAAAGTTTTAGCTATACTTGATTGGAAACCTTGCAGAATGTTTCTGAAGTTCGTAGCTTTCTGGGACTTGCCAGGTATTATAGACGCTTCGTGAAAGGGTTTTCTATGATAGCCGCACCGATGACAAAACTATTACAGAAAGACGTTAAATTTGAGTGGTTAAAAAGGTGCCAGAAGAGTTTTGATCAGCTAAAAACCTTGTTAACAGAAGCTCCAGTGCTTGTTCAGCTGGAGTTGGGTAAAGAGTTCGTAATCTTTAGCGATGCATCCTTAAATGGGCTGGGCTGTGTTTTGATGCAGGAGGGTAAAGTTGTAGCCTACGCCTCGAGATAGTTGAAGCCGCATGAAAAGAACTATCTGACGGACGATCTTGAGTTGGCCGCCATAGTTTTTACTTTGAAAATATGGCGTCATTATCTATTCGGTGAAAAATGTCATGTCTATTCGGATCACAAGAGTCTAAAATATTTAATGACTTAGAAGGATCTAAATTTGAGACAACGACGATGATTGGAGCTATTGAAAGATTACGAGCTCGTGATTGATTATCATCCAAGGAAAGCTAATGTGGTGGCTGATGCACTCAGTTGGAAGTCACTATTTACTCTGCGTGCAATAAATACAGATATAGCTATGACTGATGATGGTGTGATCATTGCAGAATTAAAAGCGAGACCACTATTCGTACAACAGATTCACGAAGCTCAAGAGGTTGATAATGACTTAATAGCAAAAAGAAGTCAATGTGGCTCGAGTACTGACTCAGATTTCCAGTTAGATACTGAGGGATGTCTACGATTTAAGAATCGGATATGTGTGCCAAATAACCCTGCGTTGATTCGAATGATTTGTGATGAAGCTCATAATAGTAGATTGGCGATTCACCCGGGTAGTACGAAGATGTATAATGACCTGAGACAGCATTATTGGTGGCATGGTATGAAACGAGATATTTTCGACTATGTGTCGAACTGTTTGGTATGTCAACAAGTGAAAGCCAAGCATCAGGTTCCATCGAGACTACTTCAATCGATTATGATACCTGAGTGGAAGTGGGATCGAGTTACGATGGATTTCGTATCTAGTTTGCCGTTGACGCCGAGTAAGAAAGATTCAATCTGGGTTATTGTTGATAGATTGACGAAATTGACCCATTTTATTCTGGTACGTATGGATTTCTCACTTGATAAGTTAGCTGAGTTGTACATATCACAGATCGTACGATTGCACGGAGTACCTATTTCTATTATTTCGGAAAGAGATCCGAGGTTTACATCGTGATTTTGGAAGAAACTACAAGATGTTCTAGGTACTAAATTGCATTTCAGTACTTCTTTTCACCCTCAGTCGGATGGACAATCCGAACTTGTTATTCAAACACTCGAAGACATGTTGAGATGTTGCGTTCTTGAGTTTGAGGGTACGTGGGAACGATATTTGCCTTTGATTGAATTTACATACAATAACAGCTTTCAGTCGAGTATCAAAATGGCACCTTACGAAGCTTTGTATGGTTGTAAATGTCGTACACCTCTATATTGGACCGAGCTAAGTGAAAGTAAGATACACGGGTTGATTTAATCAGAGAGACTGAGCAAAAGTAAAGGTAATCCAAGAAAGTCTAAAAATTGCCTCAGATCGTCAGAAGTCGTATCCGGACTTGAAACGTAAAGATATAGAATTTCAAGTGGGCGACCGAGTATTTTTGAAAGTTTCACTGTGGAAAAAGATACTTAGATTTGGTCGTAAAGGAAAGCTGAGTCCGAGATTTATTGCACCGTATGAAGTTATTGAGCGTATTGGGCCTGTTGTGTATAGACTTATGTTGCCATCAAGATTCACAATGTTTTTCATGAATCAATGCTTTGACGATACCAATCCGATCCTTCTCATGTGATTAGCCCATCAAAGATTGAGATTCAACCCGACTTGACTTATGAGGAAGAACCGATTCGTATCCTAGCTCGTAAAGTGAAAGAGTTACGAAATAAGAAAATCTCATTGGTTAAAGTAATGTGGCATAAGCACGGGGTTGAGGAAGCAACCTGGGAACTCGAGGAATCAATGAAAGAACAATATCCACACTTATTCAATGGTAAGGCTTTCGGGGAAGAAAATCTCTTAGGGGAAAAGTTATAACAGCCCGATTATGACCCTAATCAGAATGGTGGTTTCGAGACCACGAATTCGAGTTAGAAAAATATTTTAATATTTTATTTGATATCTATGTTATGTGTTTGAGCATGTGTTAAAATATCGTAGGCTAATTTTTAATTTTAGAAAAAGGATTAAATCGCATAAGTGGTAAACTTAGCCAATTATTAAATTGAGTGGCTAAATTGTTTTGTCTTCTTTTGCATGAGTATTAAAGCTACAAATTTACCTTTTTGAGGTATAGTGGACGGCACTATGTCTTTTTAATATATATTATATGTTTATTTTATATGTTAAATTTATAATAATGATTTAATGTACCTTTTAATCATATTATAATAAAATGAAAAAGAAAGAAAGCCATTGCATGTTCATCATTTTAGCTCTCTTGGTCAAAAGAAAAAGAAAAGAAAAACAAGCAAGGGTTTCTGCACTCATCAAGCAAAATTAGGTAAGTTTTAGCTTTAGATTTTTGATGATTTTTGTATTTTTGAGATTGTTGTTCACTATACTATCAAGCCCATGTATTAATTTTGTGCATTGGTGATGTTTGTGAGATATGCCATTGATGATATGTTGAGCTTTGTGATGATTTATGGTGTTAATTGAAAGATTTGAGCTAGATAAGCATACTATGTTCTTGAGTTTTTGACAAATTTTAGTTAATTAAGGTTAATTTGTGAAAATATTATCTTGAAGGATTAAATTTTGAAATTTATGAGAAATATGGACTTATATAGTCCCTAGGAAAATTCGGCTCTAAAGAATGTTAGACAAATTTTGAGTAATTTGTGAGTTATGTATTAGGGACTAAATTGTAAAAATTGTAAATGTCAAGGGTAAAATAGTAATTTACATAATTATGTGATTTTGGATTAAATTGAATGAAAATAAATTTGAATGAGCTTAATTTGGAATAATTTAGATCAAGAACAAAAGGAAACAGGATTGGATTGGGAAAAGGCGAAATTGAACGAATAGCCGGGAAACCCTAATTCATCGACCTCCGAGTAAGTTTATAAGCAATCGAATTTAACCGAATGGTTATTATAATTAAATGTATATGTTCAAATGAATTAATGGATTTAATTTTCAAATTGCCGAATGAGATATGGGAATTTTTAAGTGTGTTAGCCGAATGTGGTAATTATGTACATGTACATATGTGTATCCCTTGATTAGTTGAAATAAGCATATTAAAAATCCATTTTGCTGAATGTGATATAGAATGGGATTAAATATATATACTAGCCGAATGTGTGGTTGATTTATATATGAAATTTGATATATTCAGGTTGGATGAATACTTATGGATTGAGTAGTAGTTAAATGTAAACCTTGAAATTTGTGATGGTTGTAATTGAATAAATAACTATGTGTATATATGAGTGTGGCCGAATGTAATGGTAAGTCATAGGAAGAAGGGTTTGGTTTGAATATGTGTATATATATATATATATGTTCATATGTACAAAATGTGAATATATATGTTATGTGCAAGAGGAAGAGATCAATTAATGGGCACTGTGTGTGCGAATTTATACACCGAGCACTGTGTGTGCGAAATCGATCGAATAGCACTATGTGTGCGGAAAATGAGTAATGGCACTAAGTGTGCGATACATTACGAGAAGATGGCACTGTGTGAGTGCTCTTTTCAAGTAATGGCACTGAGTGTGCGATACGTTGCTTGAATTGTACTAGGTGTGCGGAGTAACGGATCCATCAAAACATTAACTAACGAATGGAGATAACCAAGAAGTTTTACTTATGAAAATGATGCATGATATCTTGGCAACATAGTACTAATAAGGTGAGTTGCTCTTGTTTTATGAAATTTTAGGAACGAGATGTATTCAATTATCTATGAGCTTGTCCGAAATGGATATATGGTATGTAAATATGCGATTTTGAGATTTATGGAATTAGTTAAGGTTTACATGGTATTAGGTTATATACATATGCGGTTATGAGCTCTTTTATGATTAAGTTGATTTTAATTAAAGTTTGACTAATGAATTGTTGTTTATAAAAACCATTGCTTATAACTTACTAAGTTGAGGTGGCTTACTATATATGTGTTTGTTTTTCCATTATATAGATTTTGGAGTTTTAGCTCGAGCTCGGGATCATCGTCAAGTCAATCACACTATCCACTATATTTTGGTACCTTTTTGTGAATGAATTTAAAGTCTATGGCATGTATAGGCTAAACTACTTTGTTTTGGATTCAAATGATATAAATGTTTGTTATATGACTTAAATCTTAAATTGTAAGTTATTTTAAATTAGGCTATATATAATACTTATATTATAATTTTGATTTGAATAAGGTATATGGTATTCTTTAGATTGATGAATATACTTTTCCTTAATTTTATAAGTATCATAGAGATAGGTCATGAAAGAAATAAGTTATACATTACGTATGTGAATTTTGAGTGTGTTATATTAATGAATATATTTGTGGTGTGTTCTTTTAAAAAAATTCTATATGGTGTTGTATTAATTTGGAGTCACTTTAAGATAACCTATTTTAGTAATCATTTAGATATGATATGCATGTGAATAAATAAGTGATAGTAGTTGAATTGTACAAGTTGATTAAGAGTAAACTTATGTATTCGCCATGCTATTCAAAAGGACCAAATGAATAGTGATTTTGCTATTTGAATGGAATTGGTTTTAAATGATGCTAGTGATAATATTTAGTGGTAACTTATTTGATTATAATAGCATGTATTGATTATGTAATAAGATTCATTTGAGTGTGTGGACTTGTGATTAGATATGTGATGCCTCGTAACCTTAATCCGACGACGAACACGATTAGGGGTGTTACACTTTGGGTGTATGGATGAACCATGGCCATTGGATTACTTGGAGAATAAGGAGAGGAATATGGACCCTTCGATTGTAATTATAATGTTGGTGATATTTTGTTATTATTTAATTACAATTTTAAACAATATTTTATTAAGATATTTTATTATTTTAATTAACATATATGATAATTATAAAGGAAGTATGAAGAAAATACTTCATACTTTCAAAAAGCTCCCAACTTCCAAGAAAGTGAGAAGAACTAAAGTTTGCACTTTATGCATTAGTTCTTTTCCATTAAATCAACCATTTTCACCTAAAATTCATGAAAATTTCCATAACCACTAAAAAGGAAAAGTGAAGTAGAGATCCTAGAGAGTTTGATTATCATGTTGGAAGCAAGAAGTTGGAGTTGCAAGTGAAGGAATTTAAGAGAAGTTAGGAAATCAAGGTATCAAGGCTTGAAGATGAAGATGGGAGTGTGAAAAGCATGGGTCTGTGAAGAAATTAGTTAAGAAATTAAGGTAAGTGGTTTAAATAATTATGCTATATTTATTTGAGTGTTTAATTTGATGAGATATTGTAAGAATTAATTTTGTATAATTATTTTCTATGTTCCAAGTAAAGAAAATATTATGTTTATGTATGAAGAGAATGATGGATGATTTTAGGAATAATTGGATGGATGATTTTAAGTGAATAACTAAAAGAAAATAAGTGTCATGGTTTGATTATGAAAATTTATAATTCAAATTTTGTTAGTGTGAATGATGAATTGTGTATTTGTGATGTTAAAAGTGATAAACATTTATTTTGAATATTATTTGGATGAGTAAATTGAAAATTATTTGTTAATGTGATTAATTTTATAAAAATTGAAGTACGGACTAAATTTTAAATTTGAAAAAAATTCTAAAATTAAGGATTTAATAGAGAGATTAAATTTTGGATTTTTATGATAAGACTATAAGAATATGATATTTAAAGTAAATTAGCATGTTTTAGATTAAAATGACTAAATTGAGAAATTTTTAAAAGTTCAAAATTTAAAAGTTGAAATGTGAAAATCTAGAATTTTAATATCATAGTTGTTATGTATGGTTTTTTTTTGAAAAATTTGAAAAGAGAACATCATGTGATAAGAAATGATGTTATAGGGACTAAATTGTAAA
This sequence comes from Gossypium rotundifolium, assembly GCA_025506655.1. Classification (NCBI taxonomy): domain Eukaryota; kingdom Viridiplantae; phylum Streptophyta; class Magnoliopsida; order Malvales; family Malvaceae; genus Gossypium; species Gossypium rotundifolium. Next base: position 111,685,236 of record CP106723.1, read on the forward strand.
GATTTTAAAATCTAGAAATTTGAGAAAAAAGGATTGACTTATAAAGATCTGGGAATTCTGAGCTGTTTTTGGAAGAAACAGATTATGTTTTGAGGGACTAAAATCATATAACAGTAAAATCGAACTTCAAAGACCAACTTGTAAAAACTGCAAAATTTGGAATTTTATAGAATAACAATATTAAGGTGAAGTGAATTATATATGGAAAAGAATATGATTAAGAGTAAATGTAGCTGCCCACAACAATTCAACAGCTGCAATTCTCTTAGGTTGAGCTAGAAATGTTGTTAATACAAATTGGTAATTTGAGACCTAAGTATGGTCCTATTGAAAACAAAAAGTGCCATCAATTTGGGCTTCTTTCTCAAAATATTGCCGAAATTTAGCATGTACATCCAAACCACCGACCACCCATATGATCCAGTCAAAACCCAGGATATAAAAACCCAACATCACCATCATCATGAACATATCATTAGTTTGGATGAATCTAGGGATTATAAAAGGAGTTCAATAATAATTTATATAGATATTACAAATGCAACAGCCAAAAGAGAAGCATAAATTTTGAAAACAGATAGAGAGGAGAAACATAAACATGTGCTAAGCAATTAGATTGGGGGTGACTTTCAAGTTCACGCTTTGGATTGAATCAAGGGGACAACAAAACTGGTTGATTGGGACTTGAAAAGTTTTAGAGAATGTTTCTTGGTTTTATTACCTAGATAAAGTGCACACTGAAAAACCCACTACCGTTTTAAAAGCTCCAACAAAAAGAAAGCTTTTAAGTGCAGAGAATACATTAAACAAAGAGTAAAAGGATCCTAATCACTACTTTCTGGTCCTTGACTTTAATCATAAGCGCAATAATTACTAACCCTTTTTCACATAAAAAAAGTTGTCAAGAAAAAGGAAGAGTTTCTAACTCTAGATTACAGATGTAATAATGATAAAGATTATCAAGGGATTTGGAATTAGTTTCTGATACGGTAATACATGTTGTCACACTGCTTTTCCTTTGCATGTTAATCAGTAGTAATGAAATATGAAAAGATGATGAACTTTTTCATGGGTAGTGTTTTTTGAAGTCTATTGGGTGGCGGATATAATTATGGTTTAAGAGTAGAAAATTATGTGTTTGCATGGGGAGAGACTGGTTGATTGGTGAAGGATTGAAAGCAGTCATTGGGTGGCCTAGGTTCTCTAGTGCCTTGACTTGGGACCTGAGGAACTTTAGGTAATTTGCAGCCTCATCAAGCATTGATGCCGTATCCATCTTGTTCCCACCAGGAACCAACCTCTGCAAAACCCTAATTCTCTCACTTATCCTTTCCCTCCTTTGCCTTGCAGCCACTGTTTGTGGATCCGTTGAGATTCTCACGTTCTTCCTTTTTGGTTTCTCCATCACTTCCATGCCTAAGTTCACAGGCCTGAACGCTGCAGCCCGATATATCATCTCTTTCATTTGTGCAATGGCCTCTGGGTCAGGTTCATCAATGGAAGATGATGCTGATGAACTTTGCTGTTGAAAATTTATGTTGGACGATCTCGGGAGCGCCTTTTCTAATCTGGGTTTCTTTGCTTTTGGTGGGTTCTCATCAGTAAGCCTAAAACCACCACTTGTTGCAGCGGAAATATTGGAGTAAACACGATTTAGACCAACTTTGAACTCACTTTGATCATCATTGCTTCTCTTTGAAGAGCCAGAGTTTGTTTCCGATTGTTTCATATTGTTGGTATATTGATCCGAGCAACTCTGGGACTCTCCGGATGAGACTGGAGTAGTAGTACTGGTAGTAGCAACAAAATTCCATAAGCTCTTGCAACCAGAGAATATCATTGACAGCCCATCATCTTCAACTGATGTATCAGTGTTGCTATTAGTAGCTGAGAGCAAGCATTCAAGGGACTCAAGAGAGCTTGCTGTTGTTGTTGTTGTACCACCAGCGACAGCGTTTCCATTTGGTAAACCATTGATGACTTGTGAGTGAACCGCCATGCTTCCAATATCAGAAACTGAAGCGTCTGATGAGCTCAAACCATAGGCTGAGCTATTCAACAATGGAGAAGAGCACCATTCTTGTGTTAAACCACAAGCTGATGCAGGAACTGGTTGTGGATTAACCATTTCAGATACTATATCTGCATCTGGATTCACAAGGGATGGCTGAGCTTCTTGGAGTTCTTGAATTGAATTAACGAAGATATCATCTGGCAGATTCATCTTGTCACCATAAACGGAAGAATTTGAGCTGGAAATTAGGAAACTGTCTTCTACATCATTTGGCTGACTGTTCCAAACAGGCAATGAATTTAATTCATCCCATCCCAAGGCATCCATGGCTGAAACTTTTTTGTCTGAGCCCAAAATAAAATAACTTCAAGATATTAATCCAAGGATTGAAAGAAATGCAGATGAATATATAAAGTTGATAGAAATTTGAGTAAAAGTACATACCAAATCCAGATCCTACTGCAACCGGTTGAGTTTGGCTTCGACAAAAAGACGTTTACAAGTGAAAAATATTTGTTGCAATTCTTTTAACAGAGAGTAAGTTGGATCAAATCCTCTCTATAATTCTTGATCACGAAGCATCATTCATGGAAACTGAATGATAAACATGAAACCATAAACAAAATCATGCATACGACGAGTTAAGGGAATTAGATTTTTCATCTACCTTAAGCTATTCTGGATATAAACATAGTTGACGCACTCAGTAATATTGTTATAAAGGCATGCATGCTTATATAGATAGGTAAGGAAAAAAAAAAAAAAAAAAAAAAAAAGAGAACTAGTACTATAATCCAACAAATATTTTGTATTAGGACTTAAAATAAAAGGAAAAAAGAATAGCTTAACATAAAATAATATAATTTCAAAAGTTGAAAAGAGGTGTAATCAGTAATGTGGAGTTTGGAAAAGATAAGGCTTTCTGGGTCAGTTTGGTGGGTGTGTATGGATATATATTTCTGCAGATGGGGAGCATTTGAGATATTAGTGAAGCATATTTAAACTATATAGTTTAATAATATATATATATATATATATGTGTGTGTGTGTATATTTCTAGTGCGGGAAATAATCTAACATGACATCCTTTTGGTTGCCTATGGAAATTTCATGCGCACTGTAAAGTTTCAAAAAAAAAAAACTGCAGTCAAAACAAGCATCTATTTGACAGTATTGCATCCTCTTTCTAAAAGCTTTCTAATTAATCATGACTGGTATCCCACTTTCCAGTTTCAACTATGGTACCTACCCACATATCAGAATTAAATACTGGTTTATAAGGGTGAGGTGAATTTAAACATTTCAGCACAGTGACATCAATTAAACAACAGCTACGCTTCATAGATTGCCATTTTGAGTAGTGGGGGGACTGCCTGATATATGTTTGCAGGCCAGAGTAAAGGGATAATCAGAGGATCAGAGGCAGAAGATAATAGATAGACAGTGCAGAAAGCAAGTTGCTTACAGAATTTTGTCTCTTCAACCATTCCAATATACCATACATATAATATATTTTCATTTCACTTTATTAAATACAGATGGTTGTACTTGCAAGAGGCAAAGCAGAGAAAGAAATAGAATAGATAAAAGAAAAGAAAAGAAAAGAGAGTCGTACCCACATGCGCCCCATCATTACAGCTCAGTGAATGGGTTCCCCTTTGTATATGCCACTGCCAACCTTTCCCTTATATTGTCAACTATGTGGCGTTTTTCTTCACCAAATCTGCCGAAAAGCAGTGAGAATATATACAAGGAAGGAGCATTAAATGAGGGTTTTAAGTAATTAGAAGTAGTTGGTCTTAAATCCTGGAGAGTTTGAGGGTTGAACTTGATTTATCCTGTCACACTTACCAAACCATCCATGATCTTATTGAAAGATCTGTTGGGTGCCACCTATTCTCAATCTTTTTCATGATCATTTGGGAGTCAATTATTTTTAACATTTCCTTCATTCCATTCTGTTCAGGGATACTAAAATTTAATTCAAGCAATTCACGTCTGTGCGTTAATCAGGCTGGCGATGTGTTGAAAACATTAAAATGAAGGTAGGTCCACAAGTATTGTTAATTGGGGTCTGATATTTTTGTAATTTATCGCATGGTCCCCCTATCTCTTATCAAAATCCAAATTAATGCCGTTATGATCCTCTCTCCCGCGTTATTTCTGCAAAAATCCTAAACCGCTATGATCACGTGAAGGCAACACTCCGGATCACATGTGGCGCATCATGATTGGGTGCTTCCAAAAATGGATAGCCATCTCCCACGTGGATGAAATCTAAACAGGGGGACTGTGGGGACCATGGAGTTTTTCAATCATCTAAGACTCCAACCTTCAACGGTTCAGACTGTGACTTGCGTCTACATTATTTATCTTTCATCAGTCTTCTTGCAAAAAAAAAAAAAAAAAGAAAGAAAAAAAGAAATTAAGAAGTTACCGGTATAATAATAAATATAATTTTAAATAATACCCATTCAGATTATAACAAACTCGACAAAAATAATTATGTAATAAATATATTTTTAAAAATTTATCTTTGTACGTTAATAAAATTGTTAATACATATACTTTCAATTTATCCGATTTGATACCCATACTTTTATTGTATTCAACCTTTTGGTACTCAAATTTAATAGTGTTAAATTCTAACACGTACTGGCAAGTGGACTCAAGGAAAATGCTGAATGGTATAGAAGAGGGACTTATATTAAAATTTTCCTTTTTTAACCTAAAATATTAAATAAAACATAAATAAAATAAAAACAAAATAAATATATTTAATAAAATTCAATGAAATTGTGACATGTTTTAAGAAAAGTTAATTCCTTCTAATATATTTTTAATTTCCATAATTAAAATGAATAAAAATTTAATTAATTACTTGTGTAAATTATACAAATGGTCATATAACAATGCTCGCGTTCTTAGTTTGGTCACTCATCATTGAATTGATAACGGAAAGCCTTATTCAAACTGGTATGCTAACACATTTAGTTCACAATACTTACATGTTTTATCAATTTGATCCTAATTCTAAATAATTAAAAAAATTAACCCTTCATATTTACAAATTCTATCAAAATGATCTTCAAACTTTCTAATCAAAGCTTTCAACTTTTAAAATAGAGGTATTCCACATCTATAAATTTATAAAACCCAAAATAGAGGCATCGCTAGTTGAGAGAATTTTTGTTCTTTTTGGGTTTTACAAATTTATAGCTGTGGGATGCCTCTATTTTAAAAGGTGAAAGCTTTGGTCTAGAAGTCTGAGGATCAAATTGGTAGAACTTGTAAATTTGAAGGGTTAAATTTATTGAATTGTTTAGAACGAGGATCAAATTGATAAAACATGTAAGTATTGTGAACTAAATGTGTTACTATACCAATTAAATAAACCTTTCTGTTATCAATTCAACGACGAGTGACCAAAAGAGGAATGAATTCAAATATTAGTACCTAAATTCAAATTTTTTTAAGCTGAGTGACCAAATAGAGACACAGGCATAGTTTGGTGACCATTTATATAGCCTACCCTAATTACTTTTACATTTTAATTGTTAATTAAAAAAATTTTCTCCGTCATGATGTCCCCTTCTCTTCCTCTTCTATTTTTTTTTATCGAAACCCTAGTTGCACTTTGTCATCATGTCTGTCGAAAAATCGATGATCAGGGACCTCCGACAGATAACCCAAAAATCTCATTCTCTTCTGATAAAACTTTTTTTCCTTCAAAATCAACACCAAAACTTTCCCCAAAAATTCTCGAACTTTTGGTCCTTCAATCTGCTTTTGTGATTTTGATCGTCAAAGAGATAAATTTCAATGTATATTCCTTCTCGCCTTGAGTGTAACAACTCGATTTTAGAAAATGTTGGAAAATACAATTTCGAAACTCAATTCCGTAAACTGAGTCAGTGAAAATATGAATAGAAGGATTTACGAAATTAGTATGAAAATATATTAGTAAACGGTCGCGTAATTTAATTGAGAAAACCATTAATTAAAGTACAGATACTAAATTGTAAAAGTCCAGTCGCTATTGAATTTTAACTTATAAAAATGCATATGGACCCAACTAGCAATTAGCCAAGGGACCAAATGGTTATTTAACCATCAATGTGAGGAATTAGTGGATGATATTCATCCACTTACTTATCTTTAAGAAGGATTAATTATTAGATTAATTAAGTTTTAAGTTTTAAGTTTTAAGGTTAAAGTTTAAATTAATTAAAGTTGGTTAACAACACTAATCTAAGTATATATAAATAAGTTAGTGGAGAGAAAGATAAAGTCTTCATCCTTTTAATTTGCTTTGGTCATCCAAGTGAAGGGAAAAATAAGGAATCTCCCTTTTGTTTTCTTTTACAAATTGGTTTGAAATTCCTAAAGTAAACATACTATTTCTTTTGAAATTTTATGTTTTCATGATCATCTAAGCTTGATTAAGCTTTTACTAAGCTTAGCTTATAACTTGAATTTGAATAAATAATGTATTTTTACTAATTTTTAAAACCTAATTATTGTATGACTTGTCTATTAGATGTTAAAATAAAATCATAATTGCTTCAACAATGAAAGTGGCATCCCATATCTCGAATGCAGAAATTGGGTCAAGTTGGAGTGTTACATTAAACTATGCTAGCTACCACTCGGATTGTTGGATAGTGTCATGCATCTTCATAAGTTGCTTTCTTCTTGTAAAAGAAGTCTAGGTTTATCTCTTTTTTCTATCCCTTCTTGTTAAAAGAAACTTTTCTTTTCTATAAATTAATATTTTGGGATACCATCAATGTGGACTTGAAAGATACAATTACTATAATATCCTAGATTGGGGGTTCTACATTTGTGATGTGTTGTGTGTGTATGTCATGCTGTGAGTATGTGTCTGGTGTGTTTAGAGCTTTCGGGAAGGCTTGAGGTTAAGCTTGAGCCTTGGTAGAAATTTTGTTTTTAGACTCTACAAGGGAGAACGAGGTGAAGTGGGCCTTAAGGGTACTTGAATGGGAAAGAGAACACAAAAATCTAGTTGGTAAAGTGGCAAGGAGGTGCTACTAAGGGCATAGGAAGGTGATGCCACAAGGGGTTTGAAGGGAGCAGGTTCGAATCCCATGCTAAGCAAAAAGGGGTGTTTTTTTAATAAATGTGCCTGAATAGTGAGTGGTGGTTTCAGCTGGGACTCTAAGGGAGTGAGTGTGGATTGAGTCAGAAGATAGAAAGATGAGGATAAGAGAAAAATGAGGGATAGGATAGAGGGGGAAGAGGTGGCCGAATGTGAGACTGTGTGCAAGGGAAATCGGTTCTTTCTTAAAAGCCGAAAACTCCTAGATCTCATTTGTGGCTTGGTTTTTTTTCTTTCAACGTTTCAATCTTCCTCTTTAATTGTCGAATCTTCTTGCAAGTGGTAGCCGAAATCCTCTGTAAAGGTAAGTGTCAATTTGTGTTATAATTTTTTGTAATCTTTTTCGGCTTTTGAGGCCAAATCCAAATGGCTAGTTGGTTGTTAGGGCCATCTTTAGTTTGAAATTTTCTCTGACCTCGTGTTCTTTTTGGGTGACATTTCGGGATTTGAAAGAGATTTGATCGCCTAGGTTTCTAAGTCAGAAATCGGTAGCATTCGAACCATATTATTTCTTTCGGGATTTCAAGGTAAGGATTTCAATTCTCCCTAAGTTGACCAATCAGTTTCTTTTCATTATTTGTGCCTTAACCTAACGTTTTGTTAAGCAATCATCATGGTACCTGCTGACCAAGATTGTTCATGGACTCGAATGTCAGCAAATCAAAGGAAGGGGTTGGATCTGTAGTCCCAGCCCCGAAGTTCAAGAAACGCATGGTGTTTGCTATTTGTGATTGGCCACCAGGTTGTGGGCCGACTTCTGAGCAGAACGATAGGCAGATAGCGATAGTTTCAGCTAGCGATAGTGTCGACATAGAGAGTGTCGTCTTACGTGTTATCAGATGTGTAAACTTTCAAACACACTATACTATAACTGTACTGATGTTTGTATAGGCTGAAAAGCCAAAAAAAAGGCTGTGTAGACAGTCGTGATGCCCTTAGGGGTAAGGCTAGGATTGCCAGGTATGTGACTATATCGTTTCTTTGCATAGCCAAATGCATGTGTGGCAGACTGATGTGTTATGAATAACATGTTGCATTGTTAGGTTTTGTATATAGATCATGGGTATGGGTTTGATATGAAGGGGAAGTGCTTAATTGGTCACATAATGATCGGTAGCTTTGTGACGATATATATATATATATTCATACATTATTTTTGGTCACACTGTGATCGGTGGCATTGCCACGATGTATATATCTATTTATATGGTCACATAGTGATCGGCGACTGTGCCACGAAATAATATTTGGTCACCTAGTGGTCGTGTTTAATTGGCAGCATGACTGCCGTGATGGAGTGTAGCGGATAGAGGGTTGATTGTAGAAATCCCCACGGTGTGATTGGTTGGTACGGGTTGGTGTGTAGTGGATGGAACAACTAGGTTTGGGTTGGACTTATTGCATTCTCATGTATATGATGATATGTGGGCTGAGGCCCATGTATGATTGTGGATTGGATGCAGTATGTATAATATGGAAGATTTTTACACACTGAGTTTTGGTGACTCACTCCTTTCCTTAACTTTTCAGGTGAGCAGTAGCTCGTCGATGCAGGAGCTGAGGCGGACTCGTGGAGGCCATAATTTTGATTTCTTTTCCTTATAGTTTCGGCATTACTATAAGTTTATTGTTTTTTTTAAATTTGGGCTTTTCGTTATGTGATAAGGCCTTTCAAGGTTGTACTTGGGTTTTTTTTCGTTTACTGTTTAATCAAAACATCAATATTTTCAAAAGACTACGAAATACTCAAAAAAAGTTTTCTTCCAAATCGTCGGTTTCTCTGAGATTTAATTAAAACTTTATTACACTTTACCCTGTGGCATACCAGATTCGATCGTAACGTATGGGCCGGATTAGGGGTGTTACATTTTTGGTATCAGAGCCCGATTCAAAACTCGGGCTGTGAAATGTGTCCAGTGGTGTTTTATAGTTTGATGTGAGCTTAAGAAAAATGTTTTGGGTTGAGATATGGCCTTCGAGTCTGGCGGCACCTGATCCACCTAGGTAAGTATCCTAACCTTTGATGTGGTATGCATAATTGGATTTGATGGACTTTATGGGGACATAGGCGAGTATGCTAGGGTTTATGGACCTTAGGCCTAGTTACACAACTCTTAAAATCCATAAAACTTAATTTTTTTCTAATTGAACATGTCCATGGATAAGTCATTGGGTTGGAGTGTGGCAACAGGCATACGCATGTCTAGGATTGGATCTAGGGAGAGCTTGGTATTTAAGCGGTCCTAGTGGCCCACCTCCTCTTCGTTAGAATCTTACCTGGTGTGTAGTGTTTGTTCACTCTAACCGAGAGGGCTTGTTGATGGGCCAAAATTCATAATTAAAACCTGAAAGAGACCAATACCCTATTTTTGTAAAATTACTTATATCCCTATTTATGTAAAATTATCTAGAATACCCTAGGTTTGAGAAAAATTATCGAAATACCCCTGATTTACGAAATTACCAAAATACCACTACTTTACAAAAGACCAAAATACCCCTATTTTGTAAAACCACCAAGATACCCTATTTTGTGAAATTACCAAAATACCCCTGTAGGGTGAAATTACGAAAATACCTCTTGGTAGTGAAATGACGAAAATACCCCTATGTGATGAAGGTGAGTTTATAGATGTCACTTTTGTGTTTGATGCTGTTATGTGATGCTTTGTTGTGATGCATATGGATGTGGAATGTATGTGATCTCTAGAACTAAGAGATACAGACTTGAGACTAATTTTGAATTCGAAAGAACTACTAATTAAACTACTTTCAATAAGACTGTTCGTTATTAATCAGTGGAAGAAAGTATTAATTCATAAAATTTGTAACCAAATAAATCATGAATGCTAGATATAAGCACTAGGGGGCGTGGTGTACGTAGTCGAGGTAGAGGCAGGATTGCTGTGTCAGAACCAGTAGGGTCTGGTCACGAGTCAGGGAATGAGATACCAGTGCCACCAGCTATGGAGGTAGAGTATTAGGACCAAACGGGCGGAGACGATGCGGTGTCTCAAGCGATGCTCTGAGTGTTGGAGAGAGTTGCGGAAGCAGGCATGGGTACGGGAGCTCGGAAGTCTGTGCCAGAGCGACTTAGGGCTAATGGAGCGAAAATGTTTAGGGGAATTTTTGGTGTAGCTCATAGTACAGCTGAGTATTGGATCGAAGCTGTGGAGCGTATAATGGATGACATTGACTTCACGGAAGAGGAGAAGCTGAAGGGAGTGGTGTCTCTTCTTCGGGATGAAGCGTACCAATGGTGGCTAATGGTCAAGGATGGTGCGGTGGCTGACCACATTACTTGGGATTTCTTCAAGTCGGCATTTCAGAGCAAGTACATTGGATCGAGTTATGTGGATGCGCAGCGTAGGGTATTTCTGAATTTAATTCAATGAAGTAAATCGATAGCTGCTTATGAAGTAGAATTCCTACGCTTGAGTCGTTATGCCCGAGGGATAGTGGCCATCGAGCATGAGCGTTGTGTTCGATTTGAGAATAGTTTGAGGGATGATCTACGGTATTGATAGCCCCTCAACGAGAGCGAGAATTTGCAGTTTTAGTAGAAAAGGCTAAGATAGCTGAGGAAGTTAAGCGATCTGAGAAGCGAAATAATGAGAGGGACAGGATAGGACTAAAAGGAATGTTGGATCATCAGGGTGAACGGGACGTTTCCAGAAAAGACCTAAGATGGATGGGCCAAGACAGGGTGTGAGATCTGGGGGTAATGGTCAACCTTAGAGGTGTGATCTGTGTAATAAATTTCATTCGGGCCAATGTTGGGTAGGTGACAAGAAATGTTTTAAGTGTGGGTCCTCAGATCATCTGGTTAGGGATCATCCACGAGGATCGGGTCGGCGCGAGTGGTAGGATGACTAACGCTTCACTGGTAGAGGAGGTCCCCAATCGCAGAGAGGTCGCGGTCCAGCCAGAGGAGGCAATGGTTATGGTCGGGGCCGTGGAACGCAAGACAGAGGTGCAGGGAACACCGATGCAAGACAACCAGGGTTGGTCTATGCGACAAGACGTCGAGAGGAGGGGGATGCACTGGATGTCATAACCGGTACGTTCTTAATTTTTTTGTTTGCCTTTTTCTGCATTAATTGATATTGGATCAACGCACTCTTATGTTGCTAGTTTAATCTCTGGAACCTTAAGTATAGACTTTGAGATTGTTCCTAGGGAGATGACTGTAATTAGTCTGCTAGGTCAGTCAGTAGTAGTGAATAGACTGTATAGAGATGTACCTCTATAAGTGCAAGAGGTAGTTTTTCCGGCGGATTTAATGGAACTGCCTTTTAGGAAATTCGATCTGATCTTAGGTATGGACTGGTTAGTGAGATATTGAACGAATCTGGACGGTGCAGCCAAGCGTATGGTACTAAAGACTAGTCAGGAGGATGAGGTGGTGGTAATAGGTGAAAGGAGGGACTACCTGTCTAATGTAGTATCCGCTCTAAAGGCTAAAAGAATGATGAGAAAGGGGTGTAGCGTGTTCGTAGCCTTTGTTTGTGCTTTGGAGGTCCAGGATTTAACTGTGGAGAATGTTAGAACGGTGAGGGAGTTTTTCTGACGTATTCCCAAAAGAACTTCCTGGACTACCTCCGGATCGTGAGGTGGAATTTTGAATTGATCTTCTTCCGGGAATAGCACCAGTATCCATTGCACCATATAGAATGGCGCCAAAGGATTTGGTAGAACTAAAAGCCCAGATTCAGGAACTGTTGGATCGGGTTTCATCTGACCCAGTGTATCACCTTGGGGAGCGCCAGTGCTATTTGTCAAGAAGAAGGATGGATCAATGCGTATGTGCATTGACTACCATCAGCTAAACAAGTTGACTATCAAGAACAAGTATCCGTTGCCAAGGATTGATGACTTGTTCGATCAACTGAAAGGGGCGACAGTGTTCTGAAGGATAGATTTGAGATCAGGATACCATCAGCTTAAGGTCAAAGAATCGATATTCATAAGATAACTTTCAGGATCCGTTATGGCCATTACGAATTTTTGGTAATGCCGTTTGGGTTGACTGACGCACCGGCGGCGTTTATGGATATGATGAACTGAGTGTTCCAACCCTATTTGGACCGGTTCGTAGTGGTATTTATAGATGATATCCTGGTGTATTCAAGGTCAGAGAACGAGCATGATTCGCATCTGCGAGTGGTACTACAAATCCTGAGAGAGAAAAAATTGTACGCAAAATTCAGTAAGTGCAAATTTTGGTTAAGGGAGGTTACTTTTCTAGGAAAAGTTGTGTCGGCTAAAGGGGTCAGAGTTGATCCCCAGAAGGTTAAAGCCATCATGGATTGGAAAGCACCCAAGTCTGTGACGGGAATTCAGAGTTTCCTGGGTCTTGGTGGTTATTATAGGAGGTTCATTGAAGGATTTTCCTTGATTGTGGCACCTTTAACCAAGTTTTAGAGGAAGGGAGTACTCTTTGTGTGGGGTGACAAGCAACATGAAAGTTTTGAAACATTGGAGAAGGTGTTGACAGAAGCTCCGGTGTTGATTCAACTAGAGGCTGGAAAGGAGTTCGTGGTTTATTGCGATGCTTCGCACACCGGGTTAGGATGTGTGTTGATGCAAGGAGGAAGAATGGTTGCTTATGCGTCCCGGTAGTTAAGACCGCATGAGCTAAATTATCCCACGCATGATCTGGAGTTGGCGGCAGTGGTTTTTACTTTAAAGATTTGGAGACACTATCTGTATGGGGAGAGGTCTGTCGTTTATACAGATCATAAGAGCTTGAAGTATCTCCTCACCCAAAATGAGTTGAATTTGAGGCAGAGGAGGTGGATTGAACTACTAAAGGATTACGATTGTTTGATTGAATACCATCCGGGCAAAGCTAACGTGGTGGCAGATGCGCTAAGCCGAAAGGTGATCTTGGATCTGAGGGTGATGTTTGCTCATCTGAGCCTGTATGAAGATGGGAGTTTATTAGCTGAGCTTCAGGTAAAGCCGACATGGATAAATCAGATTAAAAAGAAGTAGTTACAGGATGATGACTTGAGTGCCCGACTATCTCAAGTGCAACATGGTGAAGTAGGGGACTATAATCTGAATGATGACGGGATTCTGTGTTTCTAAAAAAAGGTTTGTGTGTCGAGAGATGTAGAATTGAGGTGGATGATTCTTCAGGAAGCGCATAGTAGCCCATATGCTATGCATTCGGGAGGAAGTAAAATGTATCGAGATTTACGAGAATAATTTTGGTGGCCAAGACTGAAGCGGGAGGTAACTGAATTTGTAGGTAAATGTTTGACATGTCAGTAGGTAAAAGCGGAGCATCAGTTGCCTTCGGGGTTGTTACAGGCGGTGAAGATTTCGCAATGAAAATGGGAGAGAATCACTATGGATTTTGTTAGTGGGCTACCTCTTACGCCTACTAAGAAGGATTCGATATGGGTAGTCATGGATCGATTGACGAAGTCCGCTCATGTTATACCAGTTCGGGTTGATTACTCTCTACAAAGGTTAGCTAAGTTGTATATAGCGGAGATTGTGAGGTTGCATTATCGATTTCAAAGGTAGCTGGGAGGAATTCCTATCATTGGCAGAATTCGCATATAATAATAGCTACCAGTCTAGTATTCAGATGGCACCATATGAAGTGTTGTACGGGCGAAAGTGTCGTACTCCTACGTGTTGGACGGAGTTGGGTGAACGACAGTTATTGGGTTCGAAACTCATTTTGGAAATGGAGAATAAAGTTAGGTTGATTCGAGCTAGGTTGAAGGAAGCGTCGGATAGGCAGAAGTCCTATGCTGATCTGAGGTGAAGGGACATAGAATTTGCAGTGGGTGATCGGGTTTTCTTGAAGGTATCATCGTGGAAGAAAATTTTAAGGTTTGGACGGAAGGGTAAGCTAAGCCCTAGGTTCATCGGGCCTTATCGGGTGTTGAAGCGTGTAGGACTAGTTGCTTATCAGCTTGAGCTACCTTCAGAGCTAAGTAAGATTCATGATGTGTTCCATATTTCAATGTTGCGAAGTTACCGTTCAGACTCATCTCATGTGATACCGGTGGAGGAACTCGAAGTAAAGCCTGATTTAACTTTTGAAGAGGAACCAATTCAGATCTTGGAGTGGAATGTTAAGGTTTTGCAAAGAAAATCGGTTCCTTTAGTTAAGGTTCTGTGGCAGAATCATAGATCGGAGGAAGTTACATGGGAACCGGAGAATGTTATATGACAGCAATACCCTCATCTCTTTTGACCAGGTAATTTCGGGGATGAAATTCTTCTTAGCGGGTAGAACTGTAATATCCTAGATTGGGGGTTCTACATTTGTGATGTGTTGTGTGTGTATGTCATGCTGTGTGTATGTGCCTGGTGTGTTTAGAGCTTTCGAGAAGGCTTGAGGTTAAGCTTGAGCCTTGGTAGAAATTTTGTTTTTAGACTCTGCAATGGAGAACGAGGTGAAGTGGGACTTAACGGTACTTGAATGGGAAAGAGAACACAAAAATCTAGTTGGTAAAGTGGTAAGGAGGCGCCACTAAGGGCATAGGAAGGTGACGCCATAAGGGGTTTGAAGGAAGCAGGTTCGAATCCCATGTTAAGCAAAAAGGAGGTGTTTTTTTTCTTCTAATAAATGTGCCTGAGGAGTGAGTGGTGGTTTCAGCTGGGACTCTAAGGGAGTGAGTGTGGATTGAGTCAGAAGATAGGAAGATGATGATAAGAGAAAAAAGAGGGATAGGATAGAGGGGGGAAGAGGTGGCCAAATATGGGACTGTGTGCAAGGGGGGAATCGGTTGAAATGGCTAAGGGCATCCCGAAATTTTCATTTGGTTAAGGGTGTACCGAAATTTCCTTTTTCCCAAAGCATAGTTTTCTTTCTTCTTCTTTTCTCCTCCTATTTTCAGCATTAAAGGACTCCCTCTTCTCTTCTTCTGCCAAAACTGAAACTCTTAAGTTACTGTTTAGAGTATCTTTGTTTTTCTTTCGGCTTTCTCATTCAATTCTTTTCTACCTTATTCATTGTCGAATCTACCTAGCCTCTTTTCTGTTCATCTTTTTTTTAGTTTTTTCTTAAAAGCCAAAAACTCCTAGATCTTATTTGTGGCTTGGTTTTATTTCTTTCAACGTTTCAATCTTCCTCTTTAATTGCCGAATCTTCTTGCAAGTGGTAGCCGAAATCCTCTGTAAAGGTAAGTGTCGACTTGTGCTATAATTTTTTGTAATCTTTTTCGACTTTTGAGGCCAAAGCCGAATGACTAGTTGGTTGTTAGGGCCATCTTTAGTTTGACGTTTTCTCTGACCTCGTGTTCTTTTTGGGCGGCATTCCGAGATTTGAAGGAGATCTGATCGCCTAGGTTTCTAAGTCAGAAATCGGTAGCATTCAAACCATATTATTTCTTTCGGGATTTCAAGGTAAGGATTTCAATTCTCCCTAAGTTGATCAATCGGTTTCTTTTCGTTATTCGTGCCTTAACCTAACGTTTCGTTAAGCAATCATCATAGTACCTTCTGACCAAGATCGTTCATGGACTCGAATGTCAGCAAATCAAAGGAAGGGGTTGGATCTGTAGTCCCAGCCCCAAAGTTCAAGAAATGCGCGGTGTCTGCTGTTCGTGATTGGCCACCGGGTTATGGGCCGGCTTCTAAGCAGAACAATAGGCAGATAGCGGTAGTTTCGGCTAGCGATAGTGTCGACATAGAGAGTGTCATCTTACGTGTTATCATGTGTGTAAACTTTCAAACACTCTATATTATAACTGTACTAACGTTTGTATGGGTTGAAAGGCTAGAAAAAGGGCTGTGTAGACAGTCGTGATACCCTTAGGGGTAAGGCTAGGATTGCCAGGTACGTGATTGTATCGTTTCTTTGCATAGCCGAATGTATGTGTGGCAGACTGATGTGTTATGAATAACATGTTGCATTGTTAGGTTTTGTATGTAGATCATGGGTATGGGTTTGATATGAAGGGGAAGTGCTTAATTGGTCACATAGTGATCGGTGGCTTTGCCACGATATATATACATATGTTCATACATTATTTTTGGTCACATTGTGATCGGTGGCGCTGCCACGATGTATATATATTTATTTGGTCACATAGTGATCGATGGCTGTGCCAAGAAATAATATTTGGTCACCTAGTGATCGTGTTTAATTGGCAGCATGACTGTCGTGATGGAGTGTAGCAGATAGAGGGTTGATTGTAGAAATCCCATGGTGTGATTGGTTGGTACGGGTTGGTGTGTAGCGGATGGAACAACTAGGTTTGTGTTGGGCTTATTGCATTCATATGTGTATGATGATATGTGGGCTGAGGCCCATGTGTGATTGTGGATTGGATGCAATATGTATAATGTGGAAGATTTTTACACATTGAGTCTTGGTGACTCACCCCTTTCCTTAACTTTTCAGATGAGCAGTAGCTCGTGGATGCAGGAGCTGAGGCGGGCTCGTGGAGGCCATAATTTCGATTTCTTTTCCTTATAGTTTCAGCATTACTATAAGTTTATTTTTTTTTAAATTTGGGCTTTTCGTTATGTAATAAGGCCTTTCAAGGTTGTACTTGGGTTTTTTTGTTTACTGTTTATAGCAAACTCGACACCTCGGCAGTTTAAATATTAAAGTAAAAGTGGAGTTTCTTTAATCAAAACATCAATGTTTTCAAAAGACTACGAAATACTCGGAAAAAGTTTTCTTCCAAATCGTCGGTTTCTCTGAGATTTAATTAAGACTTGATTACACTTCACCCTGTGGCATACCAGATTCGGTCATAACGTATGGGCCGGGTTTGGGGTGTTACAATTACCATCAATGCTCTTTAGTTCTTGGACAATGAAGTGGTTACTAGACCTGATCATGGGTCGGGCCGATGCCAAATTTTTCGCCCATTTTCTAGTCCCATTTTCTAGGCAAAGTGTAACATCCCGAAAATCGGGGGTTAGTAGAATCAAGTTTATGAATCGAGAGAGAGTGGTCATGTCTTAATTTTTGAGATTATCTATGCATTTTTAGGAAATAAATGAGGTATTGGTTTGTTGGTTAAGTGTTAGTGAAACATTTCTTGAAACCCATGTTCAAATCCCTTATCTTGCATCATTTTTATTATTTTGCAAAATTTTGTTTTAAACCCTAGTATGTAACATGCCTTATTTTTAAAATAGATATTGCTAAATTATTTCAAGAATGAGGAAAAAGCCCAATGGTTAAAAGAAATATAATGAAGCATGGAAATTAAATGAGATCCCAAGTTTAAATCCTTTCCCTTGCGAAATAATTAAATTTTGCCAAATCCCTTATTTTTTTAATGTGTGTGCCATCCATACTCTTGAACCATAAGTTTAAATAAAAATTTTTATTGTATTTTTCAGCCTTTAATTCAAATTCTTCCTACCCTAGCCAGTCACCCTCTTCCTCTCCTCTTTTCTATTCAGTTTTCTTTCTTTCTTCCATTGTTGTCATTGCCTACACCTCCCATTTTACCATCTTTTTCTTCTTCTTTTTGCATCAAGATGGTGCATCATCTCCTTTAATATATTTCTTCCATTTGTACTCATCTAAATCAGCCCCAAATCTGAAATCTTGAACCCAAAGATCGATCCTGAACATTGCCAAGAAAGTGCCATTGTCGTTTCTCTCAACCAGCTTAGGTAAGATCTCTTTTCTTTTCAATTTCTTGATTAATATTGTCAATTAAAAACTAAAATTTCTAGATATGGATGGGAGATTTTAAATTATTTCAAAGGTATTTTTCTAGATTTTAATGAGATCTCAAACCGTTTTAAAATTCAGCCTCAATTTTGGCCACCGTGGGTGGTGGTGCGTGCGCCTTTGTGTAAGAAAGGGGGCTGTTTTGTTTCTTGGGTCTTGCCCATATTTTTTCCAGCATTAAATTGTGTTCTTGAAACCTCCTAATTAGCCTTTAATCACATTTTAATTATGGAGAGACGTTCTTGACCAATTATCTAATCGGATCCCACAAATCGTGAAGCGTAAGTGCATTTAAGGACAATTAGTTTGTTATTTCGACATAGTTATTGGGTAAATATTATGAATTGATTAAAAAAGGAATTTAATAATTAATTACCTATTTATTTTCCAGTATATTATTGAATTAGGTGTTGATACAAACACCCTAAATCATCTGTAAAGGCGAAGAACAATTGTACGTACTGTTAACATCGATATTGTGTAAGGAATCTAACTAGTTTGGATTCATAAATTAGTTATAATTTCAACGATTGGTTTGAACTCATAATTGGGTGTTTGGGGGTTGGTTTAATGAAAAATTGATTGAATTTATATTGAATTTTGGTTTAGGTTCATTTAAGGAATTCTTAAGGAAAATTGGAAGAATCACTAGTGTGCTGAGAAGAAGCGAAAAATAGGGTGTTGGTCCTAAACTCATAAAATTGTTTAAAAATATTAAATATCATGTTATATTTGATAAATTAACTTTCTGTTTGGATTGGCTTAATAGCCAAATTATTGATTTTGTGAGTGGCCGAACCAGGTATGTTTCGAGCCTTAAAAGATTGACATGTTGGCAAAACTGCTAGTTTGATCGTATGAATGTTTGTTTGAGTTTGTAATTGCATATTTGAGTTATGAGATATGAGAATGTTTGACTGCATGATATAATGTGTTGAGTTATTAAGCTTATGTACGACTTAAACGCATGAGATATTTGCTATATTGTGTACTGAAAAGGGTGCTATTTATGCACAATGAAAATCTGTAGAGTATGTGAAATTGGATGATATTGATTGATATCAACACAATGGTAATTTGAAATATTAGAGCGCTGTTTCCATTTACTAAAAGTATGTGATTATCGAGGACATGCTAAGCATGTCAAATGAATGTGAAAAGTGTTAAGATATGATTATGTATGAATTGTGCGACATATTGCATATGCAGTGGGTTGGGATTTTGTGGTTGATGGAGGAGTTCCGTGGAGTACCGATGGCATATTAAATCTGCATTATTTGTAGTCAGTACACTACACCTAGAGTATCGAGGGGAATGGCGATTTATCCCATTTTTACTGGTAGCTTGTCTGCATTTTTACTGGCAGAATTTTTTGCATATTGTTATCGGTGGTTTTAACCACAATGGGCTTAAGCCCATAATGTTTTGGAGTTTGGATGACGGGTTCTGGGGAACTCGTGGTGTGTAGCGACGGTATGGGTAGGAACATTTTTGCATTGCATCATGCTCGTGACATCTCAAATGTTTTTTATTTATGGTATGTGTTATATTGTGTTGTATTGAATGGTATCAAAATTAATGATTATTACTCGAATGAATGATGTCCCATGCTCATACATCATTTGACATCAATTTGATAATGTTTATGTAATGATATGAAATTCCTATAATGGTTCTGTGTTCTTCTATTAATGCTAATATCATTCACTGTATTTGATATTTATGTTTGTTTAAATAATTGTTCGACTCACACTGAGCTTTTCATAAGCTCATCCCCCAATAGTGTTTAACTTTTCAGGTAAACCTTGAAACTAGGACTGGACCTGGCATTTGGAGAATCACCTTGGACCTCAGACTATTTTTAATAAGGGCCCGTTCTTTGCTCCATCTGTGATGGACTTTTTTGGCCAAAAGTCCTTTTCAGTACAAAGTAATAAAGAACAAGGGCCAGTGGAAATTTTTTTTTCACGTTTGTGAAGTACTTTTGGCCAGATGAAAAAGCCAAGAATTTCTCTTTTTCTCAGAGTAAAAGGACTTTTGGTAGCCAATTTACTTTTTTATCCTTATTATTTCTTCTCCAAATAGAAGTGAACACTTCCAGAGGATTTTCCCTTTCTCTCTTCTATTATACTTCCGTTTCTCTTCTCTTCGATCTCTCGCCGTTGGATTCGATCAATCGATAAGTTGTTCCTGGTGATTGCTTGTTTCGATTTTCTGGTATGTTTCGGCAAATTTGGGTTTTGTTCTCTCCGTTGGGTTGAAAATTATTGGTTTGATTTGGGGTCTTCTTCCAAATAGACGTCTAACACTTCTCTTTTTCCCTTTTCTCTTTTGTCTGATTTTTCCTCTGGTTCCTCTGGTGATTTTTTGCTTCTCTTCCTCTGGGGAAATTTGTAGCGCCTTTTTGTGCTTGGGTTATAGAAAATTGAAGAATACTCTGAAATCTTCAATCCAAAATGGTAAAACTCATTTCTCTCTTTAATTATCTGAAATTGTTCTCATTTTGATGCTCTGTTCTTACTTTGTTTTTCACTTGGTCTGCATTTGAATACTTCGTTTGCTTCTTTCTGATTTTCTCCTCATTTGATGGAGATTTGTTCAAATTTGGGTACTAATATAATGCAACTGATTATCATATATCCTATATCCGTTTATGTTGACCTAAATAATGAGAAAATTGTTTCATATAATTCTATTGGTTTTGATAGTGAATTGAAGCAGAATGAATTTCCTTCTGGTTTTGGTTAAAATAGTGCTTAATTAGGACAAGGGCATTGGTGTTTTTAGGGTATAAAGGTTTAGCTTGGGTGCGGTTGGGAAAAGCTGAATCTGTTGGATAATTATGGTTTTTAACTTATGAACCAAACTACACCAATTACCATGGTTCGATTGCCTTTTGGTTTTCTTTTATTTGCTCAACACTAGTGTTTTTTGGTTGATTTAGTTTGATATTGGATTTCTTCTCGTCACCGATGCATAATCTAATGTTCATTGATCTTTTAGAATTAGAAGATTGTAATTCTATTTTAATTTTTTTGCAGGTAAGTTTATTATAATTGCCAACAACTGCCCTCCTCTTAGGAAGTCAGAGATTGAATATTATGCCATGTTGTGCAAGGTTGGAGTTCACCGATATTATGCCACCTTCCTTGTTATTCCTAGTTTAATAGAGTAATGGATTTTACTTGATTGTTTTAAGTTTTCTAGTAATACAACATTTGTTATAGAAAACCATTCCTTTGAAAATGTGGTTGTTTGGTTTTTGGACAATGTCGACTTGAGCCTTTTGTGGAAAATATTTGAGTGTCTTTCCTCGGCATTATCGACCGGGTAAGTATAGGAGTTTGATAATGTATTGAATTTACACACTCTAGATGTATACTTCTTTATTGTGGTAATATTGTGTTTTTTCAAAGCGACTCGATATTATTAAGAGCATACGACACATCATACTAGGTTTTGTTCCAATTTAGTTTATATTTATTTTGTGTTTCTGGAAACATTAATGTTAAAGGGATCTTATTCTGAAATTCAGAACCTCCTTTGTTGTCTGACTTGTGTACTAGGAATTTTGTGAGTTAATTTCATTTAAGATTGTTGCTTATACCATATTTTGTTTTGGTTTTATTACGTATTTGGTCGTTTGATCCATCTTGCCATAAATTTGATCGTTTCTTGGGTTGGTGTGGGCAATTTGTTTCGCTTATCATTTCATTTTCGACTTAAATCCAAAAATCTGCCCTTTTGACTTGATTTGATAAAAAAAAATATCAATATGCTGGATTAGAAACGATTTGAGAAGTAATGTAAAGCTACTTGAGTCAATAGAGAAAGTGATGATAGGTGGAGAGAGTGACTCCAGTGATCGTACCTTAACCTTTTTATATGCATCCTCACGATAGTCATTGCATGAGAGTGTGTGTAAGGTGACAATTGCCCATCGCATATGATTGGTGTCATTTTCTTGATGATATCATGTCTCCAGACTCCATGCCTTTTGTTGAAACTGCCTTCCAACTTATGGCAGGGCTGGTTTCCTCATGTGATTCGAGTTATAAGCCTAGCTGGTTGGCTTGGGTTTATATTAGGTTTTTTGGGCCATTTATATGTTAGGTTAATTAATGTGAATATCATTTCTTGCCAATTTCTTATGTTAAATGTTTTTTAATAAGTTTCAATGTTTTTTTAATAAAGTAGTTATAGTAATCGGCGATTACCAAGTAACTTAATATCTTCTTATCTTCCGTTATTGACAAACAACCTTGTAATGACCACGTAAGATTTTAATTTATTAATAGCCTTAAAGAACGAAAGTTCTAGCAAACAAATGCATATCAAGGTTTATTTAAGATAGATTGCATGCCCACACTACACAAATTATTATGCAATCATCACAATTATCATAAACCAATTGATCAACTAATTATCTAACTCACAAAGCAATACTTCTAAGCTTTCAAATACGGGTCATATATTTAACAAACTTGAGTAATTGTAATTAAACCAAAAGACATGCAAATAATACAATTGTGTTAATATCTAATTACAAATATTTAATTATTATATTTAAATATTTAAATATAGTTTATATATTCTAATTAAATTTAATAAATAATAAATAATTAATTACTTAGAAATATTTAAAATTCAAATTATTTATTAAAATATTAACAATAAATTATAATAAATTATTTTATATTTTTGCTAAAATATCATAATATTAACTAATTTGAACATTATTTAAATACATATTTGTTACTTTATAATATCATGTCTAAAATAGACATTTTACTTCTCAAAAGCACTTTTTGACAGCAATACTAAACACTTAAATTTTTCAAAAGCACTTCTCAAAAGCACTTTTCCACAGCACTTCTCAAAAGCATTGCCAAATTGGCCCTAAGTATTAATCAATCTCTATTGGTTTTGGTTTGTAATTTTTAAGTATTTCTGGTCTGTGGCTTGGTCACTTTTCTTTTGGGAATTTTTGTATTCATGGATTACTCAAGAATAATAACCAGATAATGCATGATATCGGGCTTAAGTAAAATTTGATATTGTTCCCTAATTTCTACTGCATTGTAAAGGAACCGTTTTTGAAAAACAAATCGATAAGGCAACTAAGTTTCCAAAATGACTTGAAAAATGTTTTTCTGCTGCATTAGTTTAACACTGAGTTTTTTTAAAAAAAGATTGACAAGCAAATGAGTTTTCTAAAATAACACTATCAAATGAATCTTAAGTATACACAACCTAATGAATGAATGCTTTTAAGGTAACTTAATGTACAAATATGGTTTTCACTAAAATGAGTTTATTTAAGGTCTTCAAAAGTAACATAAGTTAGCTTAGCCATTTCAGTGGCTAATGTAGCCTTCTCAATCTAGCATAACGTCTAGGCCAGGTTTAGGAGGTTATACTAGGGCTTGATCTGACCCGAAAAATGGGACTAAAATTTTTCCCAAGCTCGGCCTAGATAAAAAAGCTATTAAACTGAGAGGCTACTACCTACCCGTATTAAGTTTATTTTATATTATTTTTTATATAATTTTTTTAAAATAATATAATACATCAAATACATTAAAAACATTAAAATAAATGTTTTCCAACAAATTGAAAAAACATTAAAAAAAGTCTTTATACTTAAATAATACTAAGATAGTTGCAACTTAGCAAACAAATGGCTCTAAAAGAGTAGCAATATAGTAGCAAAATGACAACAACATAGTAGCAAACAACAGCAAAACAAAAAAAAAATAGCAAGAAAAAAATAAGCAAATTCGAGTCGAGTTGGGCCTGCGCCAAAAAATCTTACCCAGGGCCCACCTGTTTAGAAAATGGGCCTTATTTTTTTGTCCAAATCCATTTTTTGGGTGTATATTTTTGTCAAACCTTCCAAATTTTCGAGCGAGACTACAAGCTTAGGCGGGTGGCTCGGCCCATGATCAGATCTAGTAGCTACTTGTAAGACAACCAAAAAAATGTTTGAAGAGAGGTTCAAGATTAGAAAGAACTTGTGGATCTTTACAAAGCTTAGGTTTTTAGGGTATTTGTGATCGAGCCTCTGTGTACGTACATCGAGCAAAGAAAATCACAAATAGATATAGAATGTGTAGTGTATTGCAAGTGTAACAAATTTAGTTGTAATATTTATATAAGATATAAAATGGAATACCTTACGAAGTATTCTAATGATCGAACCCACAGGAGATTGGGGGATAAAATCGAATTATATGCAACGAACATGCTAGATGAGAAGTCTAAGTAACTATTTATGTCACAACTATAGTACGAAAAATTATAAAAAAATAGGTTTAATGCTAAAGCTAAATCTAAGGATCTAATTGCAAAAAATCAAAATTTGTAAATGAATCAATCAAGACAAAAACAGTAGTTGGTTAATCTCTTTATTGACAATTAACTCTCATATTGGGGAATTTAATGGAATAAATTTCTCATCAAATTAAATAATACCTCTCAGCCTATAATTTACTCAATTTGCAATTTAGTCAGTTTATCTCTCGATATAACTTAAACTAAGTAGGGACAACTAAATTTCTACACAATAAGGTCTCATCTCAATCTCCTTTATCTATATTTTTACCAAGAGTCGTCAATTTCAAGCTTTGATTTTTTATTCAATTTAGTCTAATTATTTAATTTAATCCCTAAATCTTAACATAATTGTTCAAAACTTTAATTAACCAACTATCCAAGAAAATTAGCTCCTACTCATTTTAATCAACCAAGACCCAGTTAGTTTCAGATTCATTTATGAAATTAAATAACATGAAAATTAAAAAGGTTTACAAATTCTCAGAGTTGATTTTGTTGAAGCCATTGTTTTGACGATTTTGATTGAGTGAAACATAAGTTTACTTATTTTTATGATCCAACTGCAACCTTTTAATAAAAAGAAATCATTAATATATATTATTATTTAAATGGCAGAAATAAGAAAAAAAGAAAGAAAATTTTGCATGAAAATCTTCATCATGGCTGCAGCCTAAAACCAATAACTCAAGAACCCCCTCAAAAAAAATATAAAGTGTTATTCATATTACTTTTAATGTTGACTTAAAATAGACAAGATTACCCCTATTTAAAACAACAAAAAATAGCCTATTTTGACTAAAAAAGCCATTGTAGAATTCAGATTGTAGAGCCTTGATGTCGCGACACCAATCTTGGTGTCACAACCTTGCAAACTGAATCTTCCCATATCTACCTGGCAGCATTGGTGTTGCGACTCTAGTTCTAGTGTCACAACTCTGAATCCTTGAATGACTGGACTCCTACAGCCTTGGTGATTATCCTCAATGTTAAGACTTCAATGGCATATTGTCTGTCACAATTTCACCTACAATGTAGTTACTTCTTGAA
Source organism: Gossypium rotundifolium (assembly GCA_025506655.1). NCBI lineage: Eukaryota > Viridiplantae > Streptophyta > Magnoliopsida > Malvales > Malvaceae > Gossypium > Gossypium rotundifolium. The sequence goes on from CP106723.1 coordinate 111,710,421, forward strand.
ATTCAACTCCCAGTGTAACACCCCTAACCCATATCCATCGCCAAAATATGGTTTTAGAGCATTACCAAAATATCCAGATCATTTATCAATTAATTCAAGCAAATTACTATTCATTCACTGGGGTCATTCATAATTGCCCTCAAATGGACGCTAAAGGCCCAATACGAGCATTTGAATCAACTTGGGACTAAATCGAGAACTCAGGGAATTTTTCACGAAATTCTAAAATTTTCCAAGGTACAGGGCTCACATGCCCGTGCTGCAGGTCGTGTTCAAAACTAGGTAGCTCTCTGACTTGTGCCACATAGCCATGCCACACGCCCGTGTGCTAGGCCGTGTGGTTAATTAATTCAATTCGAATTAGGTGCATGTTTCACACGGCCAAGACACACGCCCGTGTTCAAGGCCGTGTTACCCATACGGTTGAGACACATGCCCGTGTCTCTGCCTATGTGCTCAATTTTGAGCATTCTGTTTTCTCGAATTTAAATTGCAGGGGACACAAAGCCTAACAACATGCCCGTGTTACCAGGCCATGTTGTACACACGGTCTAGACACATGCCCGTGTGGACAAAATAAAGCCATTTCTAGCTTTATTTCTCACCCAAATTTCACCCATGACTTGTACTTGAATCACACATAAAAATACCAACCATTTCAAGCATTCAAGATGAGCAAACTCTATCATCCAACATGATATATCATCACAAGCATTCATGTTTACAATCTTACTCTTTAATAAGCATACTTGTTTCCCCTTTCTTAATCAAACAATATATAGTACCTATGTTATCACCATAACATGAACTTAAATACATATATGCATGGACCAAAACATAGTCATCACTAGCCATTCCAATGGCTAGATTACAAGCATCATTTACATTTACATGCCAATATGGCCAACATACCCTATACATTCCATTTCAACCATAATTGATTTACCATATTGTACCGTCATGGGCTGTGGATAGTGTGAGTGATCTCCACTGAGCTTCCAATCCAACGAGCTTCCGATTACTCTAAAATAGGGGAAAAATAAAATGGGGTAAGTCTAAAATGCTTAGTAAGTTCATATAACATGTTACTTAACTTACCATACATCATTTTTGAGGTAACTAAGTAAGGCTTATTCAACCACTTGATCTTAAGCCCTGCACACATCCTCATTGCCCTTGTTAGTCATATATTCCATAATAATATCAAGACATGTATGGGCTCAACAATAATCAAGTTTCCAAGCATATATGCTTTCCATATCATGTATTCATTCAACAAACATGATTCATCTCATTATTTTGAGTATAATTTCATAATAGTTCTTTTCAAATTCAGATCGTTTCGCATCAGAACTTTACACATATTACTCAGAATATCAAGTCACGATTAGTACACTCTAGGTGTACAAGTCCATAATCAAGAATAAACATTCTCATCAAATAGTTTCCATGTAAAAATATCATCATCTCATATTTCATATATCACTTGTCATGTATCATCATTTTCTTGCATTTCATGTAATATTCTTTCATGTCATATTCCCATATCATATGTATCATTCCATGTCAATTTGTTTTCAATTCATCTTTGCTCTTGTCTGAACTTTACCCGTTGAATTTATTCAAAATATCGATGGATACACAGGTAGTACACCCAAGGTGTAAAAATCAGAATTCGTCAATTCACATCCAATAGTACCCTTAAGGTACAATTTCCAGATAGTACACTTTCGAGCTACGCATGTATACAACAAGATTACCAGTTCAGCTAAATCCTTTTTCATGTCATATGCTCTAAAGAGCTTGATCTAGATTACTCGTTCGGGCTAAATCCAATCCATTTAACATATGCTCGAGAGTACTTATATCAGGATTACCCATCTGGGTTAAATCCTATCAAAATTGAGGTCGAAGGATTACTCATCCGAGCTAAATCCTATCCACAATAAATAAAGGACCTCTTTCGTTTGGGAAATCACATATCTATCGATTTTCTATTTATTCAACCAGGATTTAAACACTTTTCATACCTTATTGGCATTTGATTATTTCATACCTCCGTAACATTTATGTAATTCAAGTAAAACACATTCTACATTCATGTCAAGCATACAAGTAACATTTTATTCATTTACCATTTTATCGGGCATTTTCATTTACCGGGCTATATCGAGTAGATGGTCATTTTAAATATTTATGACATTGATAAAATTCACAAACACAACATTTAAATCAAGCATAAAAACATATACAATTTAGTTACACGAACTTACCTCGATAAATGTTCGTGTACATAAATCCACTAATCCAAAATTTTCCTCGTTCTAACTCCGAATTTGGTCTATCCGGATCTATATGAGTAAATTTAATCTCAATTTATCACATTTTACATTCATGTGGACTAAATTTTCATCCTAGGAAAAATTACTATTTTTGCCCCTCACTTTTCCATAAATTCCATTTTCATCCCTAGGCTCGAAAAAAGAAACTTATGCAAATTACTCCCTATTCCAAGCCTAACCAAAGCCCCATTACAAATTTTCCAGCACATGTATTAATAAAATTTTAGAATTTTTCCATCAATTTTACAAGTTTACATTTTAGTCCCTAAATCATGTTTTCATCAATAATCACTTTGTAAAAGTTGTTTATCTATCAATAATGTTTCATTTTCTACCATAAATTTCTAGTTTCCAACATATACATACATGAACCAATTTCCATACCTTATAACTTTTCAAATAAATCCTCCAAATAGAGAGATTAAGCTATCTCGATTCCAAAAATATCAAAATTACTAAAAACGGGACAAGGAAACTTACCCAATTTGGCCATGAAAGTCTCTTCTCTCTCTCCTAGGGTTTCCATGTTTTATTTTTGGGAAGAAGATGAGAAAATAAGATGATATCTATTTTATCATCTTTTAATTGATTAAAATTTTCACTTCCCACTTTAGTCCCTAGCCTTTTTCTCATTTTCCATGGATGAGTCATCCAAAAATATCTACATACTTTTTATTAATGGTCTAATTACCATATAAGGACCTTAAGTTTTGAATTCCATAGCTATTTGATCCTTCTAGCTACTAGAATCCAACTTTTTCATTTTATGCGATTTGGTCCTTCTCGAAATTAAGCACATAATCGATAAAATTTTCTTTTCAAAATTTTTACATGACATTTCTAGTATAATATGGATCATATAATAAAATAAAATAAATTTTATTTTTCAGCTCGAATTTGTGATCTCGAGATCAAAACTCTTACGATCCATAAATTTCTTTCTCCACTAAGCAGGAGTTCACACAAAGTCTCACATGCCCATGTGCTCACACTGCAGGTATTACACCATTAGGACTGAATATGGGTCGTTACTGGAAAACATTTTGAAGCCCATTTTAAAATCCAATTTAAGTTTTGTTGAAACACCTCGTTTTGGTTGTCTTGCTGAAATCTTACTTAGATTAAATTTGAAAATTTAATTGAAGTCAAGTTTTATACCAATTTTGTGACACTAAGTGTAACACCCGATTACCCACAATCCCTAAATGTTCGAAATAGGGCAAGAAGCATTACTATACAAAACTACTTGATTGCCACTTAGGCTCACGTGTTACCAAAACACCGACTACTCGTGTGATACTTGTGTCACTACAACAAATTTATTTTGTGTTACCAAAACATCGGTGCCCGTCGGCACAATAATCTGCCCCTCCACTCACTAATCCCACATCACCATATATACATATATGACTTGCTTAAATCTCATGCATCAATACATTATGCTTACGAGACCTCACTAGTCTAAATCCCGAAAAGAAGAGTCGACCACCCTAGATCTCTCGCCTCTATATTCGCCAAGACATGAGTTAGTACATTCGCCAAATCAAACAATTTAAAGGGTTCTCCTTTTGAACCCGAATCCTTACCGAAAGTCTTGAGTATCAACCTTTTGCTTCACCACCCTAAAATCGGCACTCAATAAGTTAGTAGCCTTGACTAAATTGAGGAGAAAGAGGGTCTCTTGGAATCGGTTTCAAAGAGTGGTTAGTTTTACGCTTGCAGGACTATATCGAAAACTCTTACGATCCATAAAATTTCTTTCTCCACTAATCACTCCAAGCCACTCACTCAAATTAATTCAAACTAATTGGAATTTAATTCCTAATAATCTCTTAATAATCCATACAATATCTCCTTTACCTTCTATTATCCTTAGAATAAATAAAATCCCTTTTAAAAGCTCATATTATCTTTTAATAATATATAATAATAAAAAATAAAAGTTTAAATGGAGAAGACTCTCCCACATGTGCCATTGCCAAAAGAGGATTTTGTGTAGTCTCACATGCCCATGTGCTCACTTTTGCCACTTTGCCAAGGCCTTTTAGTGCCTAAAATTCTTATAACATTAGGACCCTTATGCCAAAACTCCCAAACGGCCTTAAATTAAGCTCTATTATTCATGCCCATATGAAATGGAACACCCCATTTTTGGGATGTTACGATTGCCTAAAAACCCCACATTATGCCAAAACTCCCAGCTAGGGCACACGCCCATGTGAAATGGAACCCTCCCTCATAACATGCCCGTGGCTTTAAACCGTGGGGAGTTACTGACTAATTTAACATGACTTGGATACACCCGTGTGGACAGTCCGTTGTCTATTCTAACTTAAAATGTTAACATGCAGGGGACACACAGCCAAGTCACACGCCCGTGTGCCTATCCATGTGGACAGAACAAGGCTGTTTGCCAAGCTTCTAGCACCCCTCTATCTTACACTACATGAGTTCATTCAACCAACTAATAACATCTCATAATTCAACATGCACTCACATTGATAACTTTGAAATTTCATAAATGATAAAATGTGCCATCATTCTTGGCAATTTACAAAATTAATGTCTTAGCAAGAGCCAATACACCTTTGGCCAAAATAACAAAATAATTTATCTAGTCTAGCCCCTATACATGCCATACACATAATCACTAATCTGAATATATCGAGGTGAGCAGATAGTGTAGGCGGCCTCCTTGTTATCGGCGTATCCTGGCTCGCCTCTTAAACTCTATAAAACAAGGGAAAAGAGAAGCGGGAGTAAGCTTTAAGCTTAGTAAGTTACATGTAAACAATATAACATTATAACATGTATTAAACAATTACATAGCATTACTAACTAAGCGAGAAACAATCTACATTCATGATCATGCTTACTCATTTTCTCCATTCCCACATTGCAACCATATCACAAGCTTAATGCATGCATTCGTTAACAAGTTCCCCTGCACTTAGCATCACAATATCACATAGTACAACACATCACTATCTCTAATTTCATTTCTTATAGTCAAATTACTCGGTGGTTTTGCACTTAGCCCACCATCAGCCTTTATTAGGTTGGTATCGCACATAGCCCACCAAAAAGATTGATTACGGTGGTATCGCACATAGCCCACCAAAATATTAGTTACGGTGGTATTGCACATAGCCCACCAAAAAGATATATAGATGATGGTATCGCACATAGCCCATCGTAATTAAGCAACAAGGTGGTATCGCACATAGCCCACCATCAAATATTGTCAATACACATTCATACAATTATTTCATACAATAATTATTCAAAGACTATCACATTTAGTCCACTAGAACCACATATGTTCTCAATCATGCCATACACTAATTAGCAACATAATGTTTATGAAAATATATATATTGCTTACACATAAACTTACCTCGATGCAAAACGTGTTAGCTAGCGATTTACTCAATCACCTTGCCTTTCCCACGGCCAAGTTTGATTCCGCACTCTTCTTGATCTATAACAATGAAATTCATTTGTTTAGATCATTCTATGATCATAATACATCAATTTCTACACTTGGGCAAAAATTACCGTTTTTCCCTTGTACATTGGCAAAATTATGATTTTGCCCCTAGGCTCGTAATTTATTTTTCATCACATTTTCTCAATAAAAAAGAATATATGAACATTTATTTCTCTTACAACTACTCACCATTTCAACTATTTCATGCATTTATGACACAAACTAAATCTTTGCATTCAAGTCCTATTTAGGTGTTTTCATGCTAACACATTTCACAAAAGATGTTTCTCACCTCCCTAACATTGATTTTCTTCCATGAAAACTCAGCTAAAAACATAAATACTCTCATGGCAAGTCCCTATACTTTCAACCATATCTCAAATTAGTCCCCTCATTAGCTAGCTTAAGCTTTGGGGACTCCAAAAACACAAAAAATATCAATTAACACCACCAAAAATCACTTACTTGGGTGAGGACAAGTTGCTAAAATCTCAAGGCTTTCAAAACCCTTCTTTTGAGTGTAAAAATCAGTGGAATAGGAAGAGAAGAGAAAAAAAGATGATGACCTTCCCTTATTTTATCATATTTTAGTCAACTAGTCAACAACTATCACCAAATTTGACTAAAAATTAATGCTCTTGTCCCCCTAGCTTCCTATGGCCAGCCATCACTAGATGATTGGCCCAACTGCACTTTAAAATCCTCCAAATTTACATTTTATAGCTATTAGGTACCTCTACCTTATAAAATAGAACTTTCGTGCTTTATGCGATTTAGTCCTTTTTCACAATTAAGCATGCTATTGCTAAAATTAAAGCATCAAAATTTACATATAGCTATATATTAATACCATAACACATAAAATAATATTAAAATAATTTTCTTCAATCTCGGATTAGTGGCCTCGAGACCACTATTCCGACTAGCACCAAAATCGGGCTGTTACACTAAGGTCTGGTGTTGCGACATTCATGAAAGTTTCAAGATTTCTTCATGTTTTGGCCTAAGTCACCTCCTGCACAAGCTAGAATTAGTTGTTAGACCCAAAAAGATAAGATTTTATTGTTTTGGTTACAAAATACACTAAAAATACATGAACTAATTACTAATATAGAAATCTAACAACTATTAAAACTCATAAAATAACACATAAAAATACTAAATTACAAGATCTGTAAGTGTAAAAAAGAACTTAATTTTTCATAAAAAATTATGGTAGATAAAATTTTCTCACATTTAAGTCTTTGATTGTCCAACAAGCACTAGAAACAAGAAACATGCACAAAAATGATCCTTGAGCAAGAATAATGAAAATGATTAGTCAAAAGGTATATACAATATTTATGATTCTTCTAACATGCAACCTAAGTATGATATCTAAAGCATTTACAACTTCTAAAGTAAATCGAGTTCACAAAATTAGAATATGAACAAGTATGGAGGTAATCATACATAAGTGTTGTCCTTCATTTAAATCCATCAAAATAATCTAAATAGATACAATGCTTATACAAGAGGGAACTCTAGTCATTCATTTATCATAAAAAAACAAGTCAAGAATTCAAAAGTTGAAAAGTCAAGGTTACATATGACTTCTAGGCTTGTAACATTTTGAGGATTAAGGATGGTTCGATTTCAAAGAAAGGATAACTTTGAAATGGTTCAAGCACCAAAATCAGTTTAGTACATGACATTGTTCCTTAATCACCCCCAAATATAAGCAACATCCTCACCACCTTATGTTTCCTTCTCTCACCTACCTTATTTCTCCAAAACTTTAGAGATATTCAATTCAATAACTATAAGCATAAAAGCCTAGCAAGCTTGTGCATTAACAAGCAAAACAAGATTACTTTTAGTTTAGGGAAAATGTTAACATTATTTTGCTAAATATCTCTTTTTCACTTTCAATGCTTTTATTTGTTCTATGCTCTTTCATCATTCGTTATGCTTTTATTCACTTGATATTTTTCACTATGCACATTAAAAACAATGATCTCTACTTATGGCATTGAATTGACTCTACAATAGTTCACTTAAGTATAAATTCTTCTAAGACCACCATTATAATTCTACCTAAACCACAATATCTATGGCCCAATGTCCAATTCAATGCAAATAAAAAAAGGGGATAGAGAAATAAGTTTGAGTCTTGACTCACATTTTTTTGGATTATGGTTTCAAAAGTACAAGTTTAGTAAGAAAAGTATAATAAGGCTCGACTACAAGTGCTAGGGGTAACATAGCATTCATAGGTAGGTTATTTGGCTCAAGCTATTCAAACAATTTTTTAGGTCATCCCTAGACATTTCAACACTTATGAATTCAACAAATGCTTTTCCTATGAATCACAAATAATCTAAAGTTCCAAACATGTATATCACACTCATCTATATAGCTATCTAACACATGGTATGGATTTCAACATGCAAAGATTACCTCTAACCTATTGCATAATGTAATGAATTGAACTAACTAATCTAACTCTAAAAGAATAAAATTCTTGTAGTATTGTTGTAACAACCTGGTTTCTAGTGGTGATGGAAAATGCGATTTCAGAACCTCATTTCTGTAAAACAAGTCCATAAATATTAAATAGGGATATCTAAGGAGTTCGTATATTTATGAACTGAAATTTGGTTAAGCAATTTATCCAAAAATGTGGTTAATTAAGGCCCAAGGACTAAATTATAAAATTTTAATCTCTACAGATTTTTAATTAGGAAAAGACTTGGGGACTCAAATAACAATTATTCCAAGGATTAAAATGGCTAATGGACCAATTATAAATGGATTACAGTAGGGTGTGATGTTGAATGTCATTAGCTTAATTTAATTAAAGATTATTGTTAATTAAACATGATTAAAGTGATTAATTAAGCTTAATTATAAATTAAAATAAAATTAAAACTTGACTGGAGAGATATTATCATATTATACAAACTCAACTTTCCACCATAATAAGCCAATGAAGAAAAGCTTTAAAACCTCATTTAAACATTCGACCAAAATTTCAAGTAAGTCCTCATCCATTTTTCTTTGAATTTTATAGATTTTTTTATTATCATAAGAGCTTGATTAAGCTAACCTATGTATCAATTTTTTCAATTGGTGAGATTTTATAAGTTCTCATTATTGAAAATTGAATGAATTAGGTGTGATAATGATAGAAATTAAGCTTAGATTATTAAAATGACTAAATTATAAAGCTTAACAAGCTTGATTGTTAGCTTGTTTACATTAGGGACCAAATTGAATAAAATGAAAACATATTATGAAATTGTGGTAGGAATAGAAAGTTTAGGGTCCCTAATGAGTAAATGTGAAGTCAGATTTTAATTTGAAGCTTTAGATTGAAAGTTATACTTGTCCCGAATTTAGGGACTAAATTGAATAAATTGAAAAATATGTTTGAACTTGTATATGATTATGAATTGGAAGGAAATTTGTAGTGTTATATGTTTTATGACTATTCATAGCCAACATTGATGCAGAACCTTTGAGAAGGAAAGGAAAAACGAGAGTTCTTGATTAGTGACGCGAGATCACAATTTACACTTTTATGATTCAGGATAGATTAATTGCTTGTCTATAGTTGTTAATTAGATGATTGAATTTCAAGGTGAGTACATGGCAATATTGTAAATAATTTTGATTTGGTTTGATATAGAATATCGATATAAAGGACTAAAATGAATAAGATAGGAAAGACATGAATTATGTAAAATATGACAAGCAATATGAAAATTGGATTGAAATATGAAATGTAATATGAAATACATGTTTTTGATGATGAAATGGAAATTGTGATTATGAAAATGACATGAGATATAATGTGTATTGATAATGATATATGTATCGGATCGTAAAATGAAATTGAACATTGGTACCCTATTAGGTATTCAAGTTGTGTTAGATATAGTTAGCATGCAATGGGATTGGTTTGTGTACGGGTTATGCGCTTATGCGCTAGGATGCACTTTGTGTGCCAAGATGCGCTTTGTGTGCTAATATGCACTTTACGTGCTAGATTTCTCTATTTCGATTTATCCGATGATGCAGTTTGATGCAAGTTTGGTGTACTGGTTGGACGATTCGTGTATCTGTCTGAGTTTGAGTCATGTTAATAGGGTTAAAAATTTTATACTTGGTAAATAGTTTTGGAATGAAATGGTATGACGATATGTGACAAAAAATGTACATATATGAGTTTGATAAAGAAAATTTATATCTTATTATGCAAATCTATTGAAAACGAGCACTGGGGGTCGAAACGAGTACAAATGAGTTAATAGACTCCAAAATGAGTTTGAATGGTGAGATATCATGGTAAATGATATGAGTATCATATAACATTAATGACATATAAAGATATGTGATTATATTATTGATAGTGATTGCTAATAAGAAATGGTAATGGTGTCAAATGGTATACATAGATCACTCGATTTGTATATATATACTGATGAATGACTTTGTTATTTGCCTCATTCATGTACTCACTTGTACCTAAGATGTGAAATTTTTTGGTTTGATAGATTATAACTTGAATATATTATGTACTTGTGTTATATATGACCATTTATAAATGTTTACGTTATCTTGAATCATGAAAGTTCTACAGAACCCTATAGCTCATACGATTTATTTTTTTCGTGAGTAGGTGCAAGTATCCTCAAATCTCTAAAAAGTGGAGTTAGCATCTAGATAGCTACAATCAACTCAATCAAAGCTTGTATAGTTCCTTTTTATTTTTTTCAATGGCATGTACCTAAGAATAGTTGGTCCCAATGTGTAAATGGCTAACATGGTTGCATATAAATTGTGTTTATATGAAATTGGTTTTAGTTGTGCATATAAATGATGTTAATAGGTTGGTAGCTATGTTTTTGGCAAGTTTTGATTATATGGAATGGTTGGTTTGGGGCCTTGGAGCCAATTAATGTTAAGCACGCTAAGTAGAAATCATTAGAAATATGGACTTTGTGGTCTACTTGGGATGTCATTACTTCACACCCTAAATTTCGAGACATTAGGCCATCTCATCATGGCGTCCCTTGTTTGAGGTCATGATGTCGACCCTGTTTTATTTTGAAAACTTTACCATTTATTCCTTTGGTTGAGAAACTTGGCTATTGTCTTAAATGTCAAGACACCAAGCCTTGGCAGTTGCGACACCCACCTTAAATATTTTGAATTTTTTTTTAGTTTAGTCCATGATCGACCCTGGGATGGTGTTGAGTTTTCGTAAGCTCGTAGTTGTCTTAAAAAGATTATTTATCGTGTTTTATGCATGCAATGCTTGTATTTTGGTATTTAATGTTGAAATTGTAAATGATTGACCGTAGTTGCTCCGATAATGAATTCAAATACATTGATATACAAATAGCCAATCACATCAATAATTAAAAGCTCAAGCACCATGTAACAAACAAAAAATTTTAAAAAATGTCATTTATGAAATTTTTATCAAAACAAGAAAAAAAAACACACAAAAACACCAAACAAAGCAAATAAATTCTATGTTTACCCTCACACTTAAATTGCATATTGTCTCCAATGTGCACCTAACCTAATAGTAAGTTTTTTAGGACTCCCTCTTTTTTGTGAAGCGATGCGAGGTAGTTTGAGGTAATCCTCCTATTCATTAACATTAAAATATGTAGTGCAATCCTTTCATGGGTGAACTACATAGAAAAGAAAACAAAACACACGAAAATAAAATTATATGCAAATAAAAATAAATGAAAATGAAAAACAAATAACCCAATTCCAAAATAAAATTATTCATAAGTTATATTTCAAAAAATAAAAAAGAAATTCAACTTCAAGAACTTGTGTCGGAGTTTAACTCCAACTCCATCAAAATCTTCCCTTGTCTTCCCTTCTCTCAATCCTTTTGTATACCCTTTTGATCGATTGACAACGTGTTCTGTCCTTGTTAGGACAGTGGAAAACCACCTCTTTTGTTAAACATCATTCCAGAATGATGCTTCATCCACACTATGGTATTGGAGGGTTATGATTGTCCTTCTCCATAGCTTCCTCCTCCTCTTCTTTGTCCTCTTCTTCCATGACAACCTGACCATGGTGGAAGGCAACGTAAGGATTCACTGGCCATTGCGGGACATCCCATCCTTGCTGTTATGTATATCGGTCGATAAATGGCCACAGTGTGGACACCCATTAAGTAAGGAACATTACTCTTGGGGTCTTTCTGTTCTCACTACTGGCCGATTGATGCTTCATTTTATTGGAACCTTTCGCCTTTTTGGTTGTTAAGGAAGATGGCAACTCCATCTTATACTTTCTCCACTGGTTCAACTCTTGAATCTATTTCTGTTGCAATTTTCGATATTGAATGTACATTGAGTCTCCAATGAGACTCTTGGAAGGTTGGAGGAATTGCTCTGTAGTTTCAATTGGAACATCAACTTTACAACACAACTCGATTACCAAATAAGGAAAATAAAATCCTTGTTTGGCCTACTACCGCACTTGCGCATAAAGTGATTTATCCATATTCCCAAATTTATCTTCTTCTTCTTCTTCTTCTTCTTTTTTTTTTGCAAAATTGCGTAAAAAATGACTTAAAAGGCATTTAAATAAGAAACATTAAGAGAAGGATGAATTCGAGTGCATATAAGTTGCATCCATATCTTTGCAAGAGGTAACATAGTGACTTGATCAAAAGAAAGTGGAAAATTGGTGCTTGGTTGTTGTTTCCATATCCCCCGATTTTCAATTTAAAAGTTCATTATATCTTTCATATTAATATCCTAAAAATATCTCAAATCATGAAATTCAAGATAATCATTTTTATAATACGGAGTGTTATTGATGTAGTTATGGGAATGGACTGGTTGACTGAGCATAATGTAATCCTAGATTGTCGTAAGAAGTTTTCTATTCAAATCCACAAATGTGAAATTATTGAAGTTAAAGGGGTAAAATCGAGTGATTCCACTCGTATCATTTCATCGGTTCGAGCTAATATGCTTTTGAATCAAGGTTGTGAGGCATATTTGGCCTTTTTTATTAAGTTAAATTTTAACGAAGGCAAGATGGATAAGATCTGAACAGTATGTGAGTTTCAAGATGTGTTCCTAGAAGAATTATCTAGATTACCTCCTAATTGTGAGGTTGAATTTGCAATTGATGCTTACCCTAGCACAGCTCTGATGTCTATTGCTCCTTATCATATGGCACCAACGAAACTAAAAGAGATGAAAGTTGAATTGCAAGACCTTTTAGACCAAGGCTTTATACGTCCCAATATATTGCCTTAGGGAGCTCCAATGTTATTTTTCAAAAAGAAAGATGGGTCAATGTGGCTTTGTATTGATTTCCAACAGTAGAATGAGTTGACAATCAAGAACATACATCCATCACTACGTATTGGCGATCTTTTTGATCAGTTGAAGGGTGTTGGATTTGGTGCCCTAAGTGTAGTGTTTTTGTCTATGTACACTTTTAAATTTTTTCAAATAGATTGGTTAATAAAATTATTCATGAATTAGATTAATATATTTTGTTTATTGTCCTCAATGGTTTTAGCATTCAAAGCAAAATAGAAGCAAATATTAACTCATTGTTGTCTAATGTTTAATGAATACTAAGTGGTATTACGCGGTCGGATCAAAATATAAAAAGGTAACTTATATTAGTAATACTAAGTGGTATTATATGGTTGGATCGTAATACGGAAAGATAATTGATCGTCTGAATTGTTGAATTTTAAAATTTATAAAGAGAATGATCGAACCTGGAAACTAACTCTGACAACGACTTAAGGAAGGTGCACCTATCGAACAGTAGTATAGTTTAGGAAAGACCGGATTGTCGAACCCAAGGGAATTAAAAGTACTAATACTCACTTTCTTTCTATTATTTAGCCTAAATATGAAGTGATTGATTGATTAAACTAACTAACTACTAAGCTAAAGACGCAAAAAAAAAAAAGAACAAATTGAAGAAATAACTTTTTGAAAAACTCAGTTGATCACGACGATACCCTAGAAGGAATCCACCTAGACTTCACTTGTTATCTAACACTGAACCAGATGATTTATTCACTTAGCTTGATCCGTAAGACTCCCTAATTTATATTAAACCCTCTCTCGATGCGAATAATGTCTAACCCTAGGTTGATTAATTGAAATATCTTTCTAATTAAAACCGCTAGAATCGTATTAACTCGATCTATGGACTCCCATATTAGGTTTCACCCTAATCCGGCAAAATCTCGTCACCCTATCTCTAGGCGCGCCATCAACTCCACTTAATTATGCTAGATCTACTCTTAGGCAGGGACTTTTGCTCCATCACCTAAGCACATTCAACTTGAATAAATATCCCAAAAATATCAACACAAGAATTAAGCACACATAATTAAGAACAAACTAAGTATTTATCATATAGTTAAGAAAACAATAACAAGAGTCATCTATGTTTCATCCCTTCAGGTATCTGAAGGGTTTAGTTCATAATGATAAAAGAAAACATCTCAAGAGAAAAGATATAACAAAATATAAGAAATTCCTAAAACCCCCTGAAGGAATTGAAGAAGAGATTTGCCGTCTTGAGTAGAATTTCAGCTTCTTGAGATGGATCAACTGGCTAGCTTCGAGTGATTCCCACAACGGCCTTACGGCTCGACTCCTTGGCCTAGTTTGCTCTTAATCGATCACGGCTCTGGCAGAAGGTTTCTGCCGAACTCCTCGCTTAAATTGCCCCCTATGGTGTTTATATAGACTTTGATATGCTTTAATTGGTCCCTACATATCCTAATTCAAGTAGAATTCCTACTAGGGTGTTTGAATAGGCTTTGGAATGAGTTTTTTTACCTCTAAATACCCTATTTCGAATGAAATTGCTCTTTCTACGGCAGGGACACGTCCTAGGGCACACGCCCGTGTGTTTCGTAGCCAGGACGAGTGCGAGCCTGTTAATGAGGTACGACCTTGTGAATCATGGTCAGGCCGTGTTTGGACTTCTCTTAAGAGGCACGGCCATGTGAGCTTAAGTCCAGGCCGTGTCGATTTCGTGATATGGCCCATTTGGTCCGTTTTAGGTCCGTTTCTCGTTCTTTTCGTCCCTAGGTGCTTTCCTAAGTATAAAACATGAAAAGAAAGGATTAGGAGCACCTTTTTACACAATTTAGGGAATAAGCCATCCAAAATTTTGCTAAATGTGGGATTAAAATATATTACTTTTACGGTTTATCAAATACCCCCACACTTAAGCTTTTGCTTGTCCTCAAGAAAAATTCTCAACTTACAATTAAAACGAACTTTCCACAATTCATAATCCTCATCAACAATGCCTCATCCTAATTCATAGATAATTCATACATGGATGATTTAACTTAAAGACTCCTAAAGATTCAAACAATTCTAAGTCATATATTTTGTAGCACGAAAACATAGGTGTCTCCCCTTATCTAAATGATTACCTTTAATTCAAAACCGAAAAAGATTGACATCCTCACTAAAGATTCACTCAAAACACTCAAAGTGTTTAAGGTTTAGGTAAAAACACTCATAAGTCGAACCTGAAAAGTTAATCCCATAGGCTTGCCTGAAAAACAAATATCAACCACTGTAATATGAGATGATGCACAAATCAAAAGGTCTTTAACAGGGTTGTAACGAGGCTTGGGTTAAAGGTGTGGATAAAGGCTGAAATAGAAGGTTAGAATCGAGATTGACCTGACAAATTACCTAACTTTAGAAAAAGAATTGAACTAACAATCTGAATAATTACATCACATGAAAATACTAATAATACGGGCTTCTTCTTCAAGATATTGAAATTAAACATATAAGCTCACTTAATTACAGAACTAATAATGAATATACTTCATTTTTTTTAGATAATGCTAGCACAGATTACATAAGAAAGAACTTTTATAACTGAAATAATATAATTGAGCAACTTATCAAATCAAGTCTCGATAGAAGGGTAGTCAAAGGAATGGTGATAACAAATACGAGCGGGGTTTTGGGTTAATATTAGTGGGTGAATCAATAAAAAGGTTGTTAGGATCAAAGGGTTCACTAAGGGTTAATTGTGAAGGTAGGCTTTTTAGTGGGGTGAGTGGGTTAAAACCTAGGTGCCTTTATCATCTCAGTATATCAAATAAAAAATGTGGTCTTGACATGTATAATTGAGGCAAGTTCTAGAATAACAATTCAGTGTTGACACACTCATAATCAATAAAGCGAGCATGAAAAAGAATATATGCTCTATAAGGATCAAAATCTCACAAAAATTATGAGTGTTTTTGACATCAATCTCTGTAAATTTCAAACTTCAAAGTAATATTCAAATTCAGTTCAATAACCTAGAAAATTTTTAATTCTGAAAAATAGACTTATCATGCTTGATTATCTAGTATCTTAAAGTTTAAATCATCAATGCACAATTATCTATAACTTAATCTAAGATATTAATAAAATCATAAATCATCAGAAATTTCATCCTAATTAGTAATATGAGGAAATTACTTAAGAACTAGATATAATTCAGGGATTTGAGAATAATGCAAAAAGTTAGTCACTTTTACCCCCCCACACTTAAGATGTACATTGCCCTCAATGTACAAAGATAGATAAATAATCATGTAATACTTAAATCAAAAGAGAAGGGGAGAAGTGACACTTCCTAAATTTTTGGATGACTCCGGGAGTTGGTAGTGGTCGTGGTAGAAGATGAGTTGGAGGGGCGGTGGTGGTGTTTTCTATGGTCCTGGTGGGGTGGCTACCAAAAATCTCTGTACTAGATAAAGAAATTGGGAAACTTATGACGTATTAGCCAGGAATTAATAATAAAGATTCAAAATATACAAAATAAATATTTAAAGAAAATCAAGCTAAAGTGATGGAAAAGAAAAAAGAAAATAAACTTATAAGAATAGGTAAATGGTCTGAGGAGTCCTTATTGTTGGATGGTTCGCGAGGTGGGTGTGATTTCTAAGGCTATTTTGAGTTAGTGGTCCTGATTTCGGTGTGATTCCTAGCAGCCTTTAGAACCTAAAACTGAGAAACTAAAGTAGAATAAACTAAATTAAGCAGAAGAGAAGTAAAGATAAGGAAATTGAAGCAAAAGAGAAAAGAAAAATAGAACCGAAAAGGTATCAAAGACCCTTGGCATGTTGGAGGGTTGAAGCGGCCGGCATGAACTTATGTAGGTTGGTCTCCCACAGGGAGATTGTGTGGTTGGCCTTTTACGCTTCCTTGACATGATATAGCTGAAGGGTCTAGAGAATTGTTAAGGAGAGGAGAGAAATCTGGGAGAGGAGAGGGAGAAGGGAAGAAAAGAGGTGGAAAGTAGATGAGAGGAATAAAGAGGGGGTGGGTTTAAATAGAGTTTCGAAATCTGATGCTTTTCCACGCCCGTAGACCGAGGGCATGTCTATTCATACGGCTGCCTCGCACGGCCATGTTGTGAGGCGTGTTGTTTCCCCACGCCCATTTTTCAGACTGCCACACCCATTTCTGAGAAGTCAGTGTCGACCACGATCGCGTCGTACGGCCGTGGTGTTCTGTCGGTGCCCGTGGGGTAGTGGTTGGGTTCGTGACTTCAAAAATTAGTTGGGTCTGATTTGTACTGTCTCTGCCATGTCAGTATGGAGATTCTATACTTCTACACGGCCACGGTGACAGCCGTGTGCAAGGCCGTGTGGTCTAGAAATTTGCACTTTGGTTGGTTTAAAACTAGGTTTTTAAGATGAAGAGCAGAAAAGAGAATAAATGCAAAAAATAAATAGGGTTAGTGCTTGGGTTGCCTCCCGAGAAGTGCTCGTTTAAAGTCTTAAGCTAGACTTTCCTCATATTCATAAAAATCAGGGTGGTTTAAAAGTTTGAACATCTTCTCTCATGCTGTCAGTTTTATGATAAAGTTTGATTCAAGAAGAATTTACCTTAAAAGTGCCGAATGTTGGATTGCTTACCTTGACTGTTCCATATGGGATGATATTACGTACCTCAAGAGGGATTCCTTCGGTTGTATTTGGGTCTGATGGGATGATTCAAGGATCTACTTTGTTCATCCATACCTTATCTCCTATTTTGAAGTGATTTGATGTTCCTACGAGTTCTTCTGGGGGCTCCTTTGATTTTACTTCGTGTGGTTCCGGTTCTTCTTTAAAGTGTGTTTTTCATTCGTCTGGTTCGTCGACCTTAAGGCTTTGTTCATTATATAGTTCTTCTTTATTTGCACGAGGCCTATGATCTGGCTCAGGTTTGTAACTTTGTGGTGTTTCCTGTGGTGAAAGTTGAACAAGTTGGTTATCAACATAATTTACTTTCTCACCTTCATCACTTGATGTTCTGGCCGAGTCAAGAGCTTGTAGACTGATTGATTCATCACCTACATGAAGAATGAGTTCTCCTGTACAAACATCGATCTTAGTCCTGGCAGTTGCTAAAAAGGGTCTTCCTAAAATTAAAGGAATCAAATTATCCTCATCCATGTCTAAGACAACAAAATTGATAAATCGTAAAAGTAATATATTTTAACCCCATATTTAGCATGCTTTTAGGATGATTTAGCCCTGATTTATGTAAAAAGGTGCTTTTAATCCTTTCTTTTCATATTTCTACTCAGGAAAGCACCCAAGGACGAAAAGAACAAGAAGCAGGCTTAAAATGGGCCAATTTGGGCCAAAGAAGAAAATAGACAGGGCCTGGACTTTAAGCCACATAGCCGTGCATCAAAATTAACTAAGACACAGCCATGCCATGATTTATACGGTCGTGCCCCAATCGACAGAATCAAGACACGGCCCAACCACGATTTACACGGGCATGTGCCATAGTCGTACCCCTGTTATGGGAGAGAACAATTTCACTTGAATTTGGATACTTAGAGCCAAAGAAACACTTTCCAAAGCTTATTCAAATATCGAGTAAGAAGCATACTTAAATTAGGACACTTAGAGGCGAAGTAAAGCATTCCAAGAGCCTATATAAACACCCTAAGTGTATCCTGAAAGGGGGGAAGCTAGGCCAAGGAACCGAGCTAGAAGGATCACATTTGTGGGAATCACTTGAAGATAGCCAGAAGATCCATCTCGAAGATTCAAAATCTACTCAAGATGGCGATTTCTCCTTCAATTCCTCTAGGGGGTTTTAGGGATTTCTTATGTTTTGTTTTATCTTTTCTCTTGAGATGTTTTTATTCATTATGAACTAAACCCTTGAGATACACAAGGGATAAAACTAGATGAATTTTGTTATTATTTTTTGAATTATATGATAAATAGTTAGTTTGTTCTTAATTATGTTACTTAATCCAAATCTGATGTGCTTAGGTGGAGGAGGAATAAACCCTACTTAAGAGTAGATCTAGCATAATTGAGCGGAGTTGATCGAACGCCTAAAGATAGGGTTACGAGATTTTGCCTGATTAGGGTGAAACCTAATATGGGAATCCATTGATCGATTTACTACTATTCTAGGGGGTTATTATAAGCGAACGAGAGTTCCACTAATTAACCTAGCGTTAGATGTTATTCACCTCGAGAATGGGTTTAATATAGGTTAGGGAGTCCTACGGATCAAGCTAAGTAAAGAAATCATATGATTTAGTAATAAGTAACAAGTGAAGTCTAGGTGGATTCTTCCTGAGGGTATCGTCGTAATCAATTGAGTTTCTTCAAGTTATTTCCCAATTCATTCTTTTTGTTTTTGCGTCTTTAGCTTAGTAGTCGTTAAACTAGATTAAATCAACCAATCACTCATATTTTAGGCTAAATAATAAAAAGAAAGTGAGTATTAGTACTTTTAGTTCCTTTGGGTTCGATAATCCGGTCTTGCCTAAGCTATACTACTGTTTGATAGGTACACTTGCCTTTAAGTCA
This sequence comes from Gossypium rotundifolium, assembly GCA_025506655.1. Classification (NCBI taxonomy): domain Eukaryota; kingdom Viridiplantae; phylum Streptophyta; class Magnoliopsida; order Malvales; family Malvaceae; genus Gossypium; species Gossypium rotundifolium. The sequence goes on from CP106723.1 coordinate 111,730,117, forward strand.
TTGTCAGAGTTAGTTTCCAGGTTTGATCATTCTACTTATAAATTTTAAAGCTCTGATTTCAGTGATAAAAAATCTACTGGGAAAACGAATTTATCAATCTTTACAAGAACATCTTCGATAATACCCCTAGGAATTCTAACAGTTTTATCAGCTAATTGTATACTCATCCTAGTTTGTTTGGGTTTCCCTAGACCTAGTTGTTTAAACAATTTATAAGGCATGACATTTATACTTGCCCCTAAATTAGCTAAGGCATTATCAATAGATAAACTACCAATTAAATATGGAATTGTAAAACTCCCTGGATCTTTTAGCTTCCGTGGTAGTCTATTTTGTAGAATTGCAGATCACATTGCGTTTAGCTCCACATGCGACTCCTCGTCTAACTTACGCTTGTTCGTCAAGAGTTGTTTTAAAAATTTCCTCAAATCTGGCATCTGTGACAGTGCTTCAATAAGCGGTAAGTTAATATGTAATTTCTTTAAAATTTTAAGAAACTTACCGAACTGTTCCTCTGTATCGTCTCTCTTTAACGCTTCGAGATTAGGTATGCGAGGTTGGTACTCTTTGACTACCGATTTTGGCTTTTCTTGTGTTACCTCAATTTTATCTTCTTCTACCTTACTTTCTTGAATTGATTTGGGTTCATCTAACCCTACGTTTTCTTGAGCTGTTATGGCTTGGATTTGCTCCTTTGGGTTGATCTCGGTGTTGCTTGGTAGACGCCTTTGCAGTCGTTCAGACATTAACTTTGCAAGTTGTCCAACTGACTTTGTAACTTCCCCAATGACTTAGTAAGTTCCCCAACTTGGTTCTTGATCCTTTCCATCGATGTTTTTTGGGTTTTCAGTGTTGCCTCGGTGTCTTGGAGACGGTTTTTTGTGACTGCCATTATTTTTGTCAACATCTCTTCGAGGTTCGGCCTCTTTTCCTGTGGATAGGGCTGATTTTGAAAATTTTGAAGGGGTTGTTGTCTTTGATTTCCTTGACCTCCCCACGAAAAATTTGGGTGGTTCCTCCAACCTAGATTATATGTATTACTATAAGGATTATTATTAGATCTAAAATTATTACCTATATTGTTCATCTATTCATTTTCTGTGTCTGGTTGGTAGGGTGGGTACTCAGGATTCGCCACAGTTCCACTTGTGTTACTGCATTACTGGATGTACCTGCGAAGAACACAAACTATCAAGCTTTTTATTCATCATCTCTACCTGTTTTGATAGCATGGTTACTGCATCGAGGTTGAAAACTTCGGCTGATTTTGTTGGTTTTGTCCTTGTAACCTGCTACTGATAGTTGTTCAGTGACATCTCTTTAATGAACTCGTAGGCTGCTTCAGGAGTTTTATTGTTCAGTGTTCCACCGGTGGCTGAATCAATTAGTTGCCCCGTTGAGGGGTTTACACCATTATAGAAAGTTTGGACTTGGAGCCATAAGGGTAAACCATGGTGCGGACACCTTCTCAAGAGATCCTTGTATCTCTCCCATACGTCGTATAATGTCTCTAAATCCATCTGCACAAAAGAAGAGATATCATTTCGTAATTTGGCCGTTTTGGTCGGTGGGAAATATTTTAATAAAATTTTTTCGGTCATTTGGTCCAATGTAGTGATTGACCCTCGTGGTAACGAGTTTACCCACTGTTTGGCTGTATTCCTTAATGAAAAAGGAAATAATCGAAGACGTATAGCATCATCAGAAATGCCATTTATTTTAAAGGTATCACAGAACTCTAAAAAATTAGCTATATGAGTATTCGGGTCTTCGTCCTACAAACCATCAAATTGAACAAATTGTTGAATCATTTGTATAGTGTTAGGCTTTAATTCAAAATTATTAGCAGCTATAGCAGGCCTAACAATACTCGATTCTGCTCTTGTTAAATGAGGTTTAGCATAATCATACATAGTACGCGGAGCATTGTTTTCTGCCATATCTTGTGGTGGTGGATTATTCTCGTCCATCCCTTCAGTAGGATTGGATCTGCCTTCTCGCTCTTCTTCTGTGTAATTTAGGGCTCGCCTAATTTCTCTTTGATTCATGTGAGTGGTAGCTTCAATATCACTGTCGTATACTAGTGGTCTTTTTGGGTTCCTTCTAGTCATAAACTAGAGGTACCTGTGTTGGAAAAGAAAGAAAGAAAATTAGCAAGGTTAAAACTAAAATAAAAATAAATTGCGGAAAAATAAAAATAATGGTTAAAGTAATAAAAATTAAGTTTTCTTAATAATTTAGTTCCCCAGCAATGGCGCCAAAAACTTGATCGTCTAATTTGTCGAGTTTTAAAATTTGTAAAGAGAATGATCGAACCTAAAAACTAACTCTGGGAATGACTTAAGGCAAGTGCACCTATCGAACAGTAGTATAGTTTAGGCAAGACCGGATTGTTGAACCTAAGGGAGTTAAAAGTACTAATACTCACTTTCTTTCTATTATTTAGCCTAAATATGAAGTGATTGATTGATTAAACTAACTGACTACTAAGCTAAAGACGCAAAGAAAAAAAGAACAAATTGAAGAAATAACTTTTGGAAAAACTCAGTTGATCACGACGATACCCTAGAAGGAATCCACCTAGACTTCACTTGTTATCTAACACTGAACCAGATGATTTATTCACTTAGCTTGATCCATAAGACTCCCTAATTTATATTAAACCCTCTCTCGAGGTGAATGACGTCTAACCCTAGGTTGATTAATTTAAATCTCTTTCTAATTAAAACCCCTAGAATCGCATTAACTCGATTTATGGACTCCTATATTAGGTTTCACCCTAATCCAGCAAAATCTCGTCACCCTATCTCTAGGTGCACCATCAACTCCGCTTAATTATGATAGATCTACTCTTAGGCAGGGACTTTTGCTCCACCACCTAAGCACATTCAACTTGAATCAATATTCCGAAAATATCAACATAAGAATTAAGCACACATAATTAAGAACAAACTAAGTATTTATCATATTGTTCAGAAAACAATAACAAGATTCATTTAGATTTCATCCCCTTCAGGTATCTGAAGGGTTTAGTTCATAATGATAAAAGAAAACATCTCAAGAGAAAAGATAAAACAAAACATAAGAAATTCCTAAAACCCCCTGAAAGAATTGAAGGAGAGATCCGCCATCTTGAGTAGAATTTGACTTCTTGAGACGGATCAAATGGCTGTCTTTGAGTGATTCCCACAAATCTGGCATTCTGGCTCGGCTCCTTGGCCTAGCTAACTGCCTAACTGACCGTCGGCTCTGGCAGAAGGTTTTTTCGAACTCCCCGCTTAAGTTGCCCACTAGGGTGTTTATAGTTGCCCCCTAGGGTGTTTATATAGACTTTGAGATGCTTTACTTGGTCCCTAAATATACTAATTCAAGTAAAATTCCTACTAGGGTGTTTGAATAGGCTTTGGAATGTGTTTCTTTGCCTCTAAGTACCCTATTCTGAATGAAATTGCTCTTTCTGCGGCAGGGACACGCCTTAGGGTACACGTTCGTGTGTTTAGTAGCCAGGCCATGTGCGAGCCTATTGATGAGGTACGGTCATGTGAATCATGGTCAAGCCATGTTCGGACTTCTCTTAAGAGGCACGACAGTGAGGGCTTACGTCCAAGCCGTGTCGATTTTGTGATATGGCCCATTTGGTCCGTTTTAGGCCCGTTTCTTGTTCTTTTCGCCCCTAGGTGCTTTCCTGAGTATAAAACATGAAAAGAAAAGATTAAGAGCACTTTTTTACACAATTTAGGGAATAAGTCATCCAAAAGTATGTTAAATGTGGGATTAAAATATGTTACTTTTACAGTTTATCAATAACTTACATTAGTAGACAAATCTAAACATGTTCTTAGTCTAATTGAAAATAAGCAAACCGATTGAAAGACTAATGTGTCATCTATCAATTTCAATTGGGGAAATGCTTTATCTTGGGCATCTGAGTGAATGAATCCTAGAAGATAGAGACATAGATGTGACTAACTGGACTTATAGTATATCAGATTGGACCCAAGCAGAATAGATCCTGGATCTAGTTACGAATTTATTCACTTTTGACATTCAGAGTGTGGCATACCTTAATCCTAAGTGGATGATGATCTATGTATGCGTGTGTAACATCTTGAATTTTTGACCCTATACGTTTAGTGTGTGTATATGTTTAAAGTGTTAATTTAACTGTTAAGGGTCAAAATTGGCCTCAGGCTTAGGCAGAGGCCTTGATTAAATTTTTCTGTTTGGGAATTATAGGACTTAAAATGTAGTACCTATGTTTAAAATATCAAAATGGGCTTGTGGCCCAGTGGTCAGTAGCGCCACTTAGAAAACAAGGAGGTGACGGCACACCAGGGAGTTAGGGGCCCAAATTTAAGTTTCAATGAGCCCAATTCTTTATATTCAAGTTAGCTAATTTTCGGCATTAGGGTTAGGTGGAGTGGACGGCTACAAGGCTCAAAAATAGGAGGATTTATGTGAATGGGATAATGTAGATAATATAGTTGATAATATGGAAGATAAAAGGAGAAAAATTAGGAGCTATCTGCTGAGAGCATAGTTGGCCGAAATTCCATCACCTAAAGGAGTAAAGAAATCGGTTTCTAATAGCCATAGGGGGTGCCGAATTTTCTATAAATAGAGGGAATAGCTCATCAATTTCAGTATTTGAACCCTACTTTTTCTTCATTCTTTATGCCAAAATTCTCAGTCTCTCCACAATTTCTGTCAACTTTCTTTCAAAAAGCCGAAAATCACCACCTCCTTCACCCTTTCTTCTTTCTTTGAAATTTCTTGTAGCCGAATCTTCTGATCTCCATTGTCATTCTTCTCCCATTAACTAAAAGTCGAAACTACACTCTTGTTTGTTCTTGTAGCCAAAATCTTCCTCTTGTTCATCATTTTCGAGATTTTCTTAAAAGCCAAAATTCTTAGATCTCTAATCTTCTACGCTTCGATCTTCTGCTGTGATTGTCGAATCTTCCTGCAAGGGGTAGCCAAAACCATTTGTAAAGGTGAGTGTCGATTTGTGAGATTTCAATCTTTTTCCAGCTTTTAGAGATCTTAGCTTAATGGCTATATGGTTAACTAATCGGGTGTTTTCTCTCATTTGCGGCATTCTGGGATTTGAAGGGGGTCCAATCGCTTAGATTTCTAAGCCAGAGTTCAGTAGCACTCGGATCAAATTACTTTCGAGATTTTAAGGTAAGGAGATCTGTTAATTTAAATGTATGAATCGGGTAAAGCACTAACCTTGGACGAATATAGGTTCTTTTGGCTTTTGAGCAAGGTTGTAGACAAAGGGCAGTAGATCAGATTAGCGAGGGTATCGACATAGAGAGTAGTACTACGCGTTATCAGGTGTGTAACTTTTCACACCATTAGATTGTCTGTTAATATGTGTTAATAAATCGCTTATATTACATTAAATGCCAAATCTTGACATAACGTTCAAACCCGAAGAGGGTAAAAGGAATCACCAGTTAGCGATCTCTATCATTCTTCAGTGAATGTTCCTGTTAAGATGATATGTTTTATAAGTATGCTGATTTCTGTGATTGCACGGGGTTGAGTTTGATGAAAGGGGAAGTGTTCTGTGTAGTGGCTTTTGCCATGATCTGTTGTAGTGGCTTTTGCCATGATCTGTTGTAGTGGCTTTTGCCATGATCTGTTGTAGTGGCTTTTGCCATGATCTGTTGTAGTGGCTATTGCCATGATCTGATGATGAGCAGCACGACTGCCATCGATGGCGTGTAGCGGTGTGGGTTGATTGTAGAAATCCCCAATAGTGTGAATGGCTGGTAAGGGTGGCATGTAGCAGATGGAAACCTAGGATTTGGGTTAGGTTTGCATAATTTTTGTTATATATATATTAATCTATTATTCTGTTCTGTGGGGCTAAGGCCCAAATCTAATGGTGCATGAGGGTTGCACACTGAGTCTCACGACTCAACCTATTATTTAATATTTTTTTCAGGTAACACCTAGTGCATCGGATCGGACTGGAGAGGAGCACAAGGTGGCCATGCAAAAGAACATTTGGATTCAGCAAAAGACTTTAGTTTTTTATTTTATATCTTTATTTAATGGGTTTTAAATTTCAATGTAATAAGGCCACAAATGTTAGCTTTATATTTGGTTCGCTTTTAATTTTGGGCTTTTATTATTATTAGCGACATTTTAAGTTTACATTTTTTCTAAAGCATGTATTTAAGTTTCAATTTTTAATTCATAAATACATCTCATAGAATTTATAGCTTATCTAAATTAACAACCTATTAATTTTTCTCGAATAAAAGGTTAAACTCAAGGAAAATATTTTCCAAAAATGCGACATGTTTTATTAAAATCTCCTTAGTGACATACCAAATTCGATTGTAGTGTTTGGGCCGTGTTTAGGGTGTTACAAATTGGTATCAGAGCCCGGTTCAAAACTCAGCTTTGGGGTTTTTGGGCTCAAAGCATTTTCTAAAGTTGGGTTTTTGAAACATGCATGTTGTTGCTATTTTTTTATGATAATAGGTTTGTTAACTCAGCATGGCACCTGCGTCTCCGGCCCAATCCGCCAGGTAAGTATTCTGAACCATTGTGTGGTATATATGTGGGCTTGATGGGCTATAAGGGACATAGATTAGTTTAAATAGACTTTGATGGACTATAGGCTTAGCTCAAACAACTTCTTAAATTTCATAAGACTTAATCCATCCAAACAAATCCTGTGAACCAGTCGCCGTGTTAGGGTGTGGCAACAGGCATACGCATGTCTAGGATTGGATTCAGGGAGAGCTTGGTATTTAAGCAGTCCTAGTGACTCACCTCCTCTTCGCTGGAATCCTACCTGGTGCGTAGTGACCGTTCACCCAAACCATGAGGACGTGTTGACAGGCCAAAACTCATAATTAAAACCCGAAAGGGACCAGCCACCCTATTTTGTAAAATCCTAAAGTAAACCCTAGTTTTTAAATCACCAAGTTACCCTTGACTCGTAAAAACTTCCCTGGTTTTGGAAAATAACCAAGGTACCCCTGATTGTAAAATGCCTAAATCACCTCGATTTACTCGATTTACAAAATTACCCTTTATTTCTCAAAATCACCGGAAATACCCTCGGATTACAAAATTACGTAAAGGTACCTTACAGGATTGTAAAATTACCAAAATACCTTATATTTTGTTAAATGCTTATTTCTCAAAATCTCTATCATTCTTGGAAACCTTATTTTGTATGAAAGTTATGAAAATACCCATTGGGTAGTGAAATGAGTGAAAATACCCTTAGGTGATGAAGAAATCCCGTAGGTTTGTGAATGCCTCATAATTTTTGATATATATATATTAATCTATTATTCGTCTTAAGATTAATGTGAATGTATGAGATTCTCAAAAGAACATTTGGAATTAGAGTAGTAGACTTGAGAATTTTGGGCTTTTAATTTTAGCGAGACATGTGTGTTTCAATTTTAATTCATAAAAACATCTCATAGAATTTATAGCTTAAAGCACCACTCTTAAAGCTGTTTACAAATTGGTATCGAGCCGGTCATAAGCATTTTCTAAAGTTGGGTTTTGAAACATGCATGTGGTTAATCTCAAGATGGCACTGCGGAAGAAAAACTAATAAATCATAAAATTTCTAATCATATAAAGACGTCGATCGAAAGAATTAGTACAACTCACCTCCCTTCATTGGGTGACCGCTCACCCAAACCATGAGGTTGACGCCCATTTTTGTAAAATCCTAAAGTAAACCCTAGGTCATGTAAAAACTTCCCTCGTTTTGGAAAATAACCAAGGTACCCCGATTGTAAAATGCCTAAATCACCTCGATAGGATGACCGTAGTGAAATGACGAAAATACCCTTAGGTGATGAATGTAGGTTTGTGAATGCCTCAGATGTTGATTGTGAATGTATGAGATTCTCGAATTAGAGTAAGACTTGAGACCTGAATTCGAGACATGTTGCGAATTAAAGCACCACTCTTAAAGCTACTGCTTATAAGACTGCTCGTGGTTAATCAGTGGAAGAAAAACTAATAAATCATAAAATTTCTAATCATATAAACGTTGATCGAAAGAATGAGTACAAGCCGTCCGTGCCGTGTGTCATGAAATGAGATCCGGATATGCCGCCAAATTGTGGAGGGGAATTTCAAGACCAAACGGGTGGAGATGATGTAGTGTCTCAGGCAATGCTGCGGGTCCTTGAAAAAGTGGCTGGAGTAGGCACGGGTTTAGAAGCTCGAAGTTTGTATCCGAACGACTCCGAGCCAATAGAGCGGAGATGTTTAGGGGAGTTTCTAGCGTGGCCCCTAACACAGCTGAGTATTGGTTAGAGGCAACTGAGCGCATAATGGATGACCTTGACTTCACTGTGGAGGAGAAGTTGAAGGGGTCGTGTCTCTTCTTCGAGACGAGGCCTACCAGTGGTGGCTCACGGTGAAGGAGGGTACTTCCCCAGACCGCATTGATTGGGACTTCTTTAAAGAGTCATTTCAAGGAAGGTACATCGGGGCCAGTTATGTGGATGCACAGAGAAATGCATTCCTGAACTTGGTACAGGGAAGTAAATCTGTATCTGAATACGAGGCAGAGTTTTTGTAGTTGAGCCGTTACGCTCGGGGGATTGTGGCAATTGACTATGAGCATTGCGTACGATTCGAGAATGGATTAAGGGATGCTGAGGGTATTAGTAGCACCGCAGCGAGAAAAGGGACTTTGCGTTTTGGTTGAGAAAGTTAAGATATCTGAGGAGGTTAAGCAAACTGAGAAACAAAACAAGGATAAGGATAGGAATAGGAATAAGAGGAATTTTGGGTCATCGAAATCATTCAGGAATTTTCAAAAAAGGCCTAGGCCCGATAGGCCGACTCGTGCTCGATGGGTCGAATCGGTCATGTCCTTCGTGTGGGAAGGTGCATTATGGGGAGAAAAGGACGAGAAAAGGGACTTCTTTTGGTTGAGAAAGTTAAGATATCCGAGGATGCTCTAGGTGTGGATCCACGGATAGTATGATTAAGGGAATCTCGAAATCACGAATTTTCATGAAGGCGAGCATAGCCCGAGTGCGAGATGGAGAACCGATGGATGCTCTAGGTGTGGATCCAGAGCATATGATTAAGGACCGTCCACGATCGGCCCGCAGGACGAGGTTCGATCAGTTAGAGAGGTGGTCAGCAACCACCAAAGGGCCGTGGACAAGCCAGGGGTGATGTTGGTAATGAACGCGGTCGTGGAGCATCAGGTAGAGGTGCAGGTTGTGCTGAGGCGAGGCGCCAGCTTTGGTTTATGCAGCACATCACCAAGGGGATGGAGACGCTCCAGATGCGAATAATGGTGCGTATCTTACCATAGTATACTAAGTGTTAATTTTGGCTTTAGAATTAGAGTGTGCAGCGAAAGCATAGTGGTGAGACTTAGGTAGTATGATTACTAGTTAATTGAAAATTTCAAGGACGAAATTTCTTTAAGGAGGGTAGAACTGTAACATCCTAAATTTTTGGGCCTATGCGTTTAGTGTGTGTATATGTTTAAAGTGTTAATTTAACTGTTAAGGGTCTAAATTTGGCTCAGGCTTAGGCAGAGGCCTTGATTAAAATTTTCTGTTTGGGCATTATAGGACTTAAAAGGTAGTACCTATGTTTAAAATATCAAAATGGGCTTGTGGCCCAGTGGTCAGTAGCGCCACTTAGGGAACAAGGAGGTGACGGCACACCAGGGAGTTAGGGGCCTAAATTTAAGTTTCAAGGAGCCCAATTCCTTAGATTCAAGTTAGCTAATTTTTGGCATTAGGGTTAGGTAGAGTGGATGGCTACAAGGCTCAAAAATAGGAGGATTTATGTGAATGGGATAATGTAGATAATATAGTTGATAATATGGAAGATAAAATGAGAAAAATTAGGAGCTATCTGCTGAGAGCAGAGCTGGCTGAAATTCCATCACCTAGAGGAGTAAAGAAATCGGTTTCTAATAGCCATAGGGGTGTTAAATTTTCTATAAATAGGGGAATAGCTCATCAATTTTGGCATTTGAACCCTACTTTTTCTTCATTCTTTGTACCGAAATTCTCAGTCTCTCCCTCCACAATTTCTGTCAACTTTCTTTCAAAAAGTCAAAAATCACCATCTCCTTCACCCTTTCTTCTTTCTTTGAAATTTCCTGTTAGCCAAATCTTCTAATCTCTATTGTTATTCTTCTCCCATTCACTAAAAGCCGAAACTACACTTTTGTTTGTTCTTGTAGCCGAAATCTTCCTCTTGTTCATCATTTTCAGGATTTTTTTAAAAGCTAAAATTCTTAGATCTCTAATCTTCTACGCTTCGACCTTCTGCTGTGATTGCTGAATCTTCCTACAAGGGGTAGCCGAAACCATTTGTAAAGGTAAGTGTCGATTCGTGAGATTTCAATCTTTTTTCAGCTTCTAGAGATCTTAGCCGAATGGCTATATGGTTAACTAATCGGGTGTTTTCTCTAATTTGTGACATTCTGAGATTTGAAGGGGGTCCAATCGCTTAGATTTCTAAGCCAGAGTTCAGTAGCACTCAGATCGAATTACTTTCAGGATTTTAAGGTAAGGAGCTTTGTTAATTTAAATGTATGAATTGGGTAAAGCACTAACCTTGGCCGAATATAGGAGAGGCCTTATCTTTGTGTTCTTTCGACTTTTGAGCAAGGTTTTAGACAAAGGGTAGTAGATCAGATTAGTGAGGGTATCGACATAGAGAGTAGTACTACGCGTTATCAGGTGTGTAACTTTTCACACCATTAGATTGTCTGTTAATATGTGTTAATAAATCTGCTTATATTACATTAAACGTCGAAATCTCGGCATAACATTCAAAACCGAGGAGGTAAGCGAATCACCAGGTTAGTGATCTCTATCATTCTTCAGTTATTGTTCCTATTAAGATGATATGTTTTATAAGTATGCCGATTTCTGTGATTGCATGGGGTTGGGTTTGATGAAAGGGGAGGTGTTCTGTGTAGTGGCTTTTGCCATGATCTGTTGTAGTGGCTTTTGCCATGGTCTGTTGTAGTGGCTATTGCCATGATCTGACGATGAGCAGCACGACTGCCATCGATGGCGTGTAGCGGTGTGGGTTGATTGTAGAAATCCCCAATGGTGTGAATGGGTGGTACGGGTGGCGTGTAGCGGATGGAAACCTAGGATTTGGGTTGGGCTTGCATAATTTTTGTTATATATATATATATTAATCATTATTCTGCGTGGGGCTAAGGCCCAAATCTAATGGTGCATGAGGTTTGCTGCTGAGTCTCATGACTCAACCTATTATTTAATATTTTTTCGTAGCACCAAATGCATCGGAATTTGACTGGAGAGGAGTGCAAGGTGGCCATGCAAAAGAACATTTGGATTCAACAAAAGACTTTAGTTTTTATTTTATATCTTTATTAATGGGTTTTAAATTTCAATGTAATAAGGCCATGGGTCATTAGCTTTATATTTGGTTCGGTTTTAATTTTGGGCTTTTATTATTATTATCGGACATTTTAAGTTTACATTTTTTCTAAAGCATGTATTTAAGTTTGGTTTTTAGTTCATAAAAACATCTCATAGAATTTATAGCTTATCTAAATGAACAACCTATTAATTTTCCCTGAATAAAAGGTTAAACTCAAGGAAAATATTTTCCAAAAATGCGACATGTTTTATTAAAATCTCCTTAGTGACATACCAAATCCGACTGTAGTGTTTGGGCCGGGTTTGGGGTGTTACAGCGTGACTCGTATACTTTGATGTAACTAAAAGCTTGAGTTCAAATAGAAATGGAACTGAAAGCTGGGGCGTTAGGTATACGACCTCTGTAGTGTAACAGCCAGGTTTAGGCCCTAGTCGGAACAATGGTTTTGGGACCAAAAATCCGAGTCAAAATAATATTTTAATATTATTTTTTGTGCCTTTGATGAGTGTTTAAGCATGTGTTAAATTTTTGTAAGTTAATTTGTCCGTTTGTGTGTTAGTTTGAGCAAAGGATTGATTTGCATTAAATGTGAAAGTTGTATGCTATTTGTTAAAGTACAAATGTGTTGTGGCTTTGTAAAGGTGGAGGCCTTATATGACAATTAAGCCATTATTGAATTAGTGGATGGTATAATGCCATAATAACCTTGGTATTAATTTTTCTTATATGTTTAATGGATGGGCAATTTAGTAATTGAATTATTAGCATAAATTAGTAAAAGAAACAATTGAAAGATGATAGTTATCATCTCATTTGAACCAAAAATAGCAAGGAAAAAAAAGTATTAAGCCAAGCTAGGTTTCGACACTATTGTAGTCAAATTCAAGGTATGCTTTTAGTCAATTTTCAAAAATTTCTACGTTTGTGCAATCGTTGCTTTGTCTACTATCAAGCCCATGTCTCAATTTGATGAATTGATGTTGTTCATGAGAAATGCCATTGATTCTATGTTGAGCTTTGTGATGATTTATGGTGTTAAATAAAATATTTGAGCTAGATGAACATACTTTATTCTTGAATTTTTGATGAATTTAGCTAATTAGGGCTAAATTGAGAAAATAGTAATATGAGGGACTAAATTGCGAATAAATGAAATGTGTGGACTTGTATTAGCATGGGAAGAATTCGACTAATATATGTGCTTTGAAATTTTGTGTATTTGATGATTTTGTGAAATAGGGACTAAAGTGTCAAAATGTGAAAATATGAGGACTATTTTGTAAAATGCCCTAAATGTGTGTGTGTGGATTAAATTGAATGAATTGGCGATTGAATGGATTGAATTTGAATGTGTATAGACCAAGAAAAAAGAGGTTCGGATCGAGATCGAGGCAAAGATAAAGTGCTCGATTAATCGATCGTTTCGATAGTTCGATGTCCAAGGTAAGTTCGGATATAATACATGCTATTAAGATATGGTTTAGCATTATGAAATGAATATGTATATGTGTATAAAATTGAGATGCTATGTGCAAGATTTAGTTAATGGCACTAAGTGTGCGAAATTAAAATCAAAATAGAAATGAATAGCACTGTGTGTGTGATATTGTGAAAGCTTCGGTTGATTGATTTGGCACTGTGTGTGTGATACCGAGATAAGTCAGTTGGAAGATTAGGCACTAAGTGTGCGATGATGAGTATGCTTCTATCACGTATATAGCACTGAGTGTGTGAATAAGTTGAACGAATATCAGAGGATGATTGACTTGTATTGCGAGCATTGAATAGCCTTAAAGTTGAATAACTTTGTGTTAGCTAAGGTATGTATTGAACCTTTGTGGTTGATAAGCTTATAGATAACCTATGAATGAGATTTTAGTCATGGATGATATGGTATGAATGTGAGAGAATGAATCTATGTGATGGTTATTATATACATTTGTTTGAATTGATGAAATAATTGTATTGTGTTTCGAACTTACTAAGCTTTGAAAGCTTACTGTGTGATTTGTTTTTCTGCTTTGTAGTGTCAGTAAAGCTAGCTCAGATCTGGGGGTCATCAGCATCTCAATCACACTATCGGTAAATCTATTTTGGTACTTTTGAAAAGATGTGTATAGTTAAAATATGGCATGTATAGGCTAGTTATTGGAATCATATTAGAGACGTGTAATTAGCCATGTGATATGGCTAGATATATGATGGTTCTAAGCATGAATGGCTTAATATATATGATGCATATTTTGGTATGGCATGTGGGCAAAGAAAATGACTTCCAAATGGTAATCTTTGAGATGATAAAATGTTGGTATGATTTAGTGAATTTGAGAATGAATGATGTTTAGTATATGAATGTGTTTAAGTTGTATATGTTAGCTTATAAGTTGACATGTTTGGAAATGAAATTGCATGAGATGATGTATCGATTATTGTTATGGAGTTTGTTGTCTAATTGTGTGTATAAAGATGCTCACATGTGCTTGTAGGATTAACCCATGTGTGGGTGGCAAAATTGGCCTTGTAAATGGCCTATTTTTGTCACACAGTTGTGGCACACAGGCGTGCCTAATGACCGTGGGAGAATGGCAGTATGTAGCCTATTAGCACACGGTCATGATCATAGCGAATTCATATAATCTTATTCATGCACAGGGCACCATACTTTGCCTAGCTTAAACTTATCAAACTTTCATGCCATGATTATCATCAACATATCCTCAATCCATCCATACCAAACACACATAACCACATCACATGAAACCTTTAGTATAAGCACACACATATAAATAGGCATTACAACTCATTAACCAATATGAGCCACATCTCATGGCCATATACAAAATGAATCATATTACCATTATGAACCAAAACATTTGACCAAATAAAATGACACATACACAATTGACAAGTCCCTATACATGTCATAAACTTAAGAGGTCTGTATTCACTTTTACCCCACGGTGATAGCTTGATAGTGTGATAGCATCTCCAGCGATCTCCAACTCGAGCTAGCATAAAACCCTATAAGATATGAGGAAGGAAGGGAAGTAAGCTACGATGCTTAGTAAGTTTGTATGAAAATAATAATCAACTTATTAACATTTTTTTTTTACCAATTCTCACATATGTTCTCAAGGTAATACAATCATAATTGCATAAAATTTCACAATTCAATTATGTTCATCTTGAGCTGTCTACTAGAGTTACAGTCACTAAATTATTTTTATCCGAGCTACGGAACTTCAAATTAAGATCCAATAATTTTAATTGAAACTAGACTCACATATCTTCTTACCATAAAATTTCCAGAATTTTTGGTTCAGCCAATCAATACAATTTATTCTTTAAATTCTCCCTGGTTTTGTTGTCTAACAGTTCTGACCCCTCTTCACTAAAAATTTATTTTCTCATGGTACATAACTTGAATGATGTTCTCATTTGTTTCTATTGAAATTAAGCTCATTAATAAATTCAATAATATAAATTTTATCCCTTGATTATTTTTGTAAAATTTTTAATGAATTTCCCAAGTCAAAACAGGGGATTACAAAATCACTCTGACCTTGTCTTATAAAAATTTAAATATCTCACAATATGGAATTATTTTGCTTACACCGTTTTTTTTTATGAAAAAATAGACTTAATAAGATTTAATTTCATATCTTATTTAACTTATAATTAAATTTCCACAATTTTTGGTGAATTTTCAAAGTGATACAACTACTGCTATCCAAACCGTTTTATTGCTAATTTTACTCTATTATGTTTTCTTTGTATTAATTCTCATTTACACACATATAACACTAAAGTATATCCATAGTTAGCCATGTCAATAGGTAGTCATCATCAAATATTTACAAGTCATTCATTGGCCAATTTAACCTATACATTAACAACAAAGACTTGAACATTTCATTTCTTAATTTAAATTGGCTTAAAAGCCTCACACGTGATCATCAATCACATTTCCTACATATTCACATGGACTTATAATCACAAGGTCATTCTCATAGGTATAACTTGCTCGTTTACCTTCTTACCAAAATTCTATCACATCTCGAGCACATTGCTCATGATTGTTGTAACGACTCGAATTTAGGCCTAGTAGGATTGGGCCCATTGGGCCTTGGGCGTAGGAGCGTTTACAAATTTTTTAGAACAAGAGAACGGCACTTATGCAAGTTGGACCTATTAGGTGAGTGATTTTGGAAGGTTAGGGGGCTTCTATGAAGTCCCGAGATCAAACTTGGGCTTTAGGAAAAATTTTTTTTAGGTGAGTAAAACATTGGGAGTTAGTAGGTAGGCTTTAAGAATAAAATGTGGAGAAAAAAGACACAAGAAAAGCTAGTGGCCTAGTGGCAAAGTGATGCCACTTAGGGAACAAGGGAGTGATGCTACAGGGAGGCAAGGGATCCAAGGTTCTAGTAGTGGTACTTGTGTTTCTTTTAGATTATTTTCTTTTTAAGGGAATTAGACTTTAGCTGTAGACTTAACTTTTGTTGTGCGTGGTTTAAGACACAAGTGGCTACATGGTGGAGTGGTGGTGGTGTCAGTATGATAGCAAGGAGGGAGAGTGTTTCAATCTCACATGCAGCATATTGGAGGCTTTTATTTTGTGCTCAGGAAAGGGAGGTAGCTGAGTGGAGACCAAACTCTGTAGGAGAGAGGGATGACTTGGTCAAATTGTTTGAATGGGTGATGGAGAGAAAGTTGGGGAGAAAATTAAGGAGTGAATCATGGGATTGGTGTGAAAGGGGGTAGTGGCCAATTGTGGGAGTGTCGGGGGAGGTAAAATTCGGCAAAGGAGTGGTGTTGGGCATTTTCGGCTAAGGGTGGAGTAGGTGTTGACTTTCTTAGTCCCTCTAGGATTTTCTTTGTTTTTTGGCATTTTCTACTCAAGTGTTTCCGGGTTCTTCTCTTTTGGATTTCTTTTCTTCTCTTCATACGTTTTCTTTCTTCTAGTTTCTCTCTTTGGAAACTGACCAGTCGTGCACTTTTCTATTTCTATATTCTACCTCATTTGTTTGCTATTATCAAATGCCAATTATTTTCTACTCCATTATTCTTTTCTCTTGGTAGTGGCCGAATAGGTAAGATTACTTTGCCATTGTTTTTCTCTCTTCTTTTCTCGTTATACTATTTCTTTTCATTGGCCGAATGCAACATACCCTTCTACCTTATTGCCCTTTTCCCTCTCCAGTCAAAGCATAAGCCGAATCTCAGTCTCCTCTCTTCCTCTCGGGGTTTTCCTTTTGTGCTCTTCTAGTAGGCCGAAACCTTTTTTGCCCATCTTTTCTCATTCATCTATTATTTTTTCTTCTTTTCCTCCCATCTCCTTTCCTTGTCTTTCTCCATTCATATTCTCTTTTTCCCTTGAGCGACAATTAGCTTCTTGTTCTCTCCATTGATGGTTCTATAAAGTGGAAATCGATAAGTTTTAGTTCTCTCTTTGATTATAACTTGGATTCCTTTTGGTTTCTTTTGATAATGGTGTGTTCTTCTTGTCTCTTTCGTAATCCTGATTTCATCAATCAATAGTTCTTCATGGAGGCTGGTGGTAACCAATCTAAGGGGGGATCAGGGAAAAGGCCTAATGAAGGTGGATTCGTAGCCCCGTCTCCCAAGTTTAAATGGCGTTGGGTGTCAGCGATTTGGGATTTTCCACCGGGTTGTGGAAAGGAGTCAACATCTGGTTTAGTTAAGCAAATCATTGTTAATCGCGCTAGTGAGGGTAAATGTTAGTAAATCATATGGTTAAGTTTGTATTAAAGATCTCCCATTTCTATTGTTATAGGTTAATTGTGTGATATGTTGGTATAGGTGACGACGATCGTGAGTGTATAGTTCTTTACGTGATCAGGTGTGTAATTTCACACCAACTTTAATGGTTGCTTGTATTGATCTGTGAAACGGCTAAAAGTCGAAAAGCCGATAATGGTGACTACTCGAGCGTGCGAACACTCGTTGTGGTAAATCGAGATACAAATCGTGACATTAAGTTGTTGAGAGTGTCATGAACACTCTCGTAATACCGAGGCTGTAACGGGCCCGATCGGGCCGAACCGAGCTAAATGGGCCTAACGGGCTAACCAGCCCACTTGGGTAAAGCTGCTAAATTTGTAACAAATGATAGGCCCGGATATGAAATCTGCAAATCTGTTTGCAAAACCATGCATTTTGGGCCACACGAGCGTGTGGGCCTGTTTGGGCTAAAATGGGTTTTAGGCCCAATAGTGCTGTAAAAACCCAAAAAGGGTCCCGAGTCGCGCGAGGCAACAATAGGCCTTTGGAAAGGCCATTAAAGAGAAAATTACCGAGATACCTCTGGGTTACAAAATTACCAAAATACCCTTGGGTTGCAAAATTATCGAAATACCCTTGGGTTGCAAAATTACCGAAATGCCCCTAGGCTGTAAAATTACCAAAATACTCTCGATGGGTTGAATGACCATTTTACCCTCAGTGTTGTTAAGTAACGATTGTATGTTTACATTACACTTGTACATGTTGATATGTATATTGCATTTTATCGTGTTGCATTGGATGGGTTAATGAACGAAGAGCAGTGTAGCCTGGTGGCATAGCCACAATATATTTATATATATATATATATATATTATGACTCCGGTGGCTTAGCCACAAATATTCTGTGAATAGTAGCTTGACTGCAATATTGGTGTATGTGGCGGGGTGGGTTGACTTGATCTCCACAGGTATGATTGGCTGGTCGGGGGTGTGTTGGTTGGATTGGGTTGGGTTGCACTACTTCATATGCACTTTCATAATTATAGGGCTTAGGCCCAAATTAATGTCTTATGGGCTTGGGCCCAGTTCATGTCGATTTAGGAGATTACACACTAAGTTCTCGTAACTCATCCCTTCTCTTTAATCTCACAAGTAATCCCCAGCGATAGAGGACTTGGGACTTGGAGCCGAGGAGGACTCAGTGGTGGCTATACATTAGAGATTTCGTGCAAACATTAGTAAATTTTAGTTTGGGTTTAATGTTTTGTAATAAGGCCTTTAGACTTAAATTTCCTTTTAAACCTGCTTTTCAGTTATTATCTATTGTCAAATGCTTAATACGGGTGTTTTCCTAAAAGTGTTAACAAAATGTTTTCAAATTATCACGTTTCCGCAAGTATTCAAATTTGGATTTCATAATCAAAGCAGTTTTCAAAATAATAACAACTTCTTAAAGAATCTAACCTTAAGCAAGTCGTGTTGTTTTCAAAATAAATAACGAAACTCAGAATTTTCAAAAGAGGCGCAACATTTTCAATGAACAACTTTTCTAAACAATCGCTTAGTTTTTCAAACAAATATCTAAACTTGAAGTTTCAACTTTTTAACGAAAGCGTAGTTTAGTTTTTTTCAATAACCCTTTTCATGTGACATGCCAGATCCGGTCATAACGTCTAGGCCGGGTTTGGGGTGTTACAAGTGTATACATACATACACTTGCACTTAATCGTCACATATTCGCATTCATTTACACTTTAGTCATTTTCCCGTCTTTAACATAAATTTTAATTCTTTATCCCGTTGAACTACTTGGAATTTCAAAGGATACTCTGAAACTATCATACACGTAGTAAGATGCCAATGCCATATCCTATATATGGTCAAACATGGGATCACATGTCGATGCCGATGCCATATCCCAAATATGTTCTTATATGGGATCTCATATCGATGTCGACACCATATCCCAGATATGGTCTTACACGAGATCGTATGTCAATGCCGATGCCATATCCTAGATATGGTCTTACATGAGATCGTATGTCGATGCCATGTCCCAAACATGGTCTTACACGATTTCATACCGAAGCCAGGTCCCAGACATGGTCTTACATAGATTCGCTATTCAATGCCGATGCCATATCCCAGATATGGTCTTACACGGGATCTCAATTCGGTGCCGAGGCCATATCCCAAATATGGTCTTATACGGGACCTTATCAATCTAATCTCGTGCAAAGTATCCTTTCTATTCCTAAGGTTCAACCGGGATTCTCATTCTTCGATTCTTCGCCAAATCATCATCAATGGAATCCATAGAAACATATATATACAATTCATGCAATATCAAAATATTTAATACATAATATAATGTTGTATTATTTACATACGAATTACCTCAATACCAAAATGGCAAAGAGGGACATAACCGTCAGTTACTCGTTTTTCCCCCATTCTAAGTCCGAACCTCATTTTCTTTGATTTATAATGTCACATTTAGCTTACTTATTGTCACATTATTCATTGTGACCCAAAATTACAATATGGCAAATTATGTTTTTGCCCCTAAACTTTGTCATATTTACACTTTTGCCCCTAGGCTCGTAAAATATTTTTATTCAATTTCTTTAATTTTAGGCCTAGCCAAACCATTTTCATAACTATATAAGTCCACAATTTTCATTCATTCACACATTTTCATACATTTTTCAACTTTTTACAAACTAGTCCTTTTATGCGATTTCATCGAAAATTATTTAGTAAAAGTCGTTTACTACACACCGAGCATTTATATTCTACCATTAGGCATCAAATCACATGCATGTCATCCATGGGTAAATTTTCAAACACAAACCCTAGCTCAAAATAATGTTAGAAATAGCTAAACCGTGTTACGGGGATCTCAAAAATGAAAAGAACATTAAAAAAGAGGCTTGGATGCACTTACTATTGAGCTTGAAAGCTTGAAAACCCTAGCCATGGCTTCCCCCATGCTAAATCTGGCCAAGCAAGAAGATGGACAAGGGTTTTTGGCTTTTATTTTGTCTTTTAGTCCATTAAATTACCAAATTACCAAAATACCCCTAACTTAAAAATATCCTATTTCACTTATCTCATATCCATTTCTGTCCAACAATTTAAACAATGTTCTAGTTACCATTTAAGGTCCTCTAATTTAAAATTTCATAGAAATTGGACACTTCTAACATGTGAAACTCAACTTTTGTACTATTTACAATTTAGTCCTTTTGACTAAATTGAGTGCCCAAACGTCAAAATTTTTGAAAGAAGTACTCATGAAATCTTTCCGTGAAATCATAGACTATAACACCCCAAACCCGGCCTTTGCGTTAAGATGAGATTTGGTTTGTTACATAGATCGAACTATCTTAATAATTTAGATGAATCGGTATTTCAAAACCCTTTGAAATTTGAGTTTAATAAAAAACAAGAGAAATAATTTTAAGTTTGATGTATTTGAGAAACATAAGTTGAAAATCTCGTCATTTAATTTTTAATTATCAAAACTCTAAAGTAATTTTTATAAGAGTTCAAAGTATTTGGAAATAAGAATAGTTAAAGAATCTCGTATGTTTGAAAACCCAAAATATTTTAATAAAATATTATATGATAAACATAAGCCCATATTAAAATATCCAAAACATAATTGAAATCCATCCACACATAAAAACCATAAAATAATAATAATAGAGGCCTTATTACATCAAACCCAAAATAGCAATTTAAAGAAAGTACTTATTAAAAGTTCAAAGTTTATTTAACCCATGTTTGCAGTATGGCCTCCACAAAGTCATCCTCGGCCCAAGTCCATGTCAATTTCCATTACCTGAGATGAAAAATTTGAGGGAGTGAGTTACTCAGAACTCAGTGTATAACTCACTTACTTTATCCATCGGGCGGATCATCAAATCATTATTTTGGGTTTAAGCCCGTCAACAGGTTTAACAATATAAATAATGAGATGCATGCAAATAATGAAATTTCCCACCCAAACCTAATTTCCATCCGCTACACACCACCCATACCAACCATCACACCTGTGGGGATCAAGTCAACCCACCCCGCCAACACACCAATCGTAGGCATTTAGCCATTTTATATTTGTGGCAGAGCCACCGAACTAGATTGTGACAAAGTCACCGAACTAGAGGTATTGAGCCATTAAATATTTGTGGCAGAGCCACCGAACTAGAGGCAATGAGCCATTAAATATTTTGTGGCAGAGCCACCGAACTAGATTTTGGCAACAAGCCTTTCTTCTCTTCATCGTTAATCCCAACCCATGCAACATGTATGCAAAATAGTCTATGTACATATGATGATTTTATTAAAAAGGCCCAATTTACATAAGAGTCAATATTTCAAGTTTTTATTAAGGCCCAAAAATTTCAAAATAACATTTAGCCCATTTAGCAATTTAGCATCTTAGGCCCAATTAACGATCTAGCAAAGAGTTCGGCCATTTAACGATCTAACAGAGATTTTGGCCCATTTAATGATCTAGTAGAGATTTTGGCCCATTTAATAGTCTATCAGGGATTTCAGCCCATTTAACGATCTAGTAGAGATTTCGACCCATTTAACAGTCTATCAGGGATTTCAGCCCATTTAAAGATCTAGCAGAGATTTCGGCCCATTTAACAGTCTATCAGGGATTTCAGCCCATTTAACGATCTAGCAGAGATTTCGGCCCATTTTACTATCTAGCATACTTATCGGCCCATTTTACGACCTAACACATTTTCGGCCCAATTTTACGATCTAGCACATTTTCGGCCCATTTTACGAAGACACTAAAATTTACATTTTACAACTAACTCTTCGAGGGCGTTTTCAAAATTTTCACAATTTTAACCGTTTTCATGTAATTTCACCAAAATACCAATTATTTCGTATTGTACCAATTTTGTCGTTTTTACGATTTTGCTCAATACTACGGCATGACATCTAACCCGAGATAAGTGTGAAGTTACACACCTTGATATCGTGAGTACTAAACCTTCCCACTCGTTAACACCTAAACGTGTCTGAACCATTAGAACACTTTCATTTATTAAAATATACTATTGGTAAACGATCTACATCTTTACCCTTTTGATTTTGAACCACTTCTATTTTTGGTTTCTCCTCGATTGTTGATTCGTTGCCCGATGAGAATCCAAGAATGTACAAACCTCAAACAATTGATTCTCCTCGGTTGAAGGTTCGCAACCCGGTGGAAAATCCCGGATTCCCAAAATAGCCCTTCATTTATATTTAGGGGGATTAGCGAACCGCCCCTCTTTCGCAAACTATGGACTGCCCTTTTCTACCCTATCTTGAATGTCTCACGGCTATCTTCGTTCCTCGAAAAATGATCGAGCGATTATGTCCCTAAAATGAAATTGATTAATGACTAACTATACTAATAAAATGAATAAGAATCCTTAAAAGAAAATCACCTTACCTTGATTCTTGAAATCGATTCCAAAGTTTCAAAACTACTCAAGATCACCTTGAGTTTCTACCCTCCAAAATCTCACTAATGTCCACAATTGGAAAGATAATTGAGTAAGAAGAATTCGGTTATGATTAAAGAAAATCGGTTGTGATCAAAGAAAATGAAAGAAATTTTGGTACAAGAATAAATTAACATTCGGCCATGGATGAAGAAATTGAAGAAAATTGTAATGAAGAAGAAAATGAAGAATAGGGAAATAGAATGGTATTGTTCGGTTTCAAGAGAGAAAGAGAGAAAGAAAGGAGAAGGAAAGAGAACTTAGTTTAGAAGAAAGGTGCATTCGGTTTTGTGAAGGAAAAATAAAAAGGGTTAGCCTTCTTTGTGTGATGATGGTTTCGGTACTAAGAGGAATAGTTGGCAAAGAAGTGATCAAATGATCAAAAAGAAAGAATGGTAAAAGAAATGGCTATAGTTTCCTCAAGGTATTTGGTAAAATTCAGCTAGAGAGAAAAATAGATGAAAAGAAAAAATACACTAAGCCTAAGCCAAAAAATGACCAAAATGAAAAGGGTTTTCCTAACATCCAAGCTTACCATCCTCTCAACCACAACCGGCCACCCCCCTTAGCCTCAATGCCGTCCAAATACAATGGTCAAAACGCCATTAGGAAGTTTCCAAAACATCTTCCTACACTTAAGCCTTTTTCCCCTCCTTTTCCTTAAGTTGATGAAACATAATCCCCCAATTCAAGCCCTTATCTTTAGCTTTCCAAAACCTTAATCTTCTTACCAAAATAAAAACAATACAACTCATCCTAACCTTATCTCCTTGCCGACACATGCATAGGCTAAAGTAAAAAAATAAAAATTCCTAATTGCATGCTAGGTGATTTGAACTCCTTCCCTCATGTCCAACTTATGGCGCCATCACCACTATGCCATTAACTCATCTTATGCCATCTTTTAGTACTTAATTAATTTAAGTCTCAAGATCACTTAATTAAAACGGTGTTTGAAAACTCAATTGGGCTTTTTATAAATATAGTTGGGTTGATAAATCCTTTGAAAATGTTTGATCATGTAAAATTTTGAGATCGTCAAAGTTATAGTTGACTTGGTGTATTTTTGTTACCCGATGGTAACATCTTTGAAAAACTCGTAAAAGTTACTTAGTTGGAAAATGTTGCTTTTAACCGGTTTACATAACATTTGTAAATTTATTTGTTGTATAGCATAAGTAAAGCAAAATAACTATGTAAACATCCAAATATAATTTAGCGGCCTTATTACAACCCAAATAAAAAACGTAGAAAAGAAATTAGATAAACTTAAAGATAATAAATTAAATCCAAATCCATCGAATAAGCATGGCCACCTCGAGTCCTCTCCGGCTCCATCTCCGCGATCTACTCATCTGCAAAATAGTAAGGGAAGGGGTGAGTCACCAAGACTCAGTGTGTAAATCCCCCACCCGAAAATGTAACTTATATACAAGTCATTAATAAACATGCACATGCAACCCAACTAACCATCCGTACTCCTTTACTACCCCGTGTGGTCAAAACCACTGGTGGTCAAAACCACTGATAACTAAAGTCACAAATCAAATGATGGGGCCAACCCATCGTGTGATCAAAACCACTGATGACCATAGGTCACAAATATCATAATGTGGTCAAAACCATCGGTGGTACCAAACCACCGGGACTTAGTCACAATTATCATCGGTGTGGTCAAAACCATCGGTGACCAAGTCACAATAAATCGATGGGGCCAACCCATCTTGTGGTCAAAACCACCGGTGACGATCCATAAAATCATCCCCCTCCTCTCATCAATCCCACCATCATCATGCTTACATATCAACTATCATATATCATGTATTTAGGCATGGCATTTAACAGCATGTGATGGCATACAAAATCATATATCAATAGATCACGTACAGGGGACTTACCCGGAATCCATGCTTAAGCCCACAAGCATATATCATAGATCACTAAAATAACTATTAACAAGGCAATAATATAGCAAAGTCTAATAAAGTGTGGTTTACCTTTGGTATCCTAGATTCGTTTGATCTTGCCTCTTGACCTATACCAAACTCAGGAAATTCGCCAAACCAAAAATCCCAAAGAATTTGTCACTTGAGTCTTACGAGAAAACCCTACCAAAACCCACCAAAACATTAAAATTGGCTTGCACACTTATACATAATCTAAGCCTATGGTCGAATGCTACTTACCACCCTTTCTTAGGAAAACGAATCCAAAAACTTCCTTCAATTGACCATGGCTTCCTTACAATCGGTTTAATCACATTAGTAAGAGTCTTAGGCCATTCGGCCATAACCTTGAACCTAAAAGAGGGTATCACCCCTTACCTTGGTAATTATATCGGCCCTTAAACACCACAAGTCAGTACCCCTTAGTGTTGTGAGGGAGGTTCGACTACCTTTAAGGGGGAGAAAAGAACCGAAAACAGCACCTTTCTTAAAGGGAAATTTGGCTAATCACAAGATGGAAGGCTGGAATTTTGAGAAGAAGAAGGGGTAGATTCGGCTAAGGAGAAGCAAGAGAAGAGAAGAGATTTGAAAAAAATTTGGCAATATGCCTAGGGAGATTTCGGCCAGCACCTATTGAAGAGAGAAAAAGAAAAGAACTTGATGAATTTTGGCACTTCTTTGCCATATCAAAACCAATTATGGACAGCCCCCCAAGGAGTCCTAAAGCCGGCCATCACCTCCCCCTTCTTGTGATAATTTAGCTCTTAATTATCACACAAGAAAAATAACATTTATCTCCTATCTACTTCTTCAAAATAAAAGAAAAAGAAAACAAAACTAAATACACTTCTCTTCCAAATTTGATATGTGAAAAAAAATTCAGCCTTATCCTTATCAATTTAAGAGTCCAAATTCATGCCATCACTTACTCTCCCATTCTCGCCGGTTTCCAAAAAAAAAAAAATGTTAAACTGCAGCTTGTTTGGTTCGAACCCAGGACCTCACTGCCGCAGCCTTCCTCACACGCCTCATGCCATGTTTCCCAATCGACTTTCATGCTCTTCAATCTCGCCATTTAATTTTTAAAGCCTCCATACTTGGCCCCTTTTCCTTTAACGTCAAAAGCCCAAAGCGTCCATCATGACTCGAACTCGAGTCCATACACTAAGGCCCTTAAGTGGCGCCCCAAGCCACTCCACCAACCCGACTTTCATGTCAAAACCTTATCCACAAAATTCTTTAAAGCCTTCTTAACCCTTTCTCTAACGCCTAAAAAAAACCCAAAAGAAAAAAACACTTCCCCCTTATAACTCCCAAGAATTGAACCTCCTCCCTTACAACCCCCTTAGACACACCAAGCCAATCGTGCCAATTCAAACCTTGTGTCATGTTCCTTCCAAAATTTTCCTTAACCCCTTAACTCACCTAGCTCCCTTCTTTTAACACTTGAAAAGAAATTTTTAGCCCTAAGTCAGGCCTAGCTCGGGGTTATTTCTAGACCCTAAAACATGTCAAATGATCCTAGAATTTAATTCTTCAAGTACACACATGGGAAAAATAATTAAATTTTTAACAACCCCTAATTTAGGATGTTACAGTTCTACCCCCCTTAAAAAGAATTTCAGCCTCGAAATTACAGGTCAGAAGAGTGGTGGTATTCTCGCCAGATCACATCCTCGGGTTCCCATGTGGCCTCCTCCATACCATGGTTTCGCCATAACACCTTCACCAAAGGCACGGACTTCCTTCGAAGAACTTTGACATCTCGATCCAAAATCTGTACTGGCTCCTCTTCAAAGACAAGTCCGGATTCACTTCAATTTCCACAACTGGCACTACGTGTGAGGGATTTGATCGATAGCGCCTCAGCATCGAAACATGGAAGACATCATGGATCTGGCTCAATTCCGCCGGCAACTCGAGCTGGTAAGCTACCGGTCCCATGCGTTTCAACACCGTGTACGGTCCGATGAATCTAGGGCTTAGCTTGCCCTTCCAGCCAAACCTCAGCACCTTCTTCCAAGGTGACACCTTCAAGAAGACCTTGTCACCCACTGCATATTCAACCTCTCTGCGCTTAAGATCGACGTAGGATTTCTGCCTGTCTGACGCCTCCTTAAGACGAGCCCGAATTACTCTAACTTTATTCTCCGTCTCTGCCACTAACTCTGGACCCAACATCCGAAGCTCTCTCAACTCCGTCCAACATGTAGGAGTTTGGCATTTTCGACCATACAGCGCCTCATACGGTGCCATCTGAATGCTTGATAACTATTGTTATAAGCGAACTCTGCCAAAGGTAGGTACTCCTCCCAACTACCACGAAAGTCCAAAACACAGCCCCTCAACATGTCTTCCAACACTTGGATTACCCTCTCAGATTGTCCATCAGACTGTGGATGAAAAGTCGTGCTGAAATTCAACCTCGTGCCTAACTCCTAGTGTAAGGCCTTCCAGAATCTCGACGTGAATCGAATCCCGATCCGAGATAATGGACACAGGTACTCCATGTAACCGCACTATCTCTGCGATGTATAACCTAGCTAACCTTTGAAGCGAGTAGTCAACCCTTACCGGTATAAAATGAGCCGACTTTGTTAACCGATCTACTACCACCCAAACTACATCTTTCTTACTGGGCGTAAGGGGAAGCCCACTTACGAAATCCATAGTAATCTCCTCCCACTTCCACTGTGGGATCTTTACCAGCTGTAACAGCCCTGATGGCAATTGATGCTCAGCTTTAACTTGCTAGCATGTCAGACACTTGCCCACTAACTCGGTTACTTCCGCTTAAGACCCGCCACCAAAATCGCTCCCTCAAATCCGATACATCTTGTCGCTTCCGGGTGCATAGCGTCTGATCGCTATGAGCTTCTTTAAGGATTCGCTGCCTCAAATCATCATCCTTAGGCATGCATACTCTCCCCTGAAAGTACAATACTCCATCACTACCCAAGCTGAACCCTTCGGCTTCACCGCTCTGTACTTGCAACCTCTGAGTACTCAGAACTTCATCGGTCATCTGCCTTTCTTTGACCTCATCAATCCAAGACGGCTTCACTTGCAACTCTGCCAAAAGGCTCCCGTCCTCATAGAGACTTAGGTGAGCAAACATTACTCGCAAATCCGCTACCACCTTTCGGCTCAATGCATCAGCTACCACATTAGCCTTACCCGGATGGTATTTGATTGAGCAGTCGTAGTCCTTCAGCAACTCAATCCACCTCCGCTGCCTCAAATTTAAATCTTTCTGAGTCAAGAGGTACTTCAGACTCTTGTGATCTGTGTATACTACCGACTTCTCC
Source organism: Gossypium rotundifolium (assembly GCA_025506655.1). Taxonomy (NCBI): domain Eukaryota; kingdom Viridiplantae; phylum Streptophyta; class Magnoliopsida; order Malvales; family Malvaceae; genus Gossypium; species Gossypium rotundifolium. Next base: position 111,758,035 of record CP106723.1, read on the forward strand.
CCATACAGATAGTGCCTCCAAATCTTCAAGGCAAAAACTACAGCAGCCAACTCCCAATCATGTGTCTGATAGTTAACTTCGTGAGGCCTCAACTGCCGTGACGCATAAGCAACCACCTTCCCTTCTTACATCAATACACAGCCTAAACCAGTATGTGATGCATCGCAATATACGGTGAACTCCTTTCCTGCCTCAGGCTTCAGCTTATCAAAACTCTCTTGCTGCTTCTCAGACCACACAAACGAACTCCTTTTCTCAACAGCTTAGTCAACGGTGCTGCGATTAAGGAGAAATTCTCCACGAATCTCCTATAATATCCCGCCAACCCAAGAAAACTCTAAATTTCAGAATCGACTTTGGTGGCTTCCACTCTAATCTCGCCTCAATCTTACGGGATCCACCCTAATTCCCTCATTTGAAACTACATGCCCTAGAAAAGTTACCTCCTTGAGCGAACTCATATTTCTTTGAATTTGGCGTATAACCGATTCTCCTTAGAACTTGTAGAACCACATGAAGATGTGCGTCATGCTCCTCTTCGACTTGAGTACACCAAAATGTTGTCTATGAAGACCACGACGAACCGATCCAGATAGGGTTGGAAAACCCAGTTCATCATGTCCATAAACACTGTCGGTGCATTCGTCAGACCGGATCTGGTATGTCACGGAGTAAAATAATTTGAAACATTCTGGGTGTCTAGTGAAAATTTGATAAAATTTGGCTAAGATATTAAAACGGTGTTTGAAAACTCAGTTGGGCTTTTTATAAATATAGTTGGGTTGATAAATCCTTTGAAAACGTTTGATCATGTAAAATTTTGAGATCGTCAAAGTTATAGTTGACTTGGTGTATTTCTGTTACGCAATGGTAACATCTTTGAAAAACTCGTAAAAGTTACTTAGCTGAAAAATGTTGCTTTTAACCGTTTCACATAACATTTGTAAATTTATTTGTTGTATAGCATAAGTAAAGCAAAATAACTATGTAAACATCCAAATATAATTTAGCGGCCTTATTACAACCCAAATAAAAAACTTAGAAAAGAAATTAGATAAACTTAAAGATAATAAATTAAATCCAAATCCATCGAATAAGCATGGCCACCTCGAGTCCTCTCCGGCTCCATCTCCGCGATCTACTCATCTGCAAAATAGTAAGGGAAGGGGTGAGTCACCAAGACTCAGTGTGTAAATCCCCCACCCGAAAATGTAACTCATACACAAGTCATTAATAAACATGCACATGCAACCCAACTAACCATCCGTACTCCTTTACTACCCCGTGTGGTCAAAACCACTGGTGGTCAAAACCACTGGTGACTAAAGTCACAAATCAAATGATGGGGCCAACCCATCGTGTGATCAAAACCACTGATGACCATAGGTCACAAATATCATAATATGGTCAAAACCACTGGTGGTACCAAACCACTGGGACTTAGTCACAATTATCATTGGTGTGGTCAAAACCACTGGTGACCGAAGTCACAATAAATCTGATGGGGCCAACCCATCTTGTGGTCAAAACCACTGGTGACAGTCCATAAAATCATCCCCCTCCTCTCATCAATCCCACCATCATCATGCTTACATATCAACTATCTTATATCATGTATTTAGGCATGGCATTTAACAACATGTGATGGCATACAAAATCATATATCAATAGATCACGTACAGGGGACTTACCCGGAATCCATGCTTAAGCCCACAAGCATATATCATAGATCACTACAATAATTATTAACAAGGCAACAATATAGCAAAGTCTACTAATAAAGTGTGTAAAGAGTTTACACACCTGTTACTAACGCGTATCCTAGATCCCGAAGATTTGATCTACGATGCTAGATCTCTTGACCTATAATCGACCAACAACATGGTTAGGGATTTAGGCCTATTCGGCCAAACCAAAAATCTCAAGGACCACTTGTACCAAAAATATGGCCTTTGGCCGAATGTGCTTACCCACTTACCAAACTCACCGAAATCCTGAATTTGTCACTTGAGTCTTCGAGAACCCTACCAAAACGCACATTAAAATTGGCTTGCACACTTATACATAATCTAAGCCTATGGCCGAATGCTACTTACCACCCTTTCTTAGGAAAACGAATCCCGAAAGCTTCCTTCAATTGACTATGGCTTCCCTACAATCGGTTTAATCACATTAGTAAGAGTCTTAGGCCATTCGGCCATAACCTTGAACCTAAAAGAGGGTATCGCCCCTTACCTTGGTAATTATATCGGCCCTTAAACACCACAAGTCAGCACCCCTTAGTATTGTGAGGGAGGTTCGGCTACCTTTAAGAGGGAGAAAAGAACCGAAAATAGCACCTTTCTTTAAGGGGAATTCGGCTAATCACAAGATGGAAGGCTGGAATTTTGAGAAGAAGAAGGGGTAGATTCGGCTAAGGAGAAGCAAGAGAAGAGAAGAGATTTGAAAAAAAATTTGGCAATATGCCTAGGGAGATTTCGGCCAGCACCTATTGAAGAGAGAAAAAGAAAAGAACTTGATGAAATTTGGCACTTCTTTGCCATATCAAAACCAATTATGGACAGCCCCCTAAGGAGTCCTAAAGCCGGCCATCACCTCCCCCTTCTTGTGATAATTTAGCTCTTAATTATCACACAAGAAAAATAACATTTATCTCCTATCTACTTCTTCAAAATAAAAGAAAAAGAAAACAAAACTAAATACACTTCTCTTCCAGCCGAATATGTGAAAAAAAAATTCAGCCTTATCCTTATCAATTTAAGAGTCCAAATTCATGCCATCACTTACTCTCCCATTCTCGCCGGTTTCCAAAAAAAATAAAATGTTAAACTGTAGCTTGTTTGGTTCGAACCCAGGACCTCACTGCCACAGCCTTCCTCACACGCCTCATGCCATGTTTCCCAATCGACTTTCATGCTCTTCAATCTCGCCATTTAATTTTTAAAGCCTCCATACTTGGCCCCTTTTCTTTTAACGTCAAAAGCCCAAAAAATAAAACACCCCTTGTGTCCATCATGACTCGAACTCGAGTTCATACACCAAGGCCCTTAAGTGGCGCCCCAAGCCACTCCACCAACCCGACTTTCATGTCAAAACCTTATCCACAAAATTCTTTAAAGCCTTCTTAACCCTTTCTCTAACGCCTAAAAAAACCCAAAAAAAAAAACACTTCCCCCTTGTAACTCCCAAGAATCGAACCTCCTCCCTTGCAACCCCCTTAGACGCACCAAGCCAATCGTGCCATTTCAAACCTTGTGTCATGTTCCTTCCAAAATTTTCCTTAACCCATTAACTCACCTAGCTCCCTTCTTTTAACACTTGAAAAGAAATTTTTAGCCCTAAGTCAGGCCTAGCTTGGGGTTATTTCTAGACTCTAAAACATGTCAAATGATCATAGCATTTAACTCTTCAAGTACACACATGGGAAAAATAATTAAATTTTTAACAACCCCTAATTTAGGATGTTACAAGTAATGTTCGAATAGTGAAGGAATATGCTGATGTATTCCCAGAAGAACTTCCGGGACTACCTCCGGATCGTGAAGTTGAATTTAGTATAGATCTGTTACCCGGAACTGCGCCAGTGTCTATCGCTCCGTATAGAATGGTACCGAAGGAATTAGTAGAAGTGAAGGCTCAAATTCAGGAGTTGTTGGATTGAGGTTTTATCCGACCATGTGTTTCGCCTTAGGGAGCGCCGGTACTTTTTGTGAAGAAGAAGGATGGTACGATGCGGATGTGTATAGACTACTGCCAGTTGAATAAGCTGACGATCAAAAACAAGTATCCTTTGCCGAGGATAGATGACTTATTTGATCAGCTTAAAGGGGTAGCAATTTTCTCCAAAATTGATTTAAGGTCTAGATATCACCAGCTAAAGGTGAAAGAGACTGATATCCATAAAATGGCATTTCGCACTTGGTATGGGCACTACGAGTTTCTGGTAATGCCTTTTGGATTGACTAACGCCCCGACAGCTTTCATGGACATGATGAATCGAGTATTTCAGCAGTTTTTAGATCAGTTTGTTGTAGTATTTATAGACGATATTTTGGTATACTCCAAGTCAGAGGAGGAGCATGATGCGCATTTGCGAGTAGTATTGCAGATTCTGAGGGAAAAATAGCTATATGCCAAATTTAGTATATGCGAATTCTGGCTTAGGGAGGTGACTTTCTTGGGTCACGTAGTATCAGCTGAAGGGATTAGAGTGGATCCTCGAAAGATCAAAGTAGTGTTGGATTAGAAGCCGCCTAAGTCAGTGGCTAAGATTCAGAGTTTTCTAGGTCTGACGGGGTATTACCGAAGATTTGTCGAGGGATTTTCTTTGATAGCAGCACCTATAACAAGGTTATTGAGGAAAGGAGTTCCATTTGTGTGGACTAAGAAGCAACAAGAAAGTTTCGACAAGTTGAAGAAGATTCTGACTAAAGCTCCGATTTTAATTCAACCTGAAGCAGGCAAGGAATTCACGGTTTACTGTGATGCATCACATACTGGTTTGGGATGTGTGCTGATGCAGGATGGGAAGGTAGTGGCTTATGTATCTCGACAGTTGAGACCACATGAAGTTAATTATCCTACGCATGACTTGGAATTAGCTGCAGTGGTTTTTGCCTTGAAGATTTGGAGACACTATTTGTACGGAGAGAAGTCGATAGTCTACACGGATCACAAGAGACTAAAGTATCTTTTGACTCAGAAGGATTTGAATTTGAGGCAGCGCAGATGGATTGAATTGGTGAAGGACTACGACTGTTCGATTGAGTATCATTCGAGCAAGGCTAACGTGGTGGCAGACGCGTTGAGCCAAAAGGTTATATCAGACTTAAGATAGATGTTTGCTCGTCTTAGTTTATACGACGATGGGAGTCTTTTGGCAGAATTGCAAGTCAAGCCGACCTGGTTAGAGCAGATCAAGAAGAAACAGTTAGAAGATGATGGTTTGAATGATCGGAGGTTGCAGGTTTAGAATGGTGGTTTAGAGAATTATAGTTTGTCCAGTGATAGAGTATTGTGTTTTCAATGGAGAGCTTGTATGCTGAAAGATGTTGAGTTGAGGCAAAGGATTCTTCGGGATGTACATAGTAGCCCATACGCTATGCATCTTGGAGGTAGCAAGATGTATCGGGATTTAAGAGAATAATTTTGGTGGCGTGTCTAAAGCGGAGGTAATGGCGAGTTTGTGGATAAATGTCGGCGTGTCGATAAGTCAAAGCGAGCATCGATTCTGTCTGGATTACTTTAGCCGATGAAGATTCCACGATGGAAGTGGGAAAGGATCACTATGAACTTTGTCGAGGATTACCTCTTACGCCTAGTAAGAAGGACTCGATTTGGGTGATTGTGGATCGTCGACTAAGTCGACTCATTTCATTCCTAGTGAGGGTGGATTACTCGCTTCATAAGTTAGCTAAGTTGTATGTGGCGAAGATAGTGAGGTTGCACGGTGTACCGGTGTCGATCATCTCAAACAGATATCCTAGATTTACGTTAAGGTTTTGAAGAGCGTTACATCAGGCTTTGGGTACGCGGTTGGATTTTAGTACGGTATTTCATCCACAGTCTGATGGGCAGTCGAAAAGAGTTATTCAGATCTTAGAGGATATGTTGAGAGGATGTGTTTTGGACTTCAGAGGCAGTTGGGAAGAGTTTTTACCATTAGCTGAGTTCGCATAAAACAATAGTTATCAGGCAAGCATTAAGATGGCACCATATGAGGTGTTGTATGGTAGGAGGTGCCATACACCTACATGCTGGACAGAGTTGGGTGAGCGTCAAATGTTAGGACCAGAATTGGTTGTAGAGATTGAGGATAAGGTTAAGATGATTCAGGCTCATTTGAAGGAAGCTTCGGATAGGCAGAAGTCTTATGCCAATCTCAAGCGGAAGGATATAGAATTTGCCGTGGGTGACAAGGTCTTCTTAAAGGTCTCGCCATGGAAGAAAGTGTTAAGATTTGGGAGAAAAGGTGAGTTAAGTCCAAGGTTTATTGGGCCGTATAAAGTGTTGAGACGAGTGGAACCAGTAGCCTATCAGCTCGAGTTGCCAGCAAAGTTGAGTCAGATACACGATGTGTTCCATGTCTCCATGCTTAGATGCTATCGTTCTGATCCATCGCATGTTGTGACAAAGGAGGAATTAGAGGTGAGTCCAGTTTGTGATGGAAGAGGAACCGGTCTGATTCTAGATCGAGACGTGAAAGTTTTGCGTGAAGTCGACTCCTTTAGTGAAGGTCTTATGGCGGAACCATGGCGTAGAAGAAGCTACGTGGGAACCGGAGGATGTTATGAGGCAGCAGTACCCTCAACTCTTTTGATCAGGTAATTTCGAGGACGAAATTATTTTTAAAGGGGTAGAATTGTAACATCCTAAAATTTGAGTATCAATTGGTAGCTTGTGTTAGCTCGGAAAGTATTATTTGTGTGCTTAGTATAGCCTTGTGAAGGCTTGACTTTATTTATGAAGCTAGAATAATTCTTAGTATTTAAAATTTAATGAAGTGGACTAGGTGATCTTAACACTTAAGATGATATAAGTATTAACTTCTAGCACATGAGGAATTAGTGGCAAGGTGGCTATGATGCATGAAGGGTTGCTTGAGGGAAGAGGTTCGAGTAGCATGGATTGCATTGGAAGACTTTATTTTATGCACCTTTGCATTAAGTGTCGGCCAAGCTATTCTTATGGTAGGTTGGACTTTCAAAATTTTTGGTAAGTTGAATAATGGATTTGGAAAGCTTGTATTATGGGATAAGATTCTTAAGACTTATGGAAGGATGGGGGGACAAAGGGCTTAGATGATGGAGAGTGTTTTGAAACTATGTTAAGCCATTAGTCCATGAATGTGGACGGCATGTGTGGCTAGGGGTGGCGAATGTTGATAGGAAGTTTGGGGGTTTAGTTGGCCAATTTAGCATTTTGTGCACCATTTGGCATTTCTTCTTTTCTCTCAAGAATTTCTTCCCTAGCCGAATGTACCTTAGGCATTAGGTGCAATTTTGCTTTTGGTTTAGCTTTCATTTTGTTTGAACCAAATTCTATTTTCTTTCTTTCATTTTTCCTTTTGAAACCGAATCACACTTTGCACTTTGTGCACTTTTCTTTTCGGCAAATAAGGTGTTTGGCGAACCACTTTCTCCCATCTTTCTCTTTTCTTTCTTTTGATATTTGCTCAAAACCACATTTTCCTTTTACTTTCTCTTGGCCGAATCTTCCTCCTTCCCAAACCTTATTTCTGTCACTTTTGTTCAAAGTTAAAAACATCCATCTTCATCCTATTTTCTCCTTCTATTCTTCTTCTTTCTTTTATCTTCGAATCCTCCTTATCCTATTTCATTTTCACTTTTATTTTCCTTTCTTTTTCTCCACCATTGTCGAATCTTCATTTTCTCTTTTGGTGTTATCTTGGCCAAAAATCATCAAGGGTAGATTTCCTTTGGGTTCATTTATAACCGATTTTGAAGATAGGTAAGTGTCTTGGCCGAATCTCCTTATTCTTTCTCTCTTTTCTATGTTGTTTTTCTTGAGGAAAAAGGCCGAATTTTTGGACAATTGTTGTAAGGATCTAACTATTCATAGGAATTTATTCTTCTAGACTCTCCGGGACTTTGGAAGCAATCGTTCTAAGCCTCAATTCTTTGACAATCATTTTGGGGTAAGCCAATAGGTAAGACTTGGTATTTTAAGCGATAACCTTTCGAGATTTGTTGGTATGGCGAATGGTCTTGTTCATAATCTTGTGGTTTGGCGAATATAGGACAAGGTGATCTAGTCTGATAGATCGGGTCTCCGAAATCTAGTACTTGCGTTTGTGACAGGTGTGTACCTTACACACTTTATAACTCGGTTAATATATATATTAATAAACTAATCATGTTACTAAAGTGAAAAACTATGAGATCTTGATATGATACCTTGATGGTGTGAACAAGGACTCGGGTAAGTCCGTTTCGATATGATGTTGTTATATGATGATCTATATCATGATTTAAGATATATATGTTTGTTATATGATCATATCACAAATGAGCATGATGGCATGATTTACTATTGTAAGACATTGGTTTGGGTGATTTGAGAGGAGGGGGAAGGATTTGATATCCGTGTCTTTGGGACACCAGAGGTTTCGCACCTCCAGTGGTTTGGTACCACAGTTATTTCGTGTCTTTGGGACACCAGAGGTTTGGCACCTCATAGCGACTCGTCCCAGTGGCTTAGTACCACCGTGGGTTGGCCCCACTTTCAATATATTGGGATCGTCGCTAGTGATTTGGTATCACACGTGGGTTGGCCCATAACTTGATTATTTGTGACTTTGGGTCACCAAAGTGATTTGGCATCACATTATTGGATATCGTGACTTTGGGTCACCAAGGTTTAGCACCACCAGTGGTTTGGTACCACACGGGGTAGAAAAGGAGTTATGGATGGCTAGGATGGGTGCATTATATATATATATATATATATTGCTTAGTTATGAATTGTGTAAGAATGTTGCATTAACCGGGGGAAGGATTATGCACTGAGTCTTGGTGACTCACCTTCTCCTTTATCTTTTCAGGTGATTCTTGATCGCGGAGTAGGAGTCGGATGAACTCGAGGAGGCCATGAAATAAAATTCAGTTTTATAAGAACTTCAGTTTGGGTATTATATTTTATTTTAATTTCGTTTATATTTTTATTTGGGTTTGTAATAAGGCCTTTTTGATTATGTTTTTGGATTATTTATATGCTTTGGGTTTGTTTTAAATATGGCTTATAAATTACATGGTTGAGATATTAATTTGAGCACAAAGTTTTCTAAACTATAAAAACGCAATAGTTTTCAAAATCTTACCATCGGCTAAACAAAATTGTTTGATAGTAAAATTTCAACTTAAATGTTTTCGACAACTTAAATGATTTCCAAATTGAAGTTTCTACATTCAAATGCAAACGGTTTTTAAAGTAATAATTTGGGTTTTACTTAAATTAATGTTTTCTAACCTATGAATTGTCAATTAAGTTTTAAAAGTTTTACTTACGGGATTTTAAAAGTAAACTATCGATTTTTAACTAATCATGCACTTATTTTCTTTAATTAAATCGAAAACTAGATTTTTCTTCAAAACGTTTTTCTCTGTGACATGTCAGATTCGGTCATGGTGTGTTGATCGGGTTTGGGGTGTTACACTATGATAAGTTAGTTGTAGAGATTAATGAACAACCTCAAATCTCTAATTTAAGTTAACTACGAGAACAACTCGACAACTAACTCTTTCCAAATGGACAACCCCGAGACAACTCTCATGGTTTGATTCTTCAATAGCTTTACGAACGAGAAGAACCCAACTGAAGTCAATGACCTCAATCGTGCATGCCATTTAAACTAAATCACCAACTCCCTTAACACAACCCAATTGCACCCAATCGAACCATACCAATTTGTTCTTTGGTAAAATAGAAAAATAATAACAAATTGAGTTATTCTACCAACAATGTATTTCACCAAGCATCAAATAAGGGGTCTTCTTGGAATAATACTCAAAATGATACTAATGAGGCGATCTTATCTTTATCATAAATCAAAGAATTAATGAATACAAAGGTGAAGAGCGAAACACGATTTCAAATCTCAAAAGAACTTTTATCAAATAAATTCGTAAATGAAAAAAAAAAGTCCCAAAAATATAAGACGTTTACTCCTTCAATCCCGAAGAAAAAAAATGTGCCTCCAAATAAAGAATAATAAAATGATCCAAAGCGAACCTTATCCTAAGTTTTTCTAATTCTATTCAAATTCTTAAAGATAAAGTCTATTATTCATCTAATTAAATAAATATAAGTTTACTTGTAATTAAACTTTTAGCAAAATATATTTATAAATAAAAATAGTAAAAAGTAAAATAATCCTAATATTTAAAAAAGGCTTGCATGTCAAATTCTTATTCCCATGCCCAAATCTTCACGCGACCCATTTTTCAACTTATTCCCAACATTTTGGACTGGTACAATTAAATAGAAATTGAGCAATGAACACTAAAATTTGTTGTATCATGTCCAATAATTCATCAAAATAAAGTACACAAACATGTCAACTAGGCACAATATCATAAAGATTCTATGATAAGCTTGAGGCTACAATTGTTGGTATGATAACCGAGTTGGTCTTAGGTTGTCTAATTTTGAGCTTGAGGTTCTGGATTTTGCCTCTAATCTTGTTCTCTAATGGTAGAGATATTGGAGATGGAATGAGCCATGTCATCCACACTCATTGCACCAATTGTTGATGGTAGGTGATAAAAGAGATTGAAGAGGCAATTCACCTAATGTGCAAGAGAGGCAAGAGGTGTTATAAGAGATAGAGGAGCTTAGCGTTGCTGGGAAAAGAGAAGGGATTGGTCAGTGGAATTTTTGTTTTGACTCCATTTGTAACACCCCAAACCCGGCCTAGACGTTATGGTTGAATCTGGCGTGTCACATTGAAGTGTTTTTCGAAAATCATGTTTTCATTGAAAACCCTTCTTGAAATTTCAAACTTCTTACCATTTAAAACTTGTACAAAACCTTAGTTTGAGTTTGATTATTTTCAATCGAGGTTTATTAAAAAGTTATTACCTTCAAAACCTTATTATTGCGGAAGCTTAATTTAAAGCAAATGATTTATGAAAACGTGATATTTAAAAATTGAGTTGCGGAAACGTAGTGTTAGAAAACAATTATTGTTTTGGAAAATCATGTACTTCTACAAGATATAAATCCCAATCAAATCAAATCCCAAATTTAAAATCCATAAATTATAGAGGCTTTATTACAACCCGAACCAACAAGCTTTTTATAAAGTAAATGAGCTAAACAGAATAAAACTTGTGCAGTTGTGTGGCCCTCTCTGAGTCCCTCGCAGCTCCAAACCGTCTAACGTTGGGGATTATCTAAAAGGTTAAATATGGGGTGAGTTTATGAAAACTCAGTGTACAATTCCCTTATTAAAGAAACAGTCAGTATACAGAAACAGAATCAGTCTGGGCTTGAGCCCTTTAATAGTAACAGTACAGTGTGGGCCTTAGCCCATTACAGATGTCACATATCACATCTATCTGGGCCTAAGCCCATCTCAATATCAGAATCAGTATATACAATGCATAAATACCCATACCAACCTTGCACTCCGTCTCTCATCCAACCCTACACTCTTATGGAGATTAAATCGACCCACCCATCCTTACACTCCTTATGCAGCACCGGTTGTGGCACTAACCAATATTGCAGCAGAGCTGCCAATCACATAATTGGCTTAAAGCCATCGATGGGTCCACGGCCGTCTCGTGCGACCCTTGTGACCCTCACATATTAATCACTTCCTCTAATACAAGATCCCAACCCCATGCAGTATGTCGTGTATGCAGTATGCCATGTTTAGAATCAATTATATCATTCACAATTAAGTCAATCAAATCACAGTCAAATCAGCCAAATCATAGCACAAGTCAGTCATTTACCCTCGAGGGCAAAATAGTCATTTACCCTACAGGGGCATTACGGTCATTTTATCCTATATGGGTATTACGATCATTTTACCCTACAAGGGCATTACGGTCATTTTACCTTAACAGGGGCATTACGGTCATTTTACCCTACAGGGGTATTACTGTCATTTAACAACCTTCCAATGGTCTATAGTCGCCTCAAGCGACACAAATAACATATATGATCAAAACTATGTAATTGGGCCCAAAGCCCAATATTCGCCCAAGTGGGCCTATACACTCATATAGCCCATTTAGCCCAAATTCAGTCACGGCTATGTGAACGTTATAGCCCAATTTAGTATTTGCCACTTATCATGGATTTATTCCATGTGGGGCCCACGAGCCTATTAAGCCCACACGACCCATTTCAAACAAACGAGGCCCATAACAGCCTAAGAGCATGAAGACGCTCGTGATGGCCTCTACAGTCTATCGCCCATGATTGTGGGCTTGGTTTACCACACGAGCGATCGCACGCTCGTGGAGCCTCAAATTTTGAAGTTTTGGCTTTTCGACTTTTGCCGACTCACAGAAACGATAGTGTGATTACACACCTGTTTAACGAGACGCGCAAAGAATTCCATGTGTACCGCTCCTACACTCAACAAGACCTTCAGTTAATTAACTGACGATTCAAACTAACCACTTTTTAACTTTTAGCCCAAGAATACACCACCTTACCTTGATTGAATGAGGGTGGCTTAATCCTCTAAGATCGTTAACCCAAAATTGATCACACGCCTGGTCGAGAATCTAAATTATGAACATATCTTGTTAGATAGGGTCGATTGTAAATGTGGCTTAAATCCGCGAATACCATCTTCTCAAACAAATGAATATTCGGCTTTTAGAAAATTTTAAAGAAACCAGATTTGAATGGAAAGAGGAATACAACCACTTACCGCATTGTCAGAAATACTTACAGAACTGAAACAGAAAGGGGACAGTGTTGAGTTTCGGCTAGAGTAAGAACCACCCAGAGAAGAGAAGAATCCGAATCGAAAAAGGAAGGGAGAAGTTTCAGTCACAAGCTGAAAAGGAGGAAGATTCATAAGGGCTAGGGCGATAGATTTGGCCGAAAGAAATCAATAGACAAGAATGGATGAAACAAGCAGTTGGCTGAACTTGTAAAGAATAGAGAAGAAGGGGAGGTTTCAGCAGATGTTGGTGCAAAAGAAGGGTGAGGAATGGACTTGAAAAAAAATAGTTTAATTTACTAGAATGGTAGGAGTCGAATACCAAAATGCACAAAAAGCCACTTGCAAATTCGGCACAAAAGAGCAGAGAAAGAAAAGATCCTTCACAGTTTTAGAAACCGATGAAAAACTGAGAGAAAACCCCTCAGCCGAATGTCCTAAGGCATTAGAGTCCCATTCGACCACAACTCTCCTCACCATTCAAATTCCTTAAAAATCTCCACAAATCACTCCTCTTATCCCAAATTTTGCTAAAGCCCAGGTTTGAACCCAGGACTTCTCCAACACTCCCAGCTCTTCCTAAATCACTTAGCCACTAAAGTAAACAAGCAATTTGTGTCATTTTCTTGCACACATAAATATTTGTGTGCAGTCTCCTATTTGATCCCACACTCAAAGCCCATTCCTTCTAGGCCCAAATTCGGGGCATTACACCATTAGCTTTAAAGAGTTATTCAAAGGAGATGTTCATAGGCTATGTGTATTGTCAAGGTTGGTAGGTTGTCACTCGAGTCACATAGCATAGAGCTTCTTGTTAGATCAAGGATGCAACTTGATGTGACGTGATTAAAGGATACATAAATAATGAATGACAACGATCTTATTAGGTGAAGCCCGCAAGTTAATGAAGTGATTGTGCTTTAATGTGACCATGCTTCTTAACGAGGTATAGTACTTGATAGAATAGTCCCTTGGTAAGTATGACTAACAAGTTAATATCCTTATTAAGATAATATTTACCTCCATTCTAAATTTTGGAGTTGCCATTTGTTATCGTGAATTTATCATCACTAGTATAGAAAGTTGGAGAATTATATTGTTTTGAAAATGAGAACTGAAAATTTATGCTACTGTTGGTAAGAGTATTATTTTTACACTTGTTTTAGTATATGAGTTAGTAATAAACTAATTCAATTGGTACTATTTAGCCACTCCTATGATTTATTTTTAGTAAAGAGAATTTTTTTATTAACTTTGAAGAAGTTTTTTTATAAGAGTTATTATTCATCTTTCTAATTTTAAATTTAAATATATACTAATTATTATTTATTTTATATCTTGTAGCACACGACATTAGTAGTTAAATCCTGAAACAATCAACATTGTGGGGACTTTGGAAGTGGGCCAATTGATTTCTGACAGTAGGAAATGGCAATGCAAATTAATGGCGGTCCAATAAACAAGGCATGGCATGGGGCGCTGCGTTGTAAAAGACATGGAAATTTTGCCAAAATTGCCAACCCCATTCCAAGTAAACGGGTCAGCTAATTAGAATCAGCCCCCCAATCATTATTGTCAACCGAAATTGACCTTCAACAGTTTGGTTATATAAAGTCGGTCTAAGTTGATTATAGTAGGTCGGCTTCCCATTTATTATCTAATTATAATTCAGCGGACAGATTGACTTGCAATTTGTAAAAAAACAATTATTTGATGTAATTGATTGCTCCCGGTTAAGTGATTACAACTTTTTTGTTAACATTCCAAAACTATCCCATTCAATTAACTTTTCTCCTTTTTTTGAGCCAATCCTACTTTGTGGTCTTTTACACTCCTAAAACTTGTCCAAGCTCCACGAGTGTTTGTTAATGTCCCCGGACAGCCCGAAAACAGAAATAAAGAAGATCAAAGATAAGAAGATATTAAAATTGGCCGTCGTGAATGGCCGTCGGCAAAAGAGAGGCATTATTGTTATTATTATTATTTAGTGGCAGCGAGGTTTTCTTGTGCATGCATGTACTGAAGATTTGTCACATTCAAGGGCTTGGCCTTATTAAGGTGAACAACCCGGAAAAAGGGTTGATGGCGGTGGAGGGGAGGGCCCCTTGTCTCTTCCAAACTGAAGGGTCGTTGTCCCCAACGTTTTGTAGGAGCAGCATTCGATTTTATGAATAGGATCCTAAGAATTCTGGAGTCCATGAATCATGATGCTGACCATCGCCCATTGTAAATGAAACCCTGACTACAACGTGATACCTATTTTCTTTTTCTTTTTTTGGTGTTTCAGTGGCCCAGGCCACAATAGAATAATATAAAAGTAAATGCAACTTATCTCCAAATAGATCCGTTTATGGTGGGGAAACTTATAAGACAAATGTTACATCAAATTTGAGAGGATTTAAAAAAATATATTAATATCTAAAAGGGTTTGAGTAAAAAAGTTATATTTATTTTAAATACGAGTAAAATAAGTTTAAGCTAATATTGTTTGAATTGAATCGGATCAGTTGAGATATCAATTTAAAGAAGAGAATTGAATTAGTTGACTCAAGACCGAGCAAAAAATTGATTGAATTATATTTTTAATATATATATATATTATTTTTTATGAATTTTTAATGATTTATTTAAAAACCAGTCAGATTAGTCAGACTGATGAATTGACGGCCTAATCGATTTGACCATCGATCCGATTTTAAAAATCTTGATTCAAGCATTTAAAGTCTGAGCTCAACCCGTTTATAAATTTTTAATATATTATATTATATTATATTTATATATTATGTAATTTATAGCAGATAAAAATTAAATTTATAATAATATATAATATCATGATGTAAACATTAAAAATTAACATGTCTATATATAAAATTTTAATAAATGAAATATAGATAGTTATTAAATATTAAATTAAAAATAATATAAAATTTTTTAAAAATGAAATTAAAATGAACTCGAATTAACTATTTATAAATACACATGAATTTAAATAAAATTTTAAATCTATATGTTATGTGAAGCATAAAAAAATATTAATATCAGGGAGGTAGGAAATAAAATGGTTTCGTTGGCATGTTTCTTGGGCGCAACATCCGCTTCATCAATCTTCTATAGGGGAGCAGTAGTAGAAGGGATGTTTGACTTAACCATCAACTCCAAAATCTTACTAATGGCATCTTCTTTTTGCTTAAAAAAAAATTATTTTAACTTTAAAAGTATTTTTAGAAGAAAAGCTGTGCAGAATAAATTATTTTTAGCTGGAATTTTTGATTTTTTAGAAGTAATTTTCAAAAATATTTCTGAAAGGAGAAGCTAAAATTTTTAGCTTTTCCTCTCCTAAAAACACTGTTAGTGCTTAATTATTTTTTACCCCTTCAATAACATAGTTCTTTTCTCTTTTTTTTTTTGGTGCTTAATTACAAATGTGTTAAAATCATTAATTAAAAATAAAAAATATTTTTAAAATACTAATTACAAATATTTAATGGTTATATTTAAATATTTAAAATATAGTTTATATATTCTAATTAAATTTTATAAGTAATTAATATTTATTACTTAAAAATATTTAAAATTTATATTTTATATATTAAAATATTAATAAGTTATAGGAAATTTTTTATATTCTTACTAAAATATAATAATATTAACTAATTTAAATTTTATTTAAATGTATATTTGTTACTTGATAATAACATGTCTAAAATGAACATTTTATATTTTAAAAGCACTTTTTGACAGCAATGTTAAACACTCAAATTTTAAACTAAATTTTTCAAAAGTACTTTTCAAAAGTATTGCCAAACTAGCCTTAAATGGTGAGAAGTTTCGGATTCACATTCCCTCGCTAATTTACGCCTAACTGCTGCTTCCTAAATTTTACGGTAAAAATAACATGAATTGCATTTTTGATCCTTTACATTTGATGGAAGAATAAAATAATTTATCACTTGTGAAGTTAAATGTTTATTTAGGTGTTTTATATGTAAAGCATAATAACAAATTAGACTTTCTTTCAATTCAACTCTTACCCTTTTATTTGAAGTAAATTGGCCATCAATCTTTTATTGTTAAAGTGGTACTAATTTTACAAATACGCTATGCTAGTAAATAATTTAAAATTTATATAAAAATCTAAAGTTTTTAAAAAGGTATAAAAGTTTTATTTTCAAAAATTAATTAATTAATTAAACTACTTTGAAAAAGTAGTAAAAACTAGCGTCTTCTTCTTCTTTTTTGTCTTGTAGGATACATGGAAAATAAGGTTCAGGTTGTATATATCAATTTTTGTATTTTAGATTTATTTGTTAAAAATATTATAATTGAGAAAGCAAAATAGTATAATATAAAAATTTTAAATTATGATACTTAGTATTGGTTAATATAAATTAAGAACAAAAATTAATATTTAAAATAAACTTGAATTAATTATTGATATTAATTAAAATGATAAAAATTTAGAATTAAAAAATTCATTTTATAATCATATTTAAATAAAAATTAAATCTTATATCATATGACTAAGTAGTGGAGTTATATTTTAACATATATATAATTTTATTATGTTAATATATTAGATTAAAGGAATTCA
This sequence comes from Gossypium rotundifolium, assembly GCA_025506655.1. Classification (NCBI taxonomy): domain Eukaryota; kingdom Viridiplantae; phylum Streptophyta; class Magnoliopsida; order Malvales; family Malvaceae; genus Gossypium; species Gossypium rotundifolium. Next base: position 111,775,053 of record CP106723.1, read on the forward strand.
TAATTAAACAGAAGAAAATCATGTATAAGTAACTAATCTTTAAAAATGTAATTCTAAAATAATATAATTAAAGAAAAATATTTACTTAGAAATGTTAAACTTTAATATTAAAATTAAAACATAATTTTGGATGACAAAAAAGCATACTTGATATGGTTAAAATAAATGCAATTATCTGAAAGAAAATATTAAATATTTATGATCTTGATTTTGAAAGTGTAGAAATAAAAAAATTAAAATTAAAATATGGAAGGAATAGAATAGAAAATAAATGCATTCTGTCATAACCATTTTTTTGAAGAAAACAGAAAAAGACGCTGTCGACTCGGGTTTTGAAAATGAAAAAGAAGGGAGTCGCCACCAATCTTTTTTGATGAGGTGTGATCGGGTCACCTCGTAAAACAATTATTTTTAATAAACAGTTTGATTTATCAAAACAATGATTTTGGTCTACGAAATCCAGAAAACGAGTTCTAAGTCGGTTATGCGAGGAAGGTTAGCACCTCGACACGCCCAAAATTGGTACCAAATTGATTGATCGATGTCCTAATGTTGAAAACTTTGAAATGATTCGAAAATAGATACTTATTGTTCTCAAAACTTGAAGGCATTAGAATGGACGCTAAGGCTCTCTTATTTTCGAAGAGATAAAGCATCATGTCCAGTAAGTTAGGGCGCGATACTTTAGATTCCCGAAACTAAGCTCGCCTTTTAAAACTTGGTTTTATTTTTGAAGAGGATCTCCCGTCATTTGTCGAACGAGAAATCAAAACCCAATAAGTTAGGGCTTGTTTTCTCGAAAAGCCGAATTAGGGACATTGCCTCTATTTTAGAAAAAAGAAACTTATCTCGAAGTATCTAGATGTCGAGTCCAGTAAGTTAGGGCGTGACATTTCAAATTTTCGGGATTAAGTATTTTATTCGGAGCTTGATTGCGATTTAAAAAAGGTATTCCGTTATTAAGATTGAACAAGAAAAATCGGAACCCAGTAAGTTAGGGCACGATTTTCTCAAACCCTTAATACGAAATATCAATTATTTGAAAACTCACTACACCAAAACATACCTTTAGCGGCGTTTTTAGTGGCGTTTTAAAGAAAAACGCCGCAAATATTATACATTAGCGGCGTTTTAAGGAAAACGCCGCAAAAAAAAGATCAATAGCGGCGTTTATTAGTAAAACGCCGCTAAAAAGGACTTATTGCGGCGTTTATTTGTAAAACGCCGCTAAATGTATGAACATTAGCGGCGGTTTTGGTAAAACGCCGTTAAAAGTCTGATCATTAGCGGCGCTTGTAAGAAAACGCCGCTAAAAGTTCGAACATTAGCGCTTTTGGAAAAACGCCAAAAAATTGAACATTAGCGGCGCTTTTGTAAAACGCCGCTAAAGTTCTGAACATTAGCGGCGCTTTTGGGAAAACGCCGCTAAAGTCTCAACATTAGCGGCGCTTTTGGGAAAACGCCGCTAAAAGTTAAATTTTTAACTTTAGTGGCTTTTTATAAAACGCAAAAAAGAATATTTTATTTTAGGGTTAATGATTTAGGACTTAATTAAGGTTTAATATTGTCTATAGTTTATAGTTTTAGGGTTTATGATATAATGTTCATTATTTTGGGTTAATGGATTATGTTTTATAGTTTAGGTTTATGCATAGGTATCTAAATTAAGTTTAGGGTTTAGAGTTTTTAGTTTAAGGTTTAGTGTTTTCTCGCTTAGGGTTTATGTTTTATTATTTATTTAAAGGTTTATAGATCATGGGTTTTTGGATAATGTACTTTATGGATTACTGCTTAAGTGTTGGGGTTTAAGGGAATAGGTTAAGGGTTATGGGAATATGGTTTGGGGTAGGTTAACCTTTAGGGTTATTGTTTTATGGTTAATTTAAGGGTTTAAAGTTTAGGGTTTTAGGTTTAGGATACTATGCATATTGGTTTATAGTTTATAGTTTATAGTTTAGGGTTTAAGATGTATGATTTAGGGTTTAGGTTTAAGGGTTAATTAGGGTTTATGGGTTAATTAGGTTTATAGTTTATAGTTTAGGTTAGTTTAGGTTTATACACATCAAAACGTGTTAAATCCTAAAAGTATACATGAACTTTAATTTGATCCAAATCTTGTAAAATATAAACATAATTATAGATATTATTAACATCATTTTTATTATTGCATGCATAAAATTTATATTTACTCATTTTTATTATTGCATATAAAAACTAAATTGATGTATTTTATAATTTAAAATAATGTGTATAAAAACTAAATTGATGTATTTTATAATTTAAAATCAAAATAAAAATTTCAATGTAATTATAGATATTATTTTATAATTTATGGAACTTAAGTAATAATTAAAACATTAGTGGCGTTTTTACAAAAGCAAAAAACGCACTCACTTTAGCCAAAACGGTGTCGCTTCCGATGTGCTTGTGGCATTAGCGGCGTTTTTATGAAAACGCCACTAAAGATCGATAATTAGCGGCGTTTTGTAAAGCGCCAAAAATGTAAAGTTATACGATGTCGTTTTGTTTTATCCATTCCCGAGCCCCTTATTGACGACGTCGTTTGACAAAATTGAAAAAATTTTAGTGGCGCTAGTGAATAAACGCCGCTAAAACTCGACATTAGTGGCGCTTAGGTTGCAAACGCCAAAAATGTATTTATTATTGAGCAAAACGCTGCTTTTTTCCTTAGTATCAGTTTTATCCCCAATCCAACCCCGAAAAACCCTAAGTCGTTGTTGTTTTTTGCCTCCAATTGAAAACCCTAAGTCCCTAATTCCTAAAAACTTGGTCGACCATCTGCTTCCTCTGTCTCATCTCCTTTGCCGCATCTCCGTTGAGCTTCCCGTGTCCCATCTCCTTCGACACTCTGCGCATCACTGGGTAAGTCGTAATTCACGATCATATTTGATTTAAATTTGCAATATTAGGTTACGTTTTCTTCTTTTCGTAATCCTTGTTTTCTTCTTCAGCGTGTATTAGAGATATTTTAAAAAAATTATTCATTTTGGCAAATTCAAAACCCTAATCAGTATGTTTGATCGGATTTCGCAATGGGAAAGAAAAAGTCAAGGTAACGATTAATTGAATTTTTGTTTTGTTTTTTTTATGTTAACTGTATTTTGATTGATGTCATTGTGTGTTTGTTTAATTGGATGTTAAATTTTGAACTTTTAAAGAAGCTATGACTTTTTTTTTATGCTTTCATTTTTTCTCGCGATGCTTTTTTTTCTTTTTTGTATTTTTGCTTGATGATGCTTGATCGTGGCAAATGGGAGATTTCATCTTTCCTGTTGATGCATGTGATGTAGACATATGCAACCAAAAGGAAATCTGAATGAGCTAGAGAACCTAAAAACAACAAAAATATTGTCTTTCAAAGATTGGATTATTAACAAGTTTGGAGTAGTATATAACAAAATTAAACATCGATAAAACATCCTTTCCTCATCTTTTCGTATGGTATGAGAAAAAGAAAGTTTATTGGAGTATATGGAGTATTGTTATAACATAGATGCCAAAAGAGAAGGAAAACAAGCTTTAAAAGAGTTGCTATATGGTCGACAATGATGCTTGTCTCATTCTTATTTAATTGATTTGTCAAAGTAAAAAAGTTTTCTTGAAACTGCAATTTTCTCCAGTAGTTTCACTTTTTATTGGTCCTCTTAGTTTCTAGGATATAACCTACATTGCTTTCTGACAATTCTCTTTACTATGGTTTTGGGAATCTCGATCGTAGATGTTGATTTTCCACATACAATCTGAATCTTACAAGTCGTACTCCAGTGTCTCAGATTTGGTCATTATTTGGCATTATAACAACATTCTTGAGTTGAGTGATACACAGCTCTACTTGCTACTTGCTACTTGCTCTTCTTTTTTGGCATTATAACACCATGCATTTACCAGGCAACTTGTAGTAACAATCCATTGTCTAACCTTGTTTTAGTTTGACAAAAAAATTGCCTTTGGATCTCGGCTTCTATTATTACTAATGTTAATGGTCCTGCATTTTCTATCATGTTATTTTAGGACAATTGAAATTGGCTCTGATATATTCAAGATCCCTGATATTTTGTTTAACCCTGGAACTTGATAAAATGATTCCTTTTTGAATTATATAGTTGAGACTTATTTTGAATAAAATGATATTCTGTGTACTTATTTTCCTTGAAGTTTACTCAATATGCTTGACTGGTTTAGAATTTTATCTGCAACAGTAAATGATTATATTGTTTACTAAATCATCCTTCCTATTTTATTTTTCTAGTATATTTGGGGCTGTTTGAATCTGGTATTTGATCTCAAGAAGTTGGCAGCACCATTTCTGACATTTCTGTGTTCTCTAAACATTTCTTAGAGGTACGTATATGCTGTTTAAGCGTTTTGATTGGTTTAAATTTTCGTTTTACAGTAGTTGCTAAAGTTAATCAATTCATAACATGTGCCAATGTTCTGGTTGAAATTAAAATGGTTTCGATTCGAATATCTAATTCCTTTAAGGTTGTTTATGAAATTCAATACTAATCCTACTTGAATATGTCAAACATATGCTTTTTATTTAACTTAATAATTTAAGAACTGATTCGATCTTAAATTATAAAGTGAAATAATTTTTTAAAAACATCAAATTAAGAGGTATTTTACTGAAAGTTTTTGTTGGAAGTGAAATAATTTTATTATATTAAATTATAAAGTGAAATAATTTTTAAAAACATCAAGTTAATACAAATAATTTGAATACTATAATTATATATGTATAAAATTATATAAAATAATAATTATTAAAATATATAAAATTAAGCTTTAATAATAATATAGTAATATATTATATAACTATTATCAAACATTGCAACCGATTACCTAAATCCGACCTAAACTCTAAACCCTAAATTCTAACCCTTAAACCCTAAACCCTTAAACCCTAAACCCATAAACTCTAAACCTTTAAACCCTTAAACCCTAAATCTATAACCCTTAAACCTTAAACCCCAAACCTTAAACCCCAAACCCTAAACCTTTAACCTCTAAACCCAAAACCCCTAAACCTCTAACCCCAACCTCTAAACCTTAAACCCTTAACCCATAACCCTAAACCCTCAACCTTAAACCCCTAACCCTTAACTTTAAACCCATAAACTCTAAACCCCTAAACCCCAACCCTTAACCATTAACCACTAACCTTAAACCCCTAAACCTTAAACACTTAACCCCTAAACCTAAAACCCCCAAACCTCTAACCCCTAACCTCTAACCCTAAACCAATAAACCTTAAACCCTTAACCCATAACCCTAAAACCCTAAACCCTAAACCCCAACCCTTAACCATTAACCACTACCTTAAACCCTAAACCTTAAACCCTTAACCCCAAACCCAAAACCCCTAAACCTCTAACCCCTAACCTCTAACCCTAAACCACTAAACCTTAAACCCTTAACCCATAACCCTAAACCTCTAAACCTTAAACCCCTAACCCTTAACTTTAAACCTATAAACCCTAAACCCCTAAACCCCTAACCCCTTAACCATTAACCACTAACCTTAAACCCCTAAACCTTAAACACTTAACCCCAAACCCAAAACCCCAAACCTCTAACCCCAACCTCTAACCCTAAACCAATAAACCTTAAACCCTTAACCCATAACCCTAAAACCCTAAACCCCAAACCCCAACCCTTAACCATTAACCACTACCTTAAACCCCTAAACCTTAAACCCTTAACCCCAAACCCAAAACCCAAAACCTCTAACCCCAACCTCTAACCCTAAACCACTAAACCTTAAACCCTTAACCCATAACCCTAAACCCCTAAACCTTAAACCCCTAACCCTTAACTTTAAACCTATAAACCCTAAACCCCTAAACCCCTAACCCCTTAACCATTAACCACAACCTTAAACCCCTAAACCTTAAACACTTAACCCCAAACCCAAAACCCCAAACCTCTAACCCCAACCTCTAACCCTAAACCACTAAACCTTAAACCTTTAACCCATAATCATAAACCCCAAACCTTAAACCCCTAACCCTTAACTTTAAACCCATAAACCTTAAACCCCTAAACCCCAACCCCAACCCTTAACCACTAAAATTTTAAGTTAATATCAAACTTCATAACTTTGAAAAAGATTCAAAGTATATAGGTTTGAAACTCGACGGGTTGCCTTATATCTCATCGTTAGATATAACGGATCCTCCCTAGGTGTAACAATGCCACGCATTTATGGATCTTAATGAAACACCAAATTAAATATCAAAACTCTACACCATTGAAACCCTAAACCCCTAAACCCCAACCCCAACCCTTAACCACTAACCTATAACATTTAACCACTAAAATTTTAAGTTAATATCAAATCAGATAATTTTAAGAAAAAGATTCAAAGTATATAGGTGGAAACTGACGGGTTGCCTTATATCTCATCGCGAGATATAACGGATCCTCCCTAGGTGTAACAATGCCACGTCGATGGATCTTAAAGAATACATAACTTACCTAATTTTAATATCAAATTTCATAAAATACATAAGTTGACGATTAAATTTAATAACTTACATAATTTTTCCTTAGTATCAAACTTCATAACTTACATAAAACTTAAGAAAAAGATTCAAAGTATATAGGTTTGAAACTCCACGACGGGTTGCCTTATATCTCATTTCATCGATATAACGGATCCTCCCTAGGTGTAACAATGCCACGTCGATGGATCTTAAAGAATACATAACTTACCTAATTTTAATATCAAATTTCATAAAATACATAAGTTGACGATTAAATTTAATAACTTACATAAATTTCCTTAATATCAAACTTCATAACTTACATAAAACTTAAGAAAAGATTCAAAGTATATAGGTCGGAAACTGACGGGTTGCCTTATATCTCACTGTCGATATAACGGATCCTCCTAGGTGTAACAATGCCACGTACGATGGATCTTAAAGAATACATAACTTACCTAATTTTAATATCAAATTTCATAAAATACATAAGTTGACGATTAAATTTAATAACTTACATAAATTTCCCTTAATATCAAACTTCATAACTTACATAAAACTTAAGAAAAAGATTCAAAGTATATAGGTTTGAAACTTTGACGGGTTGCCTTATATCTCACTGTCAGATATAACGGATCCTCCCTAGGTGTAACAATGCCACGTACGATGGATCTTAAAGAATACATAACTTACCTAATTTTAATATCAAATTTCATAAAATACATAAGTTGACGATTAAATTTAATAACTTACATAATTTTTCCTTAGTATCAAACTTCATAACTTACATAAAACTTAAGAAAAAGATTCAAAGTATATAGGCTGGAAACCTGACGGGTTGCCTTATATCTCACTGTCAGATATAACGGATCCTCCCTAGGTGTAACAATGCCACGTACGATGGATCTTAAAGAATGCATAACTTACCTAATTTTAATATCAAATTTCATAAAATACATAAGTTGACGATTAAATTTAATAACTTACATAAATTTCCTTAATATCAAACTTCATAACTTACATAAAACTTAAGAAAAGATTCAAAGTATATAGGTTTGAAACTCGACGGGTTGCCTTATATCTCACTGTCGATATAACGGATCCTCCTAGGTGTAACAATGCCACGTCGATGGATCTTAAAGAATGCATAACTTACCTAATTTTAATATCAAATTTCATAAAATACATAAGTTGACGATTAAATTTAATAACTTACATAAATTTCCCTTAATATCAAACTTCATAACTTACATAAAACTTAAGAAAAAGATTCAAAGTATATAGGTTTGAAACCCGACGGGTTGCCTTATATCTCATCATCGATATAACGGATCCTCCCTAGGTGTAACAATGCCACGTCGATGGATCTTAAAGAATGCATAACTTACCTAATTTTAATATCAAATTTCATAAAATACATAAGTTGACGATTAAATTTAATAACTTACATAAATTTCCTTAATATCAAACTTCATAACTTACATAAAACTTAAGAAAAGATTCAAAGTATATAGGTTTGGAAACTTGACGGGTTGCCTTATATCTCATCGCCGATATAACGGATCCTCCCTAGGTGTAACAATGCCACGTCATTTATGGATCTTAAAGAATACTTAACTTACCTAATTTTAATATCAAATTGCATAAAATACATAAGTTGACGATTAAATTTAATAACTTACATAATTTTTCCTTAGTATCAAACTTCAGTAACTTACATAAAACTTAAGAAAAGATTCAAAGTATATAGGTCGGAAACTGACGGGTTGCCTTATATCTCACTTGCCGATATAACGGATCCTCCTAGGTGTAACAATGCCACGTCGATGGATATTAAAGAATACTTAACTTACCTAATTTTAATATCAAATTGCATAAAATACATAAGTTGACGATTAAATTTAATAACTTACATAAATTTCCTTAATATCAAACTTCATAACTTACATAAAACTTAAGAAAAGATTCAAAGTATATAGGTCGAAACTCGACGGGTTGCCTTATATCTCACCGTCGGATATAACGGATCCTCCCTAGGTGTAACAATGCCACGTCGATGGATCTTAAAGAATACTTAACTTACCTAATTTTAATATCAAATTGCATAAATTACTTATATAAATTATTAATTAACAAGTTAGCCAGATAATTTATTGTCAACTTTAGACTTCAACAACTACTAAATGGATAGGAGTTGGATGAAATTGTCAAGGGTAAGCAACGGCTATCGAAATGGAGTAGAAACTTTTCCGAATTTCGATTTCAAAATGCAAGCCAAGAGAATATGATTCTTTGCCCGTGTAAGAAGTGTTGCAATATTAACTGGCATTATCGTGAAGTGGTCTACGAACATCTAGTTGTTGATGGTTTTGTCCGGGGGTACAAAATATGGTTTTTTTCATGGCGAGTCTACATCTAGGGGAGCATCTTCATCGATGAATCTGGGTATTCTCATACCGCTTTCAACCGAATGTTAGTGATTTATAACATGCAAAACATGTTATGGATGCTTTTAATATGCACAAGGATGGTTTCGGTCATTTCCACCGACTTGGGTGCAACCGATGATCACAATTTTGAGGAAATACTTTCACCGAAGGGGAAAGAAGTGTACCGGATGAACGACCAAATGAAGAAGTCATGAGGTTCTACGCTACATTTGATGAAATGAATGAAGAACTGTATGAAGGATCAAAATTTTCCAAACCGTCATTCTCAGATTCGTCTTTTTCACTTGAAATGTTTGGGTGGGTGGACCGAAACTCGCTCACAATGTCATTAGAGTTATTGCAAGAAATGTTCCGCTTGCAAAAATCCTCGATCTTCCAAAGACATGAAGAAATTGATAAAGGATTTGGGCCTTGGATACAATAAAATTCACAGCTTGCCCAAATGATCGCATGTTGTATTAGGCGACCGCATAAACCAACAAAGGTTGTCATGTATGCGCCAATCCTGCTGGATGCATAGAAATACAGAGGACTGATAACGAGGACGAACATGGTACACAACAAAGAAGCAGCAGCTAAGATTTTGCGATATTTTCCCTAATACCGAGGCTTCAACGGCTTTTCATGTCGCCCAAGACAATTAATCAATGACGTGGCACCGTGATGGACGAACCGATGATGGGTTGTTAAGGCATCCTCGCAGATTCTTTAGCTTGGAAATGTTTTGACTCTAAATTTCCAAGCTTTGCAAGCGATCCTCGCGATGTGAGGCTTGGGCTAGCATCCGATGGATTTAACCTTACAAACTTATGAGCACAACGATGATGATTTGGCCTCGTGGTGCTTGTTCCCTACAATTTGCCTCCATGGGTTTGCATGAAACAATCTTCTTTTATATTGTCTATGATTATACCTGGAGAGAAAGGGCCGGGGAATGATATTGACGTCTATTTGCAGCCACTTGTTGACGAGTTAAAACAACTATGGGCTGGTGTTCAGACATTCGATGCAATGAGAAAAGAGAACTTTAATTTACGTGCGCATTAATGTGGACTATTAACGACTTTCCGCTTATGCTAATTTATCTGGTTGGAGTACCAAGGGACGTTATGCTTGTCCGTGTTATGCTGCGCAGACATGTTCGCAATGGTTATATAATGGGAAGAAGTTTTCTTACATGGGGCATCGTCGGTGGTTACCGGAAAATCATACATTTAGATTTCAGAGTGCTCAATTTGATGGTACTGAAGAGTTTAGATCAGCTCCTTCGCAGACCGGTGGATCCGAAATATTGTTAATGTTGAAAGATATGAATTTCATTTATGGAAGATGAATCAACCAAGCAAACCCGCATAGAAAAAGAGGATCTAGGGATGAATCGATGATGAATCGATGAAGAGGATGATCCTAATGAGGTGACTTGTGGAAAAAAGAAGTATTTTTTCGAGTTGCCTTATTGGGAGCATCAACTTTACGCCATAACCTTGATGTCATGCATATAGAGAAAATGTCTGCGAGAACATCATTGGGACTATTTTGAAGGTCGATGGAAAATCGAAAGATAATCTTCGAGTAGACTTGATTTAGTCCACATGGAATTTGGCGTGAGCTTCATCCCCGAGCACTTCCGAATATGAAATATCGATTGTCACCGCTATTTTTTCAATGTCAAGACGGAGAAAGAAGTATTCTCACGGTGTTGAAGGATATAAAGGTCCGGATGCGTATGTATCAAATATATCGCGATGTGTGAGTCTTAAGGATCAAGATTATATGGCTTAAAATCGCATGACTATCACATATTGATGCAAGACTTCATCGCCAGCTTGCTTTGCGGTGTTGTATGTCGAAAAAGGTGACGGCTCTCGTAATTGAACTATCAAATATAATGAAAGTCATTTGTGGTAAAGTTTTAAATGTTGAAGAACTTGAGAGACTGCAAGATCGAGCCGCATTAACTTTATGCAATCTGGAGAAGATATTCCCGCCTTCTTTCTTCACTATCATGGTGCACTTGTTAATTCATCTCCCGCGTGAAGCAATTCTTGGTGGACCCGTTTTCTATCGATGGATGTATCCCATTGAAAGGTCTTACTTTATTTGCAAAATATTCTTTCATTCAGCTAAATGCCTTTATTTCCAACTTTTGATAATGTTGTATATCGTGTTTAGGTTCCTTTCCAAATTGAAGTCATACTGCCGCAATAAGCGTTATCCGGAAGGATCAATTGCCGAGGGATACTTGGCAGAGGAATGTATGACTTTCTGCTCGAGGTATTTGGAAGATGTTGAAACGAGAATGAATGACCAAGTAGAAATGTTTGGGCTCACGATCATAATTTGGTGAAACTTATTTATTTCAAAGTTTCGAGAACCGATTAAGTAGTCGAAATTACGTAATTAGACGATAGATCGTGGGTCCAAGCACATCGACACGTTCTTTTCATCACGATTCAATGGCTCAATTTCGAAGTACGTTCTACAATTTGATAAATACTCATCAATTATGATTTGTTTGTCTTCTAACAAAGTCAAACCTTTTTTTCTCGTAGTCAAGACAAACAAATATTGAGAGCTCGTTCACGATCTCAAGATTAAATCGACGAGAAATTAATAAGTTGTTCGCAGAATCATTCCATGAATGGTTAAGCCAAATGGTATGCAATTTAAATTTTCATTGACAAGTAACAATATTTTCTAATAATATTCATAATTACTCGATTTACTTTCATTGAATAGGTTTGGAGTCGGAATGAAGTAAATGACGACGTTAAATGGCTTTCACAAGGTCCAAATGAATAGTTAAAAGATATAGTGGCTTCCTCATCAATCGGATCTGATTTCATACAAGGTATCGCGAGAGATTGAGGAGAACTCAAAATTGCGGAATTGTTGTTAATTCTTCGATTACAAGTTATGCTAGTGCTAGGGACATGAATCCGGTCGAGGGAATTTGGAATATTTCGGACTTATTATCGACACCATTGAGTTGGATTATTACGGTAAATGCAAAGTTGTCCTATTTCGAGGTGATTGGACTGATGTGAATACTGCTCATGAATTAAAAACGATCAATATGGTTTTACAATGGTAAATTTCTCTCGATTAATTCACACCGAGAACAACCGATGGACGAGCCGTATGTGTTTTCTTCTCAAGTTAAACAAGTTTTTACTCGGAAGATCCAACTGATAAGGGTTGGTACGTTGTACTTCAAACACCCTAGAGACTTCTTCGACGCTAAAGGGAAGTAGAGATGACATAGTCGAAAGATCGAAACTTTGCCTTTTCCGTAACAAGACTTAATCGAAAATATCCCTAGTACTAGTCAACAATTTCAATGGGTTCGTCAGATGTGGGCGAAGATATTTACTTAAATATGATGTAGTAAGATTTAACGATTTATTATTTATATGTAATAATATAATTTTTATGTTGGTCATGTTATATAATTTTCATGTGTACTGCAGAAAAATGCCTAGAAGACGATTACGAGGTTTAAATATTGTCCGCTGAAACTCCAAATCCGTAAGAACCTAATAGTAGTGAACAAAGAAATGCTTGTTGGATCTTCTACTCACGGGACATAGATGACGAGCCTGGAGAATTTCAAAGTAATGTTAAGTTTATTTTACATGCATGTTGAATTTTATTATTGATTCATTTTTTAATTTTAATATAATAATATATTATTTTTCAGCTGAAGGTGGTGGGACGCGCAAAGGTCGGGGGCGTACATTACTTCAAGATTTATACGACTTAGAGCCTAACGATCGTGTTAAAGTAAGGAGAAACAATGATGGCCAGCCTGTTGGATCTGAAGCTCGACTGTTAGGAGGCTATTTGGGCATTTTAGCACGAAATTCCAATATGTTGCCCATTAACTACGAATCATGGCATCAAATGCCTGATGCCAACAAAAATCAGGCCCTCGAGAATATTAAGGTAATAAAACGTGATTGTAATTTATAATACTTTTATTTAATTTTCATTTATATTAATTTTTTATACTTTTTTTTCTTCAGGGTAGATTTAATTTAGAGGTCTCTGATGACTATGTTAAGAAGACATTGGGTAAAAAATGGAGAGACAATAAAAGCACCTCAAAAACAATATTTCAAGAAAGAGATAAGCCTCATTTAAAAATTAAGAAATGTTCCACCGGAATGTTGAGGTACCAATGGGAAGATCAAGTTAGATTTTGGAATTCACAAAAGGAGAGGTATTACGTAAATCTAAAATCGTATAAATTATTTGGTTTATAGTATTTACTATATATATAATTCAAATTGCATTATGTAGGACCGTGAGCGAGTTGGGATAAGCAGCAGATGTAAACAAAAATTCACGCATTACACGGCAGTTCTAGAAGTTTTGCTTGTGTAGTGACGCCGAGGTAATATAATTTATTAATTCACAAATATTAATTACTTTATACTATTAAATTATATTTTTTCTCGCTAAAATGTAGGAAACTTTGATCGGTCAAAAAGTTGGACGCGCTTCACTTTTTTGACATTACGATAGAAAGAAGGATGGATCTCCGATGACATCCAAGTCGTAAATTTTGGTATATTTACTTAATAATATTTTATTTTTATAAATATTTCTACCGCTTAATTATAATAGTTTAATTCATCGTTTATAGTTTTAAATTTATAATGTTAAATTATGTTGCATTCTTTCTTATTTATATTTTTCGTTTCTAACTCTTTCATTGATTTATTAGGATAAACTAAAGGAGAAAAGGCGGAGTATGAAGCGGTTGCTTGATCGATAGTTCTGTTAATCTTGAGGAGATTGATAATGTAATTATTACGTATGTTTTGGGTCCCGAAGGTACGATCGCTTCAACCGATAGTTCTTAATCTTTATCAGATTATTAATAGAATTATCACCGATGTTTTTGGTCTTGAAAGGTATGGTCGGGTTCAATTAAAGGATCTGGAGTTACCCCGACCCAATATTTTGATCCGCCTCCAAGACATGCCTTCCGGGGCAATCTCGTCTTCAAAGTTCAAAGGCTACAAAACCAGATAGCTCGGATGCAAGAGAGCACGGTTGAGCAGAGGGAGCAAATTGTCGATGTTCAAAGAAAATATGAAGAACTCCAAAGAATACTTAGAGCGGATGCGAAGCGGCACAAGCAAGGGAGGCAAGAAGAAGAAGAGAGAGGCAAATTGCAATGGCGAGGGAGGCAGAGGCAAGATCGATGCTAGCGAGCAAAACAGAAAATACGAAGAGCTCCAAGACCAAATTTCAAAGATATGATGCGAGATGTTTCAAATCATGCAGAAACCGCCATCTTAGACATTTAGTTTTTCGTTGTAAGAAGTTTTGACATTATTACATTTAAACAATATTTTCGCTTATCATTCATTTAATTTATTAAATTTCAAGTATCATTTATAATTAATGTAATTTGTGTGATTTTTATGTTAAATTTGTTGTTTTATGTTGAAATTATATATTGTTATTGGTTGGTTTTAGTGCGGGAGGGTATAATATTGAAAAATTTTATTTTTTTAAATCATACAAATTAGCGGCGTTTGTAGAAAAGCGCAAAATCTCAAGAAATTTTTATGGCGCTTTTTAGGAAAAAGCGCTAAAGGCAATCGACATTTCATGGCGTTTTTGGGAAAAGCGCTAAAGAGACTCGACTTTTAGCGGCGTTTTTAGGGAAAGCGCCGCTAAAGGCCTGACTTTTAGCGGCGTTTTTGGGAAGCGCGCTAAAGGCCCTTACTTTTAGCGTTTTTTGTAAGCCGCTAAAGGCCCCGACTTTAGCGGCGTTTTGGGAAAGCGCTAATGACCTGAACTTTAGCGCGCTTATAACAAACGCTTAAAGATCGAGATCTTTAGCGGCGTTTTTTAAGATAAACGCCGTAAAAATTTCCGTGAGTAGTATTAGCGGCGTTTTTGTATGTTGGAAAGCGCCAAAATACTTTTTTGGCGCTTATAAACGCCGCTAAATGTCCAAAAACGCCGCTAAAAGTCTGCTTTTGTCAGTAGTGACTTGATGCATTGGGTAAACCGATATGACAAATAATAAAGGGAAATTCGATGTTATGCGAGAAAAGAAATAACAATAATATTGACGAATTAATGATAGTAAAATGACATAATAAAATAGATAATAATAGTATTAACACACTTAGTAATAACAACAACAACAACAACAACAACAACAACAACAACAATAATAATAATAATAATAATAATAATAATAATGTAATAGTACAATAATAATAAAATAATAATAATGATATAAAATATATACCATACAATAATGAAAATATAGTAAATATAATGACAATAGTGATAGTGAATATAATAATAATAATAATAATAATAATAATAATAATAATAATAATAATAATAATAGTAAATATAATAATAATGATAATAATAATAATAATGATAAAATAAAATATTAAATAATAGTAATAATAATAAAAATTGCAAAATAATTTAAAAAAAGGGCTAAATTGCATTAAAAATGGAAGTTTTGGGACAAATTATATGAAATAAATAATATGGGGATTGAACTGAAACGCGCGTGAAATGATGAGGGTCGAGGGGCGAAATTTTACCCAAGTCCATTAAACGCAACGTTTAAATGGATTAAATTAAAACTACGTTAAAATTTCGGGACAAAATTAAAAATAATTGAAAACCTGATTGCTAGATTCTGAAAAGGCGGAGGGACCAAAAGCGTAATAAACCCTCTGCTTAAAAAACGCACAGATCTTGAGGCGGGTCGGGTCAACACGCGGATCCTGGAGGTAAAACAACGTCGTTTTGGGCGTTAAGGTCAGCCCCAAAACGACGTCGTTTTGAGGGGCTATATAAAGCCCTAAACCCAAAAAAAAAAATTCATTTGAGCTGCTGTTTAGAAAAAAAAATTTCTTCTTCTCTCTTTTTCTCTGCAGAGGGGAGGGATTCCGGAGAGCTCCGGTCCGTCCTCCGTCACGCCAGTGCCGTCGCCGAAAATTCGCAACAGGTATGTTTTTTCTTCCTTTTTTTATTTTATGTTTTTTACAAGTTTATATATATATTTTGTATATTTGCACGAAGAAGAGGGATTTGTAGTAAGAAAAGATTTAAGAGTTTAAAAAAAAATCACCTTTTCGACCTCTATTTCGATGTTCAAATCTCTTTCTTTTAGTGCTCGGATATCGTTGTTTTTGTGTTTGCCAATCTTTGCTTAATAATCTCTTTCTATTTTTTATTGATCAAAAAAAAAAAAAAAAAAAGAGTCCCCATTACACTGGTTTAAATCGGCTTATATAGCCCTTTTTTACAAACTTTCTGTCATTTCTCTTTTAATGTTTGCAGGTGTTCTTGGGCGGTGGAGACGCGATGTGGGCGGTGGCCGGTGGCATCAGGGCAAGTGGGTGTCAGGGGTCAGAAGGCTGCGGCGCACCTAGGGGCTAGGGTTTCTGTTTGTTTTTTATTAGGGTTGGGCTAGGGTAAATGGGTTTTAGGATTAGGTTTTGGGTTTGGGCCAGGCAAAATGGGCTTGTACAACTGCCCCTCTTTGCTCATTATCGTAACGTGCATAGAGCAAAGAAAGATAAAAAGACCAATTTTGCCCGGTCTCGCTAGGCTTTAACTTCTTTGGTGCTCTTTTCTTCAGGTAGCCTCATCCAGTCCACCGCATCTTGTTGCTTTGATCCACTTTAGTGCGACCTTGAGAGATGAAGTTTGTAGTTGTAATTGATTTAG
This sequence comes from Gossypium rotundifolium, assembly GCA_025506655.1. Classification (NCBI taxonomy): domain Eukaryota; kingdom Viridiplantae; phylum Streptophyta; class Magnoliopsida; order Malvales; family Malvaceae; genus Gossypium; species Gossypium rotundifolium. The sequence goes on from CP106723.1 coordinate 111,791,734, forward strand.
TCCTACCTACTACAACTTCAGAGGTATAGGATTCGTTGTTTTAATCCGCTTCACTGCAACTTTAGGGAGATAGGATTAACTGTCTTCAGTCTACTCCACTGCAACCTCAAGGAGATAAGACTTGTTTTGATCTGCTCTACTGCAACTTTAGATACATAAGATCTATTTATTTATAGCTTCCATTTGTCCCACTACAACTTTAGGGAAGTAAGATTCGCTATTTTAGTTTGCTCCACTATGACTTCAGGGGGATAAGACTTGCAACTTCAACTCGCTCCACTGCAACTTCAGAGAGATAAAGTTTGTTTTGAATCTGCTCTTGCAACTTCAAGGAGACAAGATCTACCATCTTCAATCTACTTCCTGCAACATCAGGAATGCCAAATCTATTATTTTCAATATACTCCCTGCAACATCAGGAATGCCAGACTTTCTATCTTCGATCTGCTCCATTGTAAATCTTCGATCTGCTCCCTGCAACATTAGGAATGTCAAATCTGTTACCTTCAATTTGATCCCTGCAAACTCAAGGACCGCCAGGCCGATATCTTTGATCTGCTTCCTACAACTTCAGGAAGGTCAAATCTGCTATCTTCAATCTGATCCTTGCAAACTCAAGGACCACCAGACTGATATCTTCGATCTGCTTCCTGCAACTTCAGGAAGATCAAATCTACTATCTTCAATCTGATCCCTACAAACTCAAGGACCACCAGACTGATATCTTCGATCTGCTTCCTGCAACTTCAGGAAGATCAAATCTGTTATCTTCAATCTGATCCCTGCAAACTCAAGGACCACCAGACCGATATCTTGATCGCTTCCTGCAACTTCGGAAGGTCAAATCGCTTTCTTCAATCGATCCTCAAAACTCAAGGACCACCAGACCGATATTTTGATTTGCTTCCGCAACTTCGGAAGGTCAAATCTGCTATCTTCAATCGATCCTCAGCAAACTCAAGGACCACCAGACCGATATCTTGATCTGCTTCGCAACTTCGGAAGGTCAAATATGCTATCTTCAATCGATCCCCGCAAACTCAAGGACCACCAGACTGATATCTTTGATCTGCTTCCTGCAACTTTAGGAAAGTCAAATCGCTATCTTCAATCTGATCCTACAAACTTCAGGACCACCAGACCGATATCTTCGATCCGCTTCCTACAACCGGAAGGTCAAATCGCTATCTTCAATCGATCCTTGCAAACTCAAGGACCACCAGTGATATCTTCGATCTACTTTCTCGGAACTTCGGAAGATCAAATCGCTATCTTCAATCTGATCCTCAAACTCAAGGACCACTAGATGATATCTTGATCCGCTTCACGCAACTCGGAAGATCAAATCGCTATCTTCAATCGATCCTCAAACTCAAGGACCACCAGACCGATATTTTCGATCCGCTTCCGCAACTTTAGGAAGGTCAAATCTTCTATCTTCAACTGATCCTGCAAACTCAAGGACCACCAGTGATATCTTGATCCGCTTCCGCAACTCGGAAGATCAAATCTGCTATCTTCAATCGATCCACGCAAACTTAAGGACCACGGTGATATCTTTGATCCGCTTCCGCAACTTCGGAAGATCAAATTTCTATCTTCAATCGATCCTACAAACTCAAGGACCACCGGTGATATCTTCGATCGCTTCCTACAACTTCGGAAAGGTCAAATCTGCTATCTTCAATCGATCTCGGAAAGTCAAGGACCACCGTGATATCTTCGATCGCTTCGCAACTTTAGGAAGGTTAAATCGCCATTCCTCATACATGTCTTTATAGTGTCCTTTTAAGGACATAACCTCAGAATGAGTACATGCTCATACCTAATGATTAGGATGCCATGATTGGAATGAGTTAAAATGTTATGAGTATGATTCCTATTCAAGGTATTATTACTCATTTATCTGTCAAGGTTTTATCTTTGTTTCCCTTGTAATAACCGTTTTCGTATGAATGACTTGCCCTTGTGGAAATTTCAAAGCCCATTTTAGGCCTCGGAACACGGGCCTGCATTGACTTCTAGTTGTCTTCCCTGAGAGTCACAACTCCTACTTAAAGAATACCCGACTTGGTTCGTTTTGGATTCATTCCTCAGTAATTTAGGGTTTTTGAATTTTTCCTTATCGAAAATTGACCTGTCATACCTTTTCTAAGTGACCAAGTAACATTATTCACCTTGCCACAATTACTGAATCGGGCGAGAAAATTTGAAGAAATGGTCTCCATTAAGACCCCCTTTCTCCAATGTCTTTATCCTGTATTCGTGGAAATTCTAAACAATTATCCTGTTTCAGTTTCCTGTTTTATCTAGAGATTTCCAAAGTAATACGTGGAACTTTCCTTTGTGAAATTGTTAGTTCATCAATTATTTTTTCAATGCAGCATGTTAATGATGGCTAACGGTAGGTCAATTTCAAAGAGAGATAAAATGAATTATCTATGAAGCGAAAGAAAAATTGACTAGGGACATATCCTCTTTTTTATGGAGAAAAAGAACTCAAAAATAAACAACATGGATTAGAAGCCCTAGACATCGCCAATTGGGCTTCTATATACAAACTTTAAGAAGACTGCTTTGAGCCTGTCATGTGTTTAGAAGACTCAAAGTATTTTGTCGATGCCCCGATATGCAACGTGCTTCTTCTTCTGTTGATTCTAGCGCTGCAAGATCGTGACATGTCCATTCAAAACTTGAGCCACTTTTTTGGGGTTTCGACTCAAAAAGCCCTTTGGTCTTAAGGTGTCCTTTTGCGGGTTTTCACTTTGGCCTTTTTGTTTTTTTTTTTGAAGTCTCAAAGTGCTATTTGCGGGTTTTCACCTTGGCCTCTTCCATTTCAAGCAAAGTATTTTTTAACTAAATCTGAGTTCACGGAATTAGGTAAACTTTTCCCGTCCATCTCAGTCAGAATCAATGCACCTCCTGAGAAAGCTTTCTTTACCACATACGGTCCTTCCCAGTTCGGCATCCATTTTCCTCTATAATCCTTTTGTATTAGAAGGATCTTTTTCAACACGAGGTCACCCTCGTGGAATTCCCTTGGGCGAACCTTTTTGACGTAAGCTCACATCATTCGATTTTGGTACATCTAACCGTGACGGATAGCCCTCAATCTCTTTTCCTCAATTAAGTTCAACTGATCATATCGAGCCTAGATCCATTCAGCTTCATCCAGCTTCACTTCTGACAATACTCGAAGAAAAGGTATCTCCACTTCAATAGGTAGAACTGCCTCCATCCCATAGACCAATGAGAAAGGCGTTGCCCCAATAGAGGTTCGGACGGATGTTCGATAAGCATAGAGCGCAGACGGTAATTTTTCATGCCAATCCTTGTAAGTCTCAATCATCTTCCCCACTATCTTTTTGATATTTTTTTGGCCGCTTCCACTGCCCCATTCATTTTTGGATGATACGGAGATGAATTGTGGTGTTTAATGTTGAATTGGCTGCAAACTCCCGCTATCGTACTATTGTTTAGGTTCAATGCGTTGTCTGATATGATCCTCTCAGGCATTCCATATCGACAAATGATTTCTTTCTTCAAGAACCGACTGACCACTGATTTAGTGATGTTAGCATATGAGGCGGCCTCTACCCACTTGGTGAAGTAGTCGATGACCACGAAGATGAAGAGATGCCCATTTGAAGCTTTCGGTGAGATTGGTCCAATGACATCCATGCCCCACATGGAAAATGGCCATGGGGAAGTTATAATGTGTAAAGGTGACAGAGGCACATGAATATTGTCTCCATAAATCTGGCATTTATGACATTTTTTGGCATAGTTGATGCAGTCTCCTTCCATGGTGGACCAATAATATCCAAACCTGATTATTTGTCTTGCCATTGTGAAACCATTGGTGTAAGTTCCGCAGACGCCTTCATGGACTTCTTCCAGGATTAACTTAGCTTCGGCAGCATCCACACATCTCAGTAGCACTTGATCTTTCTTTTTTTTTATATAGGACCTCTCCATCCAGGATGTATTCACAAGCTAGTCTTCTCAACGTCCTTTTATCGTTCTCAGTTGCTTGATCCGGGTACTCACGATTTTTCACATATCGCAGTATATCGTGGTACCATGGTAGGCCAGTTTCTCTTCTTCCTCAATATTGTAGCAATGGGCTGGGTCCTGATGAATGCTCATTCGTATAGGTTTCATATCCTAATTTTCATTTATTCGGGCCATGAAGACTAAGGTGGCCAGAGCATCAGCCATCTGGTTTTCGTCTCTGGGTAAATAATGAAAAGTGACGTCGTCAAACTCTCTGATCAAATCTTGGGCCAATCTTTTGTAGATGGCCAGCTTTGGATCCCTGGTTTCCCATTCCCCTTTAAGTTGATAGATTACGAGGGCAGAATCTCCATATACTTCCAATACTTAGATTTTGCGTTCGATAGCGGCGCGGAGACCCATGATGCAAGCTTCATATTTAGCCATATTATTAGTGCAATCGAAACCCAGTTTGCAATTAAATGGGTAATGGTCTCCTTTTGGGGATATCAGAACTGCCCCAATTCCATTGCCCACGGCATTTGATGCTCCGTCAAAATTCAGTTTCCAATGATGATCTTCTGAGGCACCCTCTCCGGTGTTTGCCACATACATCAAATCTTCGTTAGGGAAATCAAAGTCTAAAGGCTCATAATCTTCAAGGGCTCTACTGGCTAAAAAGTCCGCTATTACACTCCATTTTACTGCCTTTTGGTTCACATAGACTATGTCGAATTTAGAAAGTAGAATCTGCCATCTGGCCATCCTTTTGTTCAAAGCGGTAGACTCTATCATGTATTTTAGAGGATCTAGCTTCGAGATGAGTCATGTCGTATGATACAACATATGCTGCCTCAATCTTCGAGTTGTCCAAATCAAGGCACAACATAGTTTCTCGATTGGCGAGTACCTTGTTTCACACTCAGTGAATTTTTTACTAAGGTAGTATATTGCCTTTTCTCTTTTTCCCGAATCGTCATGCTGACCAAGCACACATCCCATTTAATTATCGAGCACTGTCAAATAAAGGATTAACGGCCTACCTGGATGAGGCGGTGTCAATACTGGGGCGTTGGACAGGTATTACTTTACTTTGTCGAAGGTCTTCTAGCATTCTTCATCCCACGTGCCCGGATTGCGTTTCTTAAGAAGATAAAATATGGGGTCACATTTCTCAGTCAGTTGTGAAATGAACCGAGCGATGTAATTTAGCCTTCCTAAGAAACCTCTAACTTCTCTTTGGGTACGTGGTAGAGGCAACTCTTGTATGGCCTTGACTTTGTCTGGGTCAACCTCAATCCCCTTTTTACTGACCACGAATCCGAGCAACTTTCCAGACCAAGCTCCGAAGGTACACTTTGCTGGATTAAGTTTTAGCTGGAATTTCCTCAACCTCAAGAATAGTTTTCTTAGGACCTGTACATGTTCTTTTTCAGTTCGGGACTTGGCAATCATATCTTCGACGTAAACCTCAATTTCTCTGTGCATCATGTCGTGAAATAGGGTTACCATGGCTCTCTGATATGTCACTCCCGTATTTTTTAGCCCAAACGGCATCACCTTGTAACAAAATGTTCCCCACATGGTCACAAATGTTGTCTTATCCATGTCTTTAGGATGCATCTTTATTTGGTTGTATCCTGAGAAACCATCCATGAAGGAGAACAACGAATAGCCCACCGTATTGTCTACTAAGGTGTCGATGTGAGGCAACGGAAATTATCTTTTGGACAAGCCTTGTTTAGATCCCTGTAGTCTACGCACATTCGTACTTTCCCATCTTTCTTAGGGACAGAGACGATATTAGCCACCCAATCTGAATACTTAACCACTTGCAAGAATCCAGCATTAAATTATTTCTCGAGTTCTTCTTTTATTTTTAACAAAACATCTGGTCTCATTCTTTGAAGCTTCTGTTGAACGGGCTTGTATTCTTCTTTTATGGGTAACCAGTGTACTGCGATATCAGTGCTTAATCCAGGCATATCTTGATACGACCACGCGAATACATCCTTGAATTCTTGGAGTAACTCGATGAGGTCTCTCTTGGTCTCTGCCGTGATACAAGCTCCGATCTTCACTTTTTGTCCTTCTCCCAGGTTCACCATTTCCACCGACTCTTTATGCGGTAGGATATGTTTTTCTTCTTGCTTTACCATTTTTAACAAATCTGGAGGCAAGTCACATTCTTTGTCACTTTCAAAATCTTGAGATTCCTCTAAACACATGTCTTGCTCAAAACGGACCTTTGAATCTGTAGTATCATTGCTCATATCATTGATGGCTAGGGACCTGTGATGGGTATCAAAGGATGTACACATAATAAATGAATTGAAGGATAACTATTCACATGATATGAATGGGAACAAGAAATGAGAAAATGTTTGTTAGAATTAAAGATGTATTTCATTGAAACAAAATATCCGAACATGAGCCTGTTTCACAAAAGAAATCTCATTGTTACTAGGCTTAAAATAATGAGTGCGTTCTGAATATTACTCTGTATAATCTCTAAAAACTACAGAAAATTCCTCTACAGTCCAATTATTCAGAATGCTTCTGGGTTCCTACGGGCGAATGCCCAACAGGTTTCCTTGATCAGTTTTCTTGTCGTGTATAGCATTGATGTGAGGAAGATTCTCCGGGTAGATTATTCCTCCTGACACGAACGTACAGGATATGTGGGGGAATGCCATTGATTCCCACTTGACGTCCTCTCTGTTCAACCTTGCCCTTCTCCTTTCTTGTTTCTTCTCTATTTTCCTCCTCATTTGTTTTGCATCTATTTTGAAACCCAAGCCAAAATGGTCTCTCTTCTCTTTCAGCATCGGGATCTAAACTTTCCCTTAGAGATGTTTCCCCAATCCTTTTCCTGGTAAAACCCTTTTTTCCTATCATCATTCGTAGGCCCATCCTTGTGGTTTTAGATAGCTTAGGCACCAGGACTTCATTCCCTCGAGATGAAATTAGCAGTTATGAACTCTAAAAATCAAAAGGAACATTCAACGGCCTCCTCACTTGTTTCTAGATATGGCGCTTCGTTGGTAACAGTTGCTATGATGTCTTCTTCAGCGTTTATAGTTACCAGTCAATTTTCTATTACTAGTTTCAATTTCTGGTGCAGTGACAATGGCAGAGCACCTGCCGAATAAATCCAGGGCCTTCCCAACAAGCAGTTGTAAGAGGGCTTGATGTCCATGACTAGGAAATCTACTTCATATATGCTAGGCCCGATTAATAATGGTACGTCCATTCTTCCCATCACTCTTCTTTCGGTGCCATCAAATGCTCTCACTATGCTCTGGCATGCTTTCATGTGAGAGCTATCTATAGGCAACCTCCTCAGTATAGCCAAAGGTAAGATATTTAAAGCTGATCCATTATCTATTAACACACTCGACAGAGTGTATCCCTTACAACGAGAAGTTATGTGCAAGGCTTTTGTTGATCCCATGCCTCCTAGTGGGATTTCATTATCACTGAAGTAAATAAAATTGTCAGCACTTATGTTACTAATCAGACGGTCCAATTTATTAACGGATATATTCTTAGTAACATAAGTTTCATTCAGTACTTTCATCAGTGCTTCACGGTGCACTTCTGAGCTTAACAGTAGGGCTAGCATGGATATGCGAGCTGGTTGTTTGTGCAAATTGTTCTACCATCTTTACTCATTGTGTTTCAAGAATTTCAAGAATTCTTTGGCCTCCTCCTCTTTTACGGGTTCATTGACAGAGGCTTCGGGTTCCTTTTTCTGCCCAATCGACACAGCCTTTGGTTTCAATAGTTCTGCTCCTTTGTTCTTAGGGTCGTAATACTTCTCACTACGCGTATAAGACCCTTCATTCTTGACCTCCTCAGAAATGCTAGTGGAGCTTTTTGCCCCTGGTATCATCACATTACAATTGTAGTCCTAGGGTACTTTTTTACTATCTTTGTAGGGAAAAGAAGCAGGTCTTTTAATTATAATCTTCGGCCTTCCCTACACCCCACCTTCCGTGTTTCGCGAGATGATGATTCTCAGGTAATGGACTCCAGGCTTCATCAATTCTTCCTCGGTCACACATACATTCATACATTCATTTCCTCTACTCTTTCTTCATAAAACTCCAGTTCCTTGTTGTCCATAAGGTTTTGCACCAAGATTCTAAACTGGGCACATTCTTGAATCTCGTGCCCTTTTGTTTTATAGAGTTCGCAGTAGTTCTTTATATACCTCCAATTTTCCATAGGATCTCAATCTGTCAATCCTCTCTTTCCTATTTCCTTCCAGACTACTCTAATAGGGTTTTCACCTCCATGATGTCCTTCTTGATTTTTCTCACCACCTCCTCACCAATCGTGTTTTCCCCTCTACTCTTGTGATTGGGTAGTGGGTTCCCCTTTTTTATCAAATCATCGAGTGTATGACCTCCATCTTTATTAGCCTCTCGACTACCTTTTTAAAGGTGAGGCAATTCTCTATTGAATGCCCCGCTACCCCTACATGGTAATCGCATTGAGTGCTAGGGTCGTACCACTTAGGGTATGGAGGTTACAATGGTTGCAAATAGAATGGGGACACAATATGCTTGTTGAACAAAGTCTAGTATAGATCCTTGTACATTATTGGAATTGGCGTGACTTGAATTTTTTCGGTATTCAGCCTGGTTCCCAATTCCTGTCTTGCCAGACCTTGTTGTCTAGAGGTGACTGCCTTTGGTGATTAACCGTGATCGCCTTGTGTGTGCTCACGTTATTTACTTCACTGTCCTTCTTCTTAGGAGCGACCCTCATAGCACTTTCTCCTGCCTCGATCTTATCGCCCCTTATGGCATGTTTGATCATCTCTCCTCCATTACTATGTCGGCAAAGCTTTTAGTCGTACTTCCTATCATATGAGTTATGAAAGGGGCCTTCAGGGTGTTAATGAAGAGCATGCTAGTCTCTTTTTCTAAGAGGGGTGGTTGGACCTGCATGGCAACCTCCCTCCACCTCTGCTCGTATTGTCTGAAACTTTCATTTTGTCTTTTTTCCATGCTTTTCAAAGTAATTCTATCCGGTGCCATGTCCGTAAAGTGGCTGTAATGCTTTAGAAATGCTTGAGCCAAATTTCTCCAAGAACTAATGTTGGCCCGACTAAGATGGTTATACCATTTAGCAGCTGTGCCCACTAAACTTTCTTGGAAACAGTGGATTAAGAGTTGATCATTGTTCACGTAGCCAGCCATTCGCCTGCAGAACATGGTGATGTGGGCCTCCGGGCAGCTAGTCCCACTGTATTTTTCAAATTCAGGCATTTTAAACATATGAGGCAGCACCAAATCCAGAACCAGACTTAAATCTTTTGCGTCAATCCCATGATGATGATCAATACTTTCTAGCACCTTGAATTTTTCTTCCAGCCATTTGCAATGATCCTCTAACTGCCTTGAAGATTCTTCCCTCGACCCCATTTTCTCTGTCATATCTAAATCGGGTATAACAGGATCGGCTGGGTTATCTTTTGGTTGGGATTCGGAGCCTGCGTGAAAGCTCATGAGAGGTCTAGTGTCGTCCTGCCCTTGTTGGGGCCTGATCATAACTGGTGGCCTTAGGATATACTCCTCGGCCTTGTTCTTGCGTGCGGCGGGGTAAAACCTAGGGGGATGCCTTCACTACTTTCCTCGACTAAAGGCATAGGGCCTTTCCCCTTATCCATTGCCCCATTCATCATTTGGGCCATTTGGGCCACCATATTCCTCTGGGCCTCCAACATTTGGTCCCTCATTTCCTGCTTGAGTTTTAACATTTATTCTTGCATTTGTTCCTGCATTTCTTTCTGGAATTGTTCGAACCTTTGATCCATTTTCCTGGTTTTAGCGCGCGTTCTGTAGTGATGTTCCGCTTCCAGATTTTCCCCTTTCACTTTTTTTTTCTCTCTCTCTCTCTTTTTTAATAATTTTAGCTAATTGGCCCATTTTTATAAACTTAAATGCATGTAATATGATGTAATGCAAATGCATAAATGCAAGAAGAAGACATCGATTCTGATCAACTTCATTTTAGAAAACTTTATTAGAAGGCAAAACCCTTTAAATAAAGCAGATTACAAATATGCTTTCGCCCTAAGGCCTAAAGTTTTGATTTTCCTAAGCAAAGAGATTAGCTCTTGATCATAACCCGGCGGTAGTTCATATCTCACGCTCAATATGTCAGCTTCCGCAGCCAAAGTCTGTAGGTGATCAGCTACCTCTCGAATCTGGATTATCGCTTCACCCATGAGGTAGTTCTGGCTTCTAACTTACTCGCAAGAATGGCAAAGCTCCTCCTCCCAACGCCTTTCTCTTATTTCCAGAAGCTCAATCCAGAGCTCACTACTATGTAATGCCGATTCTAGCTCTTCAACCTTACCCTTCATTTCCTCGATTCTATTCAGACTTGATTTCAGTTTGCTTTCTGAGTCTTGACTTCGATAGTGGTGCAGAGACCGCCCAAGCTCAGCTATTCTAGCTTTTAATCCCTTTTTTCCCTTTTGGTTTTCTGTCATGCCCTTCTTTAAGGCCTCTTTTTGCGTTTGTATCTCTTGAAACTTTTTCTCCCAATTGCTAACTCTGGCTTTTTCCTCTCGGATCTCTTGTCACCATTGCTTTGAAGTTTTCCCTAATCCAGCATTTTTTATCATCAGACACATCTTCTTATATTTCGTCTTCAAGTTATCTCGGTCTTCCTCTACCTTTCATTTTTCTTTTCTAAGTTTCTCAGCCTCCGATTTTTGACCGTCCACCTCTAATTGGAGGAGCATCTTTTCTTCTTCCAGCTTTTCTATCCTTTTTCCAAGTTCTAAACTCATCCGTTCAAAATCTTGTTTCACAATCTCTAATTCTGACGGGACCACTCGCAAGCATTCTTCTCTCGATTGGGCACCTTCTGGGTTTGGCTCGGGGATGTTATCATTGACTCTCCTAGCCCTCCATTCACTGTATTCTGGGGTCGTCCTCGGGCCTGCGGATAATCTTCTTATTCTATGAATCTAATTCTAGGCACCAGAGATCTCTTTAACCTTTTTCTTATAGCTCTCCCTTCGTATGAGAACTCGCATTGAGCTAGCCCGTATGTCGTTGGTACAAACTGTCTTGAACTATACTGTCTTAGGACCAGCAAAGGGGCATATGCAGTGGCACCCCAAATTCCCAGTAGAGGAACCCAGTCAAAGTTTCCACAGCGATAAATGACCTTGTCGGGAATCATCTAAGGAGCTTTCCACTCGATGTCTTCTTCTTGAAGGTTTTGGAGGAGCGCTATCCAGTTTTCTTCGGACACGTCTTCTCTCCTAGGTGTAGCTACTATCTCTTTCAACGAGGAGCAATTCTCCGACAAAAATCGATAAGACACTTTATCTACCTTCCAGAAGTGACTATGGAACCAGGCCAATAACAACTACGCACATCCAATAAACCTGCCTTCACCTATTCTCTGACATGCATTCAAGGATTTGAACGTTTTAGTCAAGATACGGGAACAGGCGTGACCCCTTTGTCTAATCGGCTGAATAGATCAATAACTGCTTCATCAATGTGTCTTAGAGCTTTTGGAAAGATTACCAAACCGTAAATACACAAGGCCAAGACGTCAATCTTTTTTTTTTTGCATCAGGATGCGTTAGGATCAGGTCCCTCAAATATATCCAAGGTATGCATTTACCCCCGCCTTTCTTCTGCATTCTAGCTGAGACCTATTGTTCACTCATTCCTATGATATTCATCAATTTCCTAGCAAAAGTCGGGCTATTAACTGCTTTGGAATAAGCTTTATCAACTTGAATTCTCGGACAACGTAGTAAGGTCATGTATTCCTCTACCGTGGAAACCAAATCTATTTTCCCAAATGAGAAACAGCTATAAGCAGCATTCCAAAATTGAGTCATTGCTCGGAATAGGTGCTTATCTATTTTGACATCAAGCAGGTATGGTAGATCGCCTAGGTACTATGGAACAACTGCTTTACCTCATCCTCCTACTGGGTCCATATTTCTTTCAACTCCTGGAGTTCATTCTGCGTGACACTAATATTGGTGAAATCCCATAATTTCGGCACATATCCCTCAGCTAAGCTGTCCCTTCTTTCTAATTGGCTTTGCTCTGACCAGGTGCGGACGGCCGCATTGTCCTCCACTTTATCAAGGAATTCGCTTTCCATAACCAGCTTTCTAACTTAGAAACGGACCGTGAATCGATGCCTCTTAAAAATGGAAATGACATGTAGAGGAAATAAAACATCATTAATTAGTACCACAGAATGAGATATAAAGCATGTAAAATACACAAATGCCTATCTGGGTAACTACTAAGGTTCGGCATAGTTTAGCTCGGGATGGGTTCTTAGGCTCTTTACACGTGGTTGAGTTCTAAAGTTCAAGGTACCCGAACCAGCAGATTCTTCGATCCTCACCCATTATAGGCTCATACAGACCAAGTTCGGTTCAGGGGAATACATTTCCCTATGGCCATGCGGAAGTGAAAACTTCACGAAGACATAGGTACGGATGTATCCCGAAAGCAGTCCACTAGCCCATGCGGAGGTGAAAACCTCACGAAGGCATAGTTTCTCCCTCCCACTTAAAGGTGTGACCACAACGGTCATGCAATGCAATGCCAAAGTATTTACGAGACCCAATATTGAAAGTGCATTAAAAGAAGCATGATTTTTCGAAACCATTTTCCAATTTTAATTAAAAGGACAAAAATCAATCAATCTATGGCCTGACCCTCGAATTCGCGGTGGAGTCGGCAAGCTGTCATAACCATTTTTTTGAAGAAAATAGGAAACGACGCGGTCGACTCGGGTTTTAAAAATGAAAAAGAATAGAGTCATCACCAATCTTTTTTGATAAGGTGTGATCGGGTCACCTCGTAAAACAGTTGTTTTTAATAAACAGTTTGATTTATCAAAACAATGATTTTGGTCTACGAAATCCAGAAAACGAGTTCGAAAGTCGATTACGCACGAGGAAGGGTTAGCACCCTCGATACGTCCAAAATTGTTACCAAATTGATTGATCGATGTCCTAATGTTGAAAACTTTGAAATGATTCGAAAATAGATACTTATTGTTCTCAAAACTTGAAGGCATTAGAAGGGATGCTAAGGCTCTCTTATTTTCGAAGAGATAAAGCATCATGTCCAGTAAGTTAGGGCGCGATACTTTAGATTCCCGAAACTAAGCTCTCCTTTTAAAACTTGGTTTTATTTTTGAAGAGGATCTCCCATCATTTGTCGAACGAGAAATCAAAACCCAATAAGTTAGGGCTTGTTTTCTCAAAAAGCCAAATTAGGGACATTGCCTCTATTTTAGAAAAAAGAAACTTATCTCAAAGTATCTAGATGTCGAGTCCAGTAAGTTAGGGCGTGACATTTCGAATTTCTGGGATTAAGTATTTTATTCGGAGCTTGATTGCGATTTAAAAAAGGTATTAGTTATTAAGATTGAACAAGAAAAATCGGAACCCGATAAGTTAGGGCACGATTTTCTCAAACCCTTAATCTGAAATATCAATTATTTGAAAACTTGATGCACTTGGGTAAATTGATATGACAAATAATAAAGGGAAATTCGATGTTATGCGAGAAAAGAAATAATGATAATATTGACGAATTAATGACAATAAATGACATAATAAAATAGATAATAATAGTATTAACACACTTAGTAATAACAACAACAACAACAACAACAACAACAACAACAACAACAACAACAATAATAATAATAATAATATTATTATTATTATTATAATATTATTATTATTATATACAAGTAATAATACAATAATAAGAATAATAGAAATAATAATAAAATAGCAATAATAGTAATAATGATAGTAAAAAGTAATAATAATAATAATAATAATAATAATAATGGTAACAAGACAAGAATAATAAAATAATAATAATGATACAAAATATATACCATACAATAATGAAAATATAGTAAATATAATGATAATAATAATAATAATAATAATAATAATAATAATAATAATAATAATAATAGTAAATATAATAATAATGATAATAATAATAATGATAAAATAAAATATTAAATAATAGTAATAATAATAAAAATTGCAAAATAATTAAAAAAAGGGCTAAATTGCATTAAAAATGGAAGTTTTGGGACAAATTATATGAAATAAATAATATGGGGACTGAATTGAAATGCGCGTGAAATGGTGAGGGACGAGGGGCGCAATTTTACCCAAGTCCATTAAACGCAGTGTTTAAATGGATTAAATTAAAACTACGTTAAAATTTCGGGACAAAATTAAAAATAATTGAAAACCTGATTGCTAGATTCTGAAAAGGCGGAGGGACCAAAAGCGCAATAAACCCCTGCTTAAAAAACGCGCGGATCCTGAGGCGGGTCGGGTCAACACGCGGATCCTGGAGGTAAAACGACGTCGTTTTGGGCGTTAAGGTCAGCCCCAAAATGACGTCGTTTTGAGGGGCTATATAAAGCCCTAAACCCAGAAAAAAAAAATCATTTGAGTTGCTACTTAGAAAAAAAAAATTTCTTCTTCTCTCTTTTTCTCTGCAGAGAGGAGGGATTCCGTGAGCTCGGTCACGTCCTCCGTCGTGCGGTCAGCCGTCGCCGACCACCGTACACAGTGGCGAAAATTCATAATGTATATGTTTTTCTTCCTTTTTTTATTTTATGTATTTTACAAGTTTATATATATAAATATATATTGTATATTTGCGCGAAGAAGAGAGATTTGTAGTAAGAAAAGATTTAAGAGTTTAAAAAAAAAATCACCTTTTCGACCTCTGTTTCGATGTTCAAATCTCTTTCTTTTAGTGCTCGGATCTCGTTATTTTTGTGTTTGCCAATCTTTGCTTAATAATCTCTTTCTGTTTTTTATTGATCAAAAAAAAGAAGGAAAAAAAAGAGTCCCCATTACACTGGTTTAAATCGGCTTATATAGCCCTTTTTACAAACTTTCATCATTTCTCTTTTAATGTTTCCAGTGTTCTTGGGCGGTGGAGACGCGACATGGGCGGTGGCGTCGGTGGCGTCGAGGCAAGTGGGTGTCGTTTTAAGATTAGGTTTTGGGTTTGGTAGGGCAGGAACCTACCATGAATTTTTTTTCTAATTCATTTAATTTCTTAACCGTTTTAAAGACATATTAATAATGATTGTCATATATATGAAATAAATAACAAGAATGAAAAGGAATCGTAAATAAAACAAACAAAATTAAACCATATCTCAAATTCATAATAAGTAAATAAAACAAACAAAATTAAACCATATCTATAATTAAAATCAAAATTAAGACTAAAGCTAAGATCAAAATTAAATTTAAAAACAATTATAATTATAATTATAACGAAAAAATAAAAGAAATAAATAAAAATAAAAAAGGACTTAAATATATATATAAAAGAAAACATAAATGTAAAAGTTTCAAAAGTGAAAAAAGTCGAAAGTTTTAAACCAAAATGAATAGTTATATATTAACAATATGTCTCAAAACTTTTTTTTTCTTTTAAGCCCTTTACTTATTTCTTTAGGGGCTAGGGTTTCTGTTTGTCCAAGTGACATAATTTTTTATATTTAATAGACATCTTATAATTATGAATAGTGACAACTCTTGGTCAATAGCCAAGTGATATAACTTTTGGATCACTTGTAACTTTTCATTTATAATTTTTGGAATATTGTAAATATTTTGAAAATGTATCAATAATCTCCCCCCATTTCTAAAATATTCTAGATTTTGTAATCTTGAAAATCAATTGCAAAATGAAGATGCCTTACAATTGAACCTTTACTTAGTGAAAACATGTTAAAATTAATCGAAATTGTATGGTAGACTATGGTTTGAACCAACTATTTCATTTGATTAACCAAATACATCTCACATAATGATTTCAACACCAGACAATGCATAGTATCTAAGGACACTATTACAGCAATGTGTTTGTAACCTCTTTTCATGAGTGTTATTAGAGCCAAGCGTTGAGCTCCTAGAAGCAACCACAGTTCCACTCATAGAGGTAGATCCCATCAAGAGTATTCCTATAATTATAACACTCTAATACTTTTATATTTTGGGTCTATTAAAAGTATACTACTCATCCTTCTTTTTACCATTATGAGTACCTAACACTTTTTATCATGAGATGATATAATATATATTATTTTATAATGCTAGCAGTTATATACTGATGATTTAATTTGTCCCATTGAACTTAAGACTTGACGTTATACCAAGCATTGAGTCGAGTTTTTATCATGAGTGACTCAAATATTATGGGCTTGTACCTCATCCCCAAAAGTACAAATTTCCAACATAGCTATGTTAATTTTCTATACCACATGGTTATACTTTATATTGATTTGTGTCTTGAAAGTTCACAAGACCAACATCCCCAACATGTTTAATTACCCATTTATTTGCAAAAGAATGCTATTAAGAATATTCTTTGTATGATTAAAATCTAGAGTAAACTATATAGTTGGTCTCCCAACTTTTAGGGAACATTCATTTTGCTCACCCAAAAAGATGCTTGCAATTTTGTCATCCAACTTCTAAGGCGATTTCATTTTAGTCACCCAATCATTAAATCCTTAATAACGACCAGTTGTACATGCCAAGTCATATAATAAAAAAAATTAATAGTTGGACCTGAATTTTAAAATCTAGTTCTCTGTAAGAAACTTTTCTGAGAATTTTATCCATAAATCCAATACGAAAATTCAATTCTAATGGATTTTAATTATTATTGAACTATTGGGAAGCCACTAGAAAACATTTTAAGTCATTTGTAGAGTTTGGGGCTTAATCGTGTAAGAATACAAGATTAGGGGCAAAACGATAATTTCCCTTAATGATATCTTAGTCAATTGGGAACCAATTATGCTTACATATTAGAGATTTAATGGTGTGTGGTGATAAAATGATTTTTGAAATAATTAGAAGTGAATTTAGCCTTTAAAAAGAAATTTTGGCCAAATATTTAGCCATTCAACTTTTTGACCAAACTCTTTATTTTTAAATACAATAACTCAAATAAAAAGTGAAAAGAACCCCATATTAGCCACTAGCTACCGACCATTACAAGAAAGATGAAGAAACTTCCATTTTTCTCTTTTTATTTCCTAAAAAATCTTCATAAAAACCATATTTGAGCCTTATCTCATCATCATCATCTTCATCACTCTTTCGCCTAGGTTTTATGATATTAGAGTGAGAAACTAATCGTGTGTGAGAAAGTTGAGGTTTTGAGAAAGTAATTTTTAGAGAGGGCTCTAGCAACGGAAAAGAAACGATTTTGGAGTGAAGGCCATTGGATGAACCACTCTTCTATTTTGTGATTGGAAATGTAAGTTCTCATGAAACTTACTATACTTTCTTACTTGTGTGTGTTAACATGTATATTAAATATGTTTATAGGTATTATAAATGTGTTAAATGTGCTCAACATTATATGAGTAAGGTTACATGGAAAATTTTATGTTTTATGCTCGCTATGAATGTGGTTAGTAATGATATTAAACTTAGAAAGTATAACTATAAAGTGATCATAAATATTGAATTATGAATATGTTAAATTATGTATGATACATTGACAAGAAACTGGGGTTTGGACATGAAAATGAGAAAATTAAGATAAAAATAATGTGAAAGATGATACATCTTCAAGGGAGGGCTAACGATCCTTTTATTAACATGAGTTGTATTGATGATTTATCTTTGGATGGTTATTGACGTGGAAAAATAAATTATGGTTATTTCTTGAATCGTTCTTAAGCCCATGTAAACTTGGTAGGAAGATTAGGGTATAGTTGGCATGCTAATTAGGGTCTTATATGTGATATTTACTAGAGTTTTGTATTCGTGTTATATGGGGTTTGAAATTATGTATTTGATACCTAAAGTTTCGACGTGTTACCTCTTGGTTTGGCATGTTATGTGGACCACTAGGATATACTACCTCTTTGGAGTATCTTATGATATACTTCGAGTTTTGTTGCATTTGGGCATAGCACCTCGATGTTGATATGGTGTATGCAGACTTTCCATAGTGCTCAAATCCTATTTTATTGAGATTGCAGTGGGTGTTAATCCAAAACTTGATAAAAAAAAACTAATAAAGAAACACATATATGCATGTAAAGTAACATAATCTTAATAATGTTTTTAAAATTGTCTTATCTTGATATGGAAGGAGAATATTGGTTATAAACCATTGAGTTATAACTGTGTGGAATTATGAATGTTTGGTGGTTATACTTGTTGCATATTGATGTGTTATAATGATTAGTTAAATTATGTGTTTCTATCTTGCCATGTCATCATGATATGTATATATAAGATGATTTTGTTGAGCTTGTGGTTGATTTCTTCTTCAAGGAAAGGTATGTATAGTGATTTCAATTTGACCTTACTAAACATTTATTATGCTTACAAGCTATTTTTTTATGCGTCGATTATCATCTTTTGGATTCTTGAAGCCCTACTGAACTCGAAACACCACATTATCTTCAAGACTAGTAAGAGTATGAAGGTAGCATATTTGTAACTTGTGGCATGTACTTAGGGTGTTTACATGTATAAATATGTTGGTTTCATATACCATTTAGTTCTTGAAGAATTTGGTTATGTTCCATTGAGTTTGGATGCCTTTTTGATACTTTTAAACATTAGATTGTTGAATACTCCTTTTGCATGCATGCATATAGCTCCCCCTTGTTTTGATCTTTGATTTTATGAGCATGAAACTTTTTTTTCAATGATATTACTAAGTTTTATTATATTCTTCATGATTTATTATTTGAAATATTGGATTGAGTCCACCCATAATGGGTTAGTACCAGAACCCAATTAATATTATTAAAGGTAGTTACGCCTTGGAGAAACTACCATTGGTAGTTTATAGAAAAAAAAAAGTTTTCCTCTTTAATATATATCTGCTTCGTTGACTGAGTCTTAGCTTGGTTGGCATGAATATTGTTGCCAGTGTAAGAAGATGTGAGTTCGAACTTGTTAAAGCACGTTTATCTTCCTTTTTAAGAGTTGGGAAGAGGTTATGAGTAGTTTAGGCATTGTATCAATATATATAATTGCTTTAGCCGTTTAAAGAAAAAAATATATAAAAAAATAATGTAACAAGTAGGAAAAAAATGACTTTTCTCCATTATTTGTTTAAACAACTTTCCACTATCATAAGTTAGATAATTCAATACTTGGATATCTCTAGATTATGAAGAAATTAGTTGTGAATTTTTAGGCAATTTCCATAATCTGATCGTGTCTCTAACTAGTGAATCAAGATTGGTGTCGCATCAAACGATCCTCTAAGTTTGTCAAATTTGATTTCACATTTATTTTTTTGTAATAAGTTATTAGACATGATAATATTCATCTATGAAATATTTGATGAAAGACAATTTAGTTTGAGCATGACTTGTAGGGCAATTTTTAATGTATAAGGTCGTTCTTTAAACATGTTCTATGATTTCTAAGTTTGGAGGTGTTTTGGAGGATGATTATGGTGTTTTTGTTAATGTTTCAAATAGAGTAAAAGAAAGAACACGAAGAAAGTAATACAAAAAAGTTCTCATCTCATACTATTTTAATATAAAAAACATTACATCTTTTAAATAAAAAAATTCACCAAATACTAACTACTAACACTACACTTATTGAAACTTACAAAAAATAAGTAACTTGTACACTAAGTGAATCAACAAGACATGTCAATCAACACTTGTAAATGTCAGTGCATAAACTAAACATTAGTTTGAACTAAATCACTAAAGAATTAAATTGTATCTAATATAGTCAGCCATAGTTCAACACTCCTCATTGGCTTCTATGCTGCAAACACCAATTTTCTTCCTTAGACTCTCGAATTTGATTGCACCAAGGGGCTTAATTAAGATATCAAGTAAATAATTTTCAAAACTACAATGAACCAATTTCACCTCATTCATTTTCTCCACTTTTCTCACAAAATGGTATTTGATCTTAAAATGCTTTGTCTTGCAATAAAAGATATGGTTCTTTGCAATTGCAACAACATATTGATTGTCACAAAATATCTTTGTTGCTTCCCCTTGAATCAGATTTAGATCACTCAAAAATTTTCTTAACCAAATGACTTGATTAATAGTTGTTGAGCTACAACATACTTAGCTTCTACAGTTGACTATGCAACTGTTTCTTGCTTCCTTGAGCTCCATGAAAATATATTAGAGCCAAATGTAAAAAAAAAAAAAATAGCCTAAAGTGCTCTTCATGTTATCCATTGAACCAACCCAATCATTTTCAGTATATCCTACAAACTTTAGCTTCTTCGCCTTCTTGAACCAAACTCCAAAGCTTAAAGTCCCCTTTATGTACCTTAAAACCCTCTTGGTTGCCTTAAAAATGAGATACATTGCATCAATACATGAATTGAGACAACAAACTCACAACAAACATTATGTCTGGTCTTGTTGCTGTTAAATAAACCAAACAACCAATAAGACTCCTATAGCTCCTCTTATTGAATCTTTCAAAAACTTCTTCGTTGTTAAGTTTTTCACCTTGATCTACTGAAGTACTTGCTGACTTGCAATTCTCCATGCAAAAATTCTTCAAGACCTTCAAAACAAAGCTTTTCTGACTTATGAAGATCCCTTGTTGTGACTATGATACTTCCATACCAAGAAAGTATGTCATCTCACCATGATCAGACATCTCAAACACATTTTCCATCTATTTGTTGAACTCAAACAACAACTTATTACTACTGCCAATGACCAACAAATCATACACATACAAAGTAACGATCAATAAAGTCTCTTCTTTTGAACCCTAAACTCAACAAATGCTTATCAATTTTTTTCATACGAGACTCTAGGAGCTTGTTTCAGGCTATACAAGGTCTTTTTAAACTTGTATACCTTTGATTCATTACCATCAACTATGAATCCTCAAGACTGCCCAACATAGATTTCTTCTTTGAAGAATCTATTCAGAAAGGTTGGTTTAACATCAAGATGATGTACTTTCCACTTCATTTGAGTTGCCAAAGCTAGAAGCAATCTGATGCTATTCAACCTTGCTACTGGTGTAAAAGTCTCAGAGTAGTCCACACTATATTGCTAACTGAACCTCTATACCACTAGCCTTGCTTTCAACCTATTTACAAAATCATCAACATTCAATTTGGTTTGAAACACCCATTTTACACCAATAAATTTCTTAGGGGTGGTATATTAACTAGCTCCCAAGTTTGATTTTTATGAATCATAGACATCTCTGCCTACATGGCTTCTTTCCGTCCATTTACCGTTCCAGCTTCCTCATAGTTGGCAGGTTTGAAGATTGTAGCATCACACCTGTCATAGACCTCTGAGATAGGTCGATTGCCTCTTATATGATAACCATCATACTCTTCAATCTCATGAACCTCAATTTCACCAGGCAACATAACTCAATTTTTTTATGTATTTCAGTTTCATGCAGCATTTTAATTTAACTTCACGTCCCTGCTCACAAACACCTTCTTGGTAAAAGGATCAAATATCCTATAACCTTTCTTCTTAATGTTATAACCAACAAAGATACCAGACTATGACTTTTTTCCCAACTTGTTTCTTTTGACAGCTGAAATGAGAGCATAGCATATGCATCCAAATATCTTCAAATGTGACATTGAAGGCTTGAATCCAAACTAAGCTTCAAAGGGTGTTTTCCCTTTCACAGCTTTAGTTGGTAGCCTATTAAGTAAATACACAAAGGTATTTATAGCTTCTGTTAAGAAACTCTTGGAAAATTCCTCTCAAACATCAAATACTTGGCCTTATTCATCAATGTTCTATTTTTTTTTCTTTCACAAACACCATTTTGCTGAGGACTATAGGTGGTGGTTAACACAAGGACTATAACATATTGAGTAAATGTCAGTGCATAAACTAAACATTAGTTTGAACTAAATCACTAAGGAATTCAATTTTAACCAGCATAATTAGCCAAAATTTTAACAATTTTAAACTTGATTTTTGAGTCTCTCTTGTCCAAGTTTTAGTACTAAGCTCACAAGTAGAGAAAACAAGGGAGTTTTAAGTCAATTTGTAGCTCCATGGGTTGTGGTTTCAGTATTGACTTGTGGTATCACAACAAGTGAGACGGACTACAAAAATCTATAGTGGCAAAGAATTATATCGGTATAATTGGGGAGTTGTATCGATACCACAGTGCTTGGGGGAAACCACTGCATTGTTTTGGGCTGTTTGGGCCTTCCAGTGTTTGTTTTGAGTTATGGTCGCTTCTGATCAACTCTGAACCAATTTTAAACGAATTCAAATTGTTTCTAAAGCCTTTTAATTTCCTAGAACTTGCTTTAGTGATTTTATAAAAATATTTTAAATTTTCAACTCTTAAATAAATTCAAGAATTCTTGTTGTATATGCTCCGGTGGCATCTCCCATCTGTACTAATCATCAACATGGGTGAGGGGTGTTATATAAATTCTTGAAAATAAAATTATAGAGAATAAATCTTAAATATGTGAAGATTACAGGAGCTTATAAAATATTTTAACCTAATAATATACTTTTCAACAAATTGTACGCCAAGAAAGCAATACATAGAACTAATTTTGATTTTTTTATGAATTTATGTTTAATTTTATAGTCATTTTAATATGTCTAAAAAATCATATATCTAAAAATTTTATATTTTATGAATTTTATATTTTATTTATTAAAATTTTTAATAACTAATTTCATATATATTTGCACATGATCAAATAGTATATAGATGATAAGTGGTCTTGACGTGACACTATAAGATTGTTACACATCATTAACTAAATTATTTAAAATTAATCAAATTTAAAAAATCCAAAAATTATTAAAATTTAAATTTTAAAGCATATATTGTAAAATTGTAAAAAAAATAATTTTAAAAATTATAAAAAAAAAGTTATATTTTTTTTGTATTTCACATAGCGGTAAAAACATAAAGACCTTCGAGATAAGAATGGAGGGAAGACTAGAGCTTGGCATGGATGATGCAACTATTTTAGAACTTGGTAGGAAATTGTTAATCATTGATAAAGTGAAGGGACCCAAGCATCCACAAATTGTTAATATTCGTGTAGGGGATGGAACAAATAAACGACCATGCAATTTACTGGGGATGCAAGTAGTAATGTAGCATTGACCTCTTTTGTTGTGGTTATTTGTTTAAATAATTTTCAAATGTAACTAAAATTTACTGCTTATAGAAAAGCTTGTTTATAAAAAAATTCATAGAATAAATCATGGTTACAATTGAGCAAATTTCACTCTTCTTCAACCTTATGTTTGCCTATGTACATGCTGTTGACATATACGATTTACAAATACAAATACATCAAGTATTTGATGGTACTAAGAATATAATTTGTTGTTAGGTAAGTCTCATTAGATACAAACTATCTGTATTAAAAGTACATTTATTTGTTGATAGGTCAATTCGATTACTAATCGAGGGCTATGTGGTACAACTTTTATAGCCCGTCCTATCGGTGCACTAATTTAGCCATCATGATTCAATGCCAGAATTGTAGGTTCTGTAGGGAAAAGAGGAAGAGCATCCCCTTTAGCCCTTTTAGATGGACTACTACCATTATTTTTCTGTATTTTGGTTTCTTTCAGTGCAGGAAAATTTCGTACATAATATGAGATTGCTTGGCTCATCTCCCCCCACATATTGCATGATGTCTTATGAGTTACGGTGAAGTTTACATCACTTGTTGAGATCTTATTTCCCTTCAATCGTGTTAGAAATCAAACCAACTTTCAAAGTCGGCTTAAAAATTGTAGCCAAGAATTGCTATTCAAATTTGCTTCCAACCTTATAGAAACGTGGCTTTGAACTCTATTGCAAAGTGGCTGAAACTTTACAAATTGGTCTGCTAAACGATAAGCATTATCATGTTGGAAGTTTCATGAAAAATCAAAGGATAAAGATAATAATGGCATAAATGGTTTGAATTGTCTTAGGCAGCAAGAATTGCTGAAGTTTAAGTCGGTTTAATAAGATTATAAATATAGTTCATGGGTTAGTATAATAGATGTTGAAATGTTAGTGAGCCTTGAGAGTAAAAAGAAAGTAAAAGTGTTGTGAGTGAATCGAAAAAGAAAACTAGCAGTAGATAACATAGAGAGAAAAAAATTAGTATTGTGTTTTATTTGTGTGTAATAAAAAATAGTATTTGAGTTTTTCTTTTCATTACACTTCCAACAAGTGGTATCCGAGCCAAGTTTGTGTCAATGTCACAATGGAAAACATGATTCAATCATAGATCCCGAAATTAACAAAGACAAATTATGGAAATTGGAGCATCCAAATAAAGGCTTTGCTCGGCTATCAAGATTGTTGGGACGTTGTCAAAGAAGGATATGTCGGGCTAAAAAATGCAGCTGCCGAAGCGGCTTTGACAAATAGAGAAAAAAAGAGTATTGAAATAAGCTCGTAAAAAGGATAAAAGGGCATTGTTCATTATTTTTCAAGGTGTTAATTGAATCAATCTTTGAAAAAATTTTAGATGCGGAGACATCAAAGGAAGCGTGGGCAATTTTGCAAAAATCCCTTCAAGGAGTGAAAAGACCAAAAAGGCACATCTACAAACCCTTAGAGCCGAATTTGAGACATTGAAAATGAAACCTTTAGAAAGTGTTGATGATTATGTCATCTGAGTGAAAGCGGTGGTAAATGAAATGAAAAGGAATGGAGTAAAACTTGATGATGTTAGAGTAATGGAAAAAATTTTGCTGTCATTAACACACAAATTTGATTATGTGGTCGTTGCAATTGAAGAGTCAAAAGATTTGTCACAAATATCAATCGATGAACTTGTGGGTTCCCTTCAAGCCCATGAGCATAAAATGAAGAAAAATGATGATACTGAAAATTTGGAGCAAGTCTTACAAAGCAAGCTATCCTTCAATGAAAGTGGAGCTAGCAATAGTTGTGGACAATGTACAAGCAATCGTGGAGGATATAGAGGTAGAAATAAAGGTTGACGAGGGACACGTGGACGAGGTAATCAATCATATGGTAGAGGCCAAACAAGTGAAGAATATCAAACATCAAGTCGTGGACGAGGAGTTCGAGGTCAAGGTCGAGGTCGAGGTCGAGGAAGAGGTAGATTTCAACAAGAAAATAAATCTTAGATACAATTTTATAATTGTAATAAACATGACCATTTTAGTTATGAGTGTAGATCAACTCTCAAGGTGGAAGAGAGAAATCATGTAGCAGCAACTAAAGAAGAAGAAAACGTGGAATCCAGTGTATTCCTCACTTATAAAGGAAATGAAAAATCAAGTAAAAGTATTTGGTATCTTGATAATTGTGCCAACAATCACATGTGTGGCTGAAAAGACCTATTTTTAGAGCTGGACGAGAATATTCATGGACAAGTAACATTTGGAGATGAATTGCACACCATAGTCAGAGGTAAAGGCAAAGTTACCATTACAAAAAGAACGGAGAGAAGAAGTACATATAAGATGTTTATTACATACCAGCTTTGAAAAGCAACATCATCAGCCTTGGACATTATATTAAGATACTTCAAACTGATTGAGGCGATGAGTATACTTCAAAGCTATTTGAAAGCTTCTGCAATGAGCACGGAATTATTCACTAGTTGACAACTGCGTACACACCATAATAAAATGAAGTCGCTGAAAGAAAGAAGCACACTATTCTTGATATGGCAAGAAGCATGGTTAAAGGAAAGCATTTACTACGAAGTTTTTGGGTTGGAACTATTCAATGTGCTGTTTATTTGTTAAACTGGTGTCCAAAAAATATTGTGAAATATAAGACATAAATGAAGCTTAGAGCAATCAAAATCCAGAAATTGGACATTTCAAGATTTTTGGATGCATCGCATATGCTCATGTTCCTGACTAGACAAGAAACAAGCTCGACAACAAAAGAGTGAAATGTATTTTCATTGGTTATGAAAAAAGAAGCAAGGCATATAGGCTATACAACCTTCTCACTAAGAATGTTATTATTTCAAGAGATGTAGAATTCGATGAAGTTGATTATTGGAGATGGAGCAAAGAAGAAAAGAAAATTGAAAGATTATTTTTCAGTGATAATAAAGATGACGACTTCATCAATCAAAAACAAGGGGACAATAAAAGCCCTCCACCAAGTCCTTTTGCAACAACTCCTACAACATCATCATCACCAATCAACAACAGTAAGAGATGTAGAATTCGATGAAGATGATTACTAGAGATGGAGCGAAAAAGAAAAGAAAATTGAAAGAATATTTTTCAGTGATAAAAAAGACGACTTCATCAATCTAGAATAAGGCTACAATCAAAGCCCTCCACTAAGTCCTATTGCAACAACTTGTAGCACCCCAAAACCCCGCCTATAAGTTTCCACTGAATCTCGAATGTCACATTGACCACCGAAGTGATCTAAAAGCAATTTTACAAAATGAATTGTTAACATCTCATTTCGAACACAGTTTGTTGAGTTTAAACTAAACCATTTAACCATTTAGGATTCAAAAAAGTACATTTAAGTCACGTGAAAAACATTCGAAAATATAATTCCGTAGTTTCTAAAATTCAGTCCAAAATAAAATTCATACCATAGTTCTTTTACTTAATTATAGTCCAAAACAGTTGCAAATTAAGATTTGAAGAAACACTTTGTTTGTTTAATTCAAAGCTGACCCAACTGAAACCTCCGGTATGTCGAGTTTAGCTACAAAACACGAGAGTACCTGAAAGGGAGAAAACCAAGGGTGAGCTACAGAGCTCAGTGTGAGTCTAAAACCAAAAGTAAATAGCAAGTGACAAAGAATCAAACTAGTATACGGGCAAACTACGAAAATCTCAATCAAACGGTTAGACAAACATTCCATTGGTCATACAAATCACGATTACAGTATTTCAAATACACATGTTGCTTATTAGCAGATATAATTCATTTCACAAGTATCCCAACATTCAGATAAACAAACATGTATTTTGATGCAGAATGTGTGTAGCAAGTAAAACAATCATAATCAGACACATATGTTCAATGCAAACTATATGCAACAAGACAAAACCCACCCAACCATCCGAACATCACTTCAATCACCCTGCACACCACATAAGGGCTATAGAAGGCTCATCCACCCAGCACACCACAAAGAACCATAATAGGCTCATCCACCCTACACACCACGTAATGTGGAACTATGCCACTGAAAAAACAATATGCAACTGAGCTTCCATATGTATAGTACAGTGCATTAAACTGTTGTACAAAAGTATTACAGTTAAAACTGCCAAATCAGATTTCCTTCTCTTCACAACCAAATCCCATAATTTTCATGCAAATGCATAATGCACACAACTTACAGACAGTCATACAGAAGCTTGTTACATATACTCAGACGAACAATTTCAGAACCAATAGTGTTGGTACACTTTTCGCAAATGATAACCAGTAGCATCTCAAACTCATTTATCAGGTCATATTAATACTTGACAAAAATTGAAATACACCCGATAATTGTAAAAATACACACAAACCTAAGCTAGAAACAAAGGCCTAACACACTTACAAAGGCCTAACGGAGAGCCAAATACACAGAAAAGTTAAACGGGTCAGTTTATGAATTAGTACAAAATTTGAGAAACAAGGTCACATGGCCGTATGGAAGTGCCTAGGCTGTGTGGAGGTCGACACGCCTACGTGGTGGTCTACATGCCCGTGTGAAGGAGACACACACCCGTGTGACCTAGTTACATGATCGTGTAAGTAGCCCGTGTAACTATCTGTCTAAATTTGTCAAAATAGTGTGCAAAGTAGACACAACCGTGTGGAAATCCCACACGTCAGTGTGGCTAAGGGACACGACCATGTGTCTAAGGTACACGCCCATTTGAAAATTGACTAAAATCCTCAAATCGAAGCCACACGGCCGTGTGGCACCAAAATTAGTCCAAAAATCCTAATTCCCAATTTCACATGGACGTGTGAAATGCCCGTGTGCGGCACAAACCCGTGTGGTCACCCATGTGGTCACAAAACCACACCAAAACAGTCTAAAATTGTGAATAAGCATCAGCAAAGAAATCCCTAATTACTAAGGGTTCAAAAACACACCGATTTTGATCTAAAGCCCTAAAGAAAATGACTAAAACTTCTCAATTCCACCAATTCCAAAAACTAGCAAACCAATCATACTGAATCAAAAACCCCAACGAACGCAACTGCACACAACCGATTTTAACTAAGGATTCGATACCAGATTTATGAAGTTATGATGTTGAAAATAGTGCAAAGAGTAAAATTCCCAAAACGAAGAAACCTCAAAATAAGTTTTAAGATCAAATTGAAGGAGGAAGAAGAAGGCTAAAAATCGTGACAAGGAATATGGAAAAGAACGTGAAAAACTTCCTCTTTCAAATTAATTGGAAATGTTTGAGGAAATAAAATAAAATATAAATAAATAAGTTTTTAAAACTTTAAAACTAAACAAAAATTAATTCAAAACTATAATAAAATCAATTCCTCTTTAACACACTTGAGAACTCAAACCGAGGACCCCAAAGATAAACTAACACACTCCCACCATTGAACTAGCAAGCTCATTAAGATATTAGAACGCAGAAATGAACCCAATTGATTGACCTACTCTCTGACCCTCACTACAAACCTCAAAAATTCTAACCCCAAATTCTGGGGTGTTACACAACTCTTACAACATCATCATCACCAATCAATAGCAGTAAGAGATGTAGAATCCGATGAAGTTGACTATTGGAGATAAAGCGAAGAAAAAAAATTGAAAGATTACTTTTCAGTGATAATAAAGACGACTACTTCATCAATCAAGAGCAAGGTGACAATCAAAGCCGTCTACCAAGTCCTGTTGCAATAAATCCTACAACATCATCAACACCAATCAACAGTAGTAGCAACAACTTAGAGGAAGCACTTGTAAGAATGCGTAGTTTACATGATATTTATGAGGTCACAAAACCCATAAAAATAACACTCAATTATTCACTATTTTGTTTAATGATAGAATTTGATCTAATAATATATAAAGATGTAATTGAAGATGTCAAATGGATGAAGGGAATGGATGAAGTAATTGCAGCAATAAGAAGACATGACACTTGGGAGTTAACAAGCCTACCAAAAGGACATAGTCCAATTAGAGTCAAATGGGTGTACAAGACGAATACTAATAAAGAAGGAAAAGTGGAGAAATACAAAGCAAGATTAGTTGCAAAAAGGCTACAAGCAAAGATATGGAGTGGATTATGATGAAGTATTTGCTCTGGTCGCTAGAATTGACACTATAAGGCTTCCCATAGCAATTGCAACAAAAAAATAAAAATAAAAATAAATGGAAGATTTATCAGATGGACGTGAAGTCAGCATTCCTTAATGGCTACCTATAGAGGAAGAAGTCTACATCGAACAACCACCTAGATATAGGAAACAAGGACATGAAGACAAAATCTATTGCTTTAAGAAAGCTTTATATGGACTAAAGCAAGCCCCGAGAGCATGAAACACAAGAATAGATGAATACTTTTAGAAGAACATGTTCATGAAAAGCCCATACGAGCATGCCTTATATATAAATAAAAATGAAGTTGGTGACATCATGATCATGTGCTTATACGTGGATGATATGATTTTCGCACCCATGTATGTTCAATGACTTTAAGAAAACTTTGACTAAAGATTTTGAAATGAAAAATATTGGTGAAATGTCATACTTTCTTGGAGTCGAAGTGAAAAAAATGGAAGATGAAATATTTGTGTCTCAAAAAAAGTATGCATAATAGATTTTAAGAAAATTCAGAATGAAAGATTGCAAGCGGTAGCCATGCCAGCAGAACCAGTCATTAAATTAAATGTTGATTCATCTAGAGAGCTAATAAATCCAACGTTTTTTAAAAGTATCATTGGAAGTTTAAGGTACTTGAATATCACGTGGCCAGACATCATGTAACCAGTGCGAATAGTTAGTAGATACATGAAGAAACAAAAACAAGATCACCTGATTGCAACAAAGAGAATTTTGAGATACATTAATGGTACGATGGATCATGGTTTATTTTATACACACTCAGAGAGTTCAAAATTGGTTGGTTATTCAAATAGTGATTATAGTGGTTACTTGGATGATTATAAAAGCACATTCAGATATTTGTTCCATATTTTCTTCGTGACATTTTCATGGTCATCAAAAAGCAACAAACAATAGCTCTTTTAACATGTAAAGCAAAAAACATGGCTATTGCAGCATGCACGTGTCAAGAAATTTGGTTGAAGAATATTTTGCATGAATTATCTATTATACAAGAAGGACCAATCACAATTTATGTTGACAAAAAGTTCACAATATCTCTTACAAAGAATCCAAAGTCTCATAGTCGAAGCAAACATATCGATACAAAGTATCATTTTATTTGAGAGCAAATGAAAAATAAAAATGTGGAGTTAATTTACTGTAGAACAAAAGATCAATTGGTGGAGATTTTTACTGAAGAATCCATTGAAATTTTATACTTTCAAAAATACTTTTTCGCCCACTTGAAACTCGATTTCTTTCCTTTTTAAATCCACGTATGACTTTTTTCGATCGAAGTAGCTTTCAGACTATCACGGATCACTTTCACTTTCTCCTCGGTCTCTATAACTAGATCGACCCCGTGAATTTGCTTCTCACTAAGCTTGGTCCAATACAAGGGAGTTCGACACTTGTGACCATATAAAGCTTCGTACGGTGCCATCCGTATACTCGACTGATAACTATTGTTATAGGCAAACTCAACCAAAGGTAGATATTTTTCCCAACTACCTTCGAACTCTAACACACAGCATCGGAGCATATCCTTAAGAACTTGAATCACTCTTTTAGATTGGCCATCGGTTTGAGGGTGGAACACAATACTAAAAGTCAATCTTGTACCTAAGGGTTCTTGCAACTTCTTCCAAAACCTCAAAGTAAATCTTGGGTCTCTATCTGAGATAATAGATATAGGCACCCCATGCAATCTCACCACCCCAGCAATATACAACTCGGCCAACTTATCAAGTGAATAATCCACAGGCACTGGTATAAAGTGAGCCGACTTCGTTAATCTATAAACAATAACCCACACAGCATCTTTCTTTTTTGGAGTCATAGGTAACCCCGTTACGAAATCCATTGTGATTCGATCCCACTTCCACCCTGGAACCATCACTGGCTGAAGTAATCCCAAAGGTACTTGATGCTTGTCTTTCACTTGTTGACAGATCAAACACTTCGTAACAAACTCGGAGATGTCTCTTTTCATACCCGGCCACCAATACAACTTTTTCAAATCATTGTACATTTTCGTGCTACCCGGATGTACTGACAAGCAACCACTGTGTGCTTCATGTAAAATTTTTCGTATTAACTCATCATCCTTTTGTACCCAAATTCTATCATGAAACATCAAGCAATCCTCTGAACTAACCCGAAAATCAAAGTTACTCCCTAATTTGCACTGAGTTCTCTTAACTTGCATCTCACTATCATTCTTTTGAGCTTCACATATCTGCTTGAATAAATAATGGTCTAGCCCTTAACTCAGCCAATATAGCACCATCATCAGCCAAAGCTAAGCTATTACTCATAGCTCTCAAAGCATACAGGGATTTTCTAATCAAGGCATCCACAACCACCTTCACTTTCCCCGGATGGTAATCGATTACTAACTCATAATCCTTCAATAATTCGAGCCACTGCCATTGTCGCAAATTCAAATCCTTTTAGTCCATCAAGTACTTCAAACTCTTGTGATCGATGAAGATTCGACACTTCTCACCATATAAATAATGATGCCAAATCTTCAAAGTAAAAATGATTGCAGCCAACTCTAAATCGTGAGTCGGATAATTCTTCTCATGCGGTTTTAGTTGTCTCGAGGTGTAAGCTACTACCTTACCCTCTTCCATCAGCACACAACCAATACCATTTAATGACGCATCACTGTAGACCACAAACTTTTTCCCCGACTCAGGTTGTACTAAAACCGGTGCCTCAGTCAACAATGCTTTCAATCTCTCAAAACTCTGTTGGTATTTCTCAGTCCATTCAAACTTAACATCTTTGTGCAACAGTTTCTTCATCGGGGTAGCAATCACGGAGAACCCCTTTACGAACCACCTATAGTACCTCGCTAAACCCAAAAAGCTTCTAATTTCTAACACATTCCTTGGCGATTTTCACTCCACAATAGTCGAGATCTTACTTGGATCAACTCTAATTCCATTATCCGACACAATGTGTCCTAAGAATCTGACTTCTCAAAGCCAAAACTCACTCTTGCTAAACTTAGCATACAATTGCTTATCTCTTAGAGTCTGCAAAATAATTCCCAGATGCTTGCATGTCCACTCTTATCCCAAGAATAAATCAGTATGTCATCAATAAAAATGACTATAAACTTATCCAAATACAGTCAGAAGATATGGCTCATTAAATCTATAAAAATCACAGGAGCATTCGTTAAGCCAAATGGCATGACAAGAAACTCATAATGGCCATACCTCATCTGAAATGCAGTTTTCGACACATCTTGCTCTTTAACCCTCAACTGGTAATAGCCAGACTTTAGGTCTATCTTAGAGAACACCGTATCTCCCTTCAGTTGGTCAAATAAATCATCTATCCTTGGCAAAGGATACTTATTCTTCACCGTCACTTTGTTGAGTTGTCTGTAATCTATAAACAATCTCATCGACCCATCTTTCTTCTTTACAAAAAGTACCAGAGTACCCCACAATGAATAGCTCGGTCTTGCAAAACCTTTGTCCGTTAACTCTTGCAACTAAACCTTTAATTCTTTTAACTCCAATGGTGCCATCCTATATGGAGCAACCGAAATAGGTGTCGTACCCGAAATTAACTCTATCCCAAACTTGACCTCTCTAACTGGAAGGAATCCAGCTAACTCTTCCGAAACAGATCTGGATACTCACATACCACTGGCACTAATTCAATCTTTACATCCTACTCTTGAGTATTCAATACGAAGGCGAGATAGGACTCGTACCCTTTCCTCAAGTATTTCTCAGCTACTATAGATGAAACTATCACAGGCAAACCATCTGATCTACCTGATTTTGACCCAATGACATCTCCATTTACATATTTCAATTCAATAAACTTACTACCATAGTTTACTAAAACATTATGAGCAGTCAACCAATCCATACCAAGAATCAAGTCAAATTCATCAAACGGCAACAACATGAGATTCGCGGAAAACAATGACCTCTAATTTTCAAAGGACAATTCCTACACACGTTGACTAGCACATGTTTGCCTAACTAGTTTGACACTTTCACTACAAATTCGTAGACTCAATAATCATACTCATGCTAGATGCCAATTTCATGGAAATGTAAGAATGGGTAGACCTTGGATCAATCAAAGCAACGACAGAGATAACATGAAGACAAAAAGTACCCTTTATCACATTTAGATATGATGCCTCTTCGCAAGCGCGAATGGCATAAGTCCTTGCAGGTGTTCGTCCCTCCGACCTCACAGTTGAGTCTCTAGGCGTACCTCTACTACTAGTCCCACCTCCCTAGTTCTTTTGTGATCTACCCCTCAAAGATACATTGTTTGATCTTATTTCTTATTTTCTTTCCTTCTCATCCCTCTCAAGACAATTCCAGATAAAATGATTGGGTGAACCACACTTGTAACAATTTTGGTTGTTTCCCCAACACTTCCCAATATGTTGTCTACCACAGTTTGGACACTCTGATTTATTTGACTTTGGATTGCCCACGCTTGCCATCGATGTGGCTTGAACTCTCGAGCCCGAGTATGTATTACCTCGATCAATATGAATCTTTAACTAACGCAATTTTTAGAGGGTTTATTTCCTTGGACCTCTTTGATTGAGTTTGGTACGATTTACTCATTAGTCTTTTTCTTGCATCTCGGGTCTCACTCATGGCTTTTCTCTTTTCTTTATTTAGCTCCTCGGCCTTGCATGCCCTATCAACCAACACCACAAATTCATTCAATTCCAAGATCCCAACTAGTAGTCTCATATCCATATTTAGTCCATCTTCAAACCTCTTGCACAAGATAGCTTCCGTAGACACACATTCTTGTGCATACTTGCTGAGCCTAACAAACTCGCACTCATACTCTGCCACAGTCATTTTGCCTTGCTTCAATTCGAGGAACTCTTTCCGTTTCTGATCCACAAATCTCGACTTATGTACTTCTTTTGGAACTCTTCTAAAAAGAAGTCCCATGTCACTCTCTCCCTTGGAACTACCGATGTCAACGTTTTCCACCAACAATATGCCAAGTCCTTCAGCAATGACACGACACATTTCAAGCTCTCCTCAGGTGTGCAGAAGAGTTCATCAAATACCTGCATTGAGTTCTCAAGCCAGAACTCTGCCCTCTCAGGGTCATCGTCTATATTAGCTCTGAATTTCTCGGCCCTTTGTTTTTGAATCTTATCGACTGGGGGTTTGGTCATTCTCACCAAATTTATACCTTGAGGAGCCACGAACTGGCTGAGGTATAGGAGGGGGTGGAGGAGGTTGAGCATTAGGGTTCGCTAGTACATACTCCGTGTACCAATTACTCATCATTTAGGGAAAGGCTTCCTGAGCCTCTTCTCTTTGACCCATAGTCTCGGGTCTACTCTCTACAGGCACGGTCCCTTGCGAGGGAGCCAGCACGTTACTAGCAACGTCATCAGTAGCCGCTCGGTTGGGATCCATTTACTATAGGAAAATAAAGTTTAAAATTGTCAGAAGTCACCACACTATCAATATACGTTTATGGCATTTATAGCTAGACTCTTACACACTACGGTAGTTTGAGAGTCGACTAAACCATAGCTCTGATACTACTAAATGTAACACCCCTTACCCGTATTCAAC
This sequence comes from Gossypium rotundifolium, assembly GCA_025506655.1. Lineage (NCBI taxonomy): Eukaryota > Viridiplantae > Streptophyta > Magnoliopsida > Malvales > Malvaceae > Gossypium > Gossypium rotundifolium. The sequence continues at coordinate 111,826,679 of CP106723.1, forward strand.
ACCGAAATCAAGTACGGGGCATTACCGGACTGATCTTGGTTGAACGTACAACTTTGGGCTATAAAATTTCATTCCAACTTAAAACTTCTCATTCATATTCATAACATCTTTATTATGGGCCTACAAGGCCTTAAACATGCAAACAGAGGGTCTCAAAATCAAACTGGAAACTTTTGTATACTTAGAAAATTTTTGCCTAAATAGGGCCACATGCCCTTGTGAAATGGGACACGCCAGTGTGGGCAGGCCGTATGGCCTCACACACCAATGTCCCTAGCCTATGTGGAATTTAATTTTCAATTTGAACCTACGAGGATTTTCACACAGTCGGACACACGCCCGTGTCTTTGGCCCGTGTTCTTCACACAGCCTAGACACGCCCATGTCCTCACCCGTGTGTGAAAACCTTGATATTCTATTTATGACGTCAGTAACCTCATAAGGGGCACACGGCCTAGGCACATGCCTTTGTGTCTAGCCCGTGGTCGACACTAACTTGCAATACTAACATGCAAGGGACACACGACCCAGCCACACGCCCATGGGACTGACCTGTGTGTCACACACAACCTAGACACACGCCCGTGTGGCTATCCGTGTGGACAAGAACAAGACTATTTTCTAAGATCTTTTATCACCCTAACTCATAAAACATCAATTACATTCATCCATTAACCAAGCAACCCAATCATGTATCATACACATTCATGAATAACCTCATCTTTTAATATATTTAATAATAATGAGCCATTAACTATGGCAATTTACAAAAGTTCATTTTTAAAGGAGCCAACACACTTGGCCAAAACAATAAGACATTTCACTAAGTCTAGCCCCTATACGTGCCATACTCAAAATGGTAAGTCTAAATATATCGAGATGAGCTGATAGTGTGGGCGATCTTTAGATTATCTTCGTATCCGATCCGGCTCTTTAACACTATAAAATAAGGGAAAAGAAAGGGAGTAAGCTTTAAGATTAGTAAGTTTACATGTAAATGATAAGTATCATATCATATGCAAAGCAACCACAACATTATATATTGTATAAGAACAATTTACATTTTCATAATCATGCTTACTCATCTCATTTGTTTCCACCTTCTAACCATATACATGCATATATTGCTCATATTTACTTGCACATATTCCTTGCACTCATCACCACAAGCCACATGAAATATAATTACTTAGACAATTTCTCAATGAACCCTTGGAAAGATACTAAGTACCCGATGGTTTCGCACACAAGCCACCATTAGTCAATAATAGGGTGGTATCGCACATAGCCCACCAACAAGAATGATTATGGTGGTTTTTCACATAGCCCACCAAATGATAATATAAACGATGGTATCGTACATAGCCCATCGTGAATAATTGATAAGGTGGTATCGCACACAGCCTACCAAATAATTATTATGGATATTTTTTCGCACTTACATATCTATTTCGAGGTTCATACGAGAATTATTCACTATCTATCAATTTCAACCAATCTCACTCATAATTGATCTCATTCATACAATGCATCAATAAGTAACAACATATGTATTAGAAATGTATCGTTTACACATAAACTTACCTTGGTGCAAAATTGAATTAATCGACGACTTAATCCATAACCTTGCATTTTCCTCGGTCAAGGTTGTTTCCACGCTCTTCTTGATCTATAATAATAATATTTACTCATTCAATCACTATATATCTCATGATACATCAAAATTTCTACTTAGGTAAAAATGACCATTTTGCCCTTATACTTTGGCAAAATTACGATTTTGCCTATATATATCATGATACATCAAAATTTCTACTTAGGCAAAAATGACCATTTTGCCCTTATACTTTGGCAAAATTACAATTTTGCCTATAGGCTCGTAAATCATTTTTCACCACATTTTCTCATTAAACAAGCCTAGCTGAATATTGATTTCTCTTACAACAACTCACAAAACCAATTATTTCATGCATTAGTTACTCAATTACAACCTTTACAACTAAGTCCCTTTTAGGTGTTTTCATGGTAACACCTTTCACAAAAGTTATTCCTTAACTCTCTAACATTTATTTTCTTCCATAAAAGTCAGCAAACAACATAAACACTCTCATAGAAAGTCCCTAAAATTTTAACCATTTTTCAAATTAGTCCCCTCATTTGCTAGCTTAAGCTTTGGGGGTTCCAAAAGTACAAAAATTATCAAGAAAGACCTTTAAAATCACTTACTTGCAAGAGAATAGCTTGGCTGAAAGTTTGAACTCCAAAATCCCCTATTTTATCTTCAATTTTTGGTAGAGAAGAAGTGTGAATAGTGAAAGATGATATCTTTTTTCTTTGCCTTATTTTATTCATTTTTAATCACCTAATTTCACCAAAATTTTTACCAAAATTAATGCCCTTGTCCCCCTTATCTCTATGGCCGGGCAACACACTATTATTGGGCTAATTGCACTTTAAGGACCTCCAATTTAATATTCTATGGCTATTAGACACATTTACCTTGTATAATGGAACCTTCGCACTTTATGCGATTTAGTCTTTTTTTGCAATTAAACATACAATCACTAGAATTAATGCACCAAAATTTCCATACATACTTATAATCATTCTATAACATATAAAATAATATCAAAATAATTTTCTTCAACCTCAGATTAGTGGTTTCGAAACCACTATTCACTAGCCCCAAAATCTGGCTGTTACAACTCTCCCCCATTTAGAGGTTTTCGTCCCCAAAAATCTTACCAGTAAAAAGGTTTGGGTACTATTCCCTCATGGCTTTTTTCGATTCCTACGTAGCCTCTTCCACACTGTGTTTTTTCCATAACACTTTCACTAGGGCTATGCTCTTATTTCTCAACTGTTTAACCTTTCGAGCCAAAATTTTAATTGGTTCCTCTTAATAAGTCATGTCCAGTCGTATCTCAATTTCTGTTGGAGGGATCATATGCGAAGGATCGGAACGATATCATCGCAACATCGACACATGAAACACGTGTATTCTCTCTAACTCTACCAGCAAAGCTAACTGGTATGCTACTAGCCCAATCCTTTCAATAACCTTATACGACCCTATGAATCGTGGACTCAATTTGCCCTTTCGACCAAATCTCAATATTTTCTTCCACGAGGATACTTTAAAAACTAGTTTTTCGCCCACTTGAAACTTGATTTCTTTCTTTTTTTAAATCCACGTATGACTTTTGTCGATCCGAAGCATCTTTCAGACTATCACGGATCATTTTTACTTTCTCCTCAGTCTCTTTAAATAGATCGACCCCATGAATTTGCTTCTCACTAAGCTCGGTCCAATACAAGGGAGTCTTATACTTGTGATAATATAAAGCTTCATATGGTGCCATCTGTATACTCGACTGATAACTGTTGTTATAGGAAAACTCAACCAAAGGTAGATATTTTTCCCAACTACCTTCAAACTCTAAAACACAGCATCGGAGCATATCCTCAAGAACTTGAATCACTCTTTTAGATTGGCCATCGATTTGAGGATGGAACACAGTACTAAAATTCAATCTTGTACCCAAGGCTTCTTGCAACTTCTTCCAAATCCTCGAAGTAAATCTTGGGTCTCTATCCGAGATAATAGATATAGGTACCCCATGCAATCTCACCACCTCAGCAATATACAGCTCGGCCAACTTATCAAGTGAATAATCCACACGCACCGGTATAAAGTGAGCTGACTTTGTTAATCTATCAAAAATAACCCACACATCTTTCTTTTTCGGAGTTATAGGTAACGCCATTACAAAATCCATTGTGATTCAATCCTACTTCCACTTTGGAACCATCACTAGCTAAAGTAATCCACAATTTTGATTCCTCCTCAATCTTTCGTGAGATTTTGTATGAAACCTAAATCATTGATTAGGAAGGCACTATATATTTTTACTACTCTATTTGGACCTTGGGAAAGCCATTTAACTTCGTCATTGATGTCCTTTCCACTCCAAACCTATTGAATAAAAAGTAAATTGATTAATTATAAATGTTATGAGAAAACATTATTATTTGTCAATGAAAGCTTCAGATGCATACCGTTTGCCCTAACTATTCATGAAAAGATTCTGTGAATAACTTATGGATCTCTCGATGTTGTAATCTTTAGGAGCGTGAATGAGATCTCAAGACTTGTTTGTACTCGCTATGTTAAAAAATGGACTACTTAGTTAGAACATAAACAAATTAAAATAATGAATATTTTTTTAATTTCTAAAACTTGTGTAATAGTTCAATTGAATCGTGGTGAAAAAGAACATATTGATGTGTTTGTACCCAAGATCTATCATCTAAGTGTGCAATTTCAATTTTACTGATTGGTTCTTCATAACTTCGAAATAAATAAGTTTCGGCTAAGTTATGATCAGTAAGCCCAGTATTTCTACTTGGTCTATTTAGTCTTGTTTCAATATCTTTTAAATATCTAGAATAGAAAGTCAAACTCCTCTGCCAAGTAACCTTAGCAATTGATTCTTCTGGATAATGCTTATTACGACAATAAGACTTCAATTTGCATAGGAACCTAAACACGATATACAACATTATCAAAAGTTGTAACTAAAGGTATATTCATGAATGAATGAAAAATTTTACAAATAAATTAGCACCTCTCTATAGGATACATCCACCAATAGAAAATCATCGCCAACATACACCTCCCTCGGTCTTCTCCTTGTTTGCATGTCGGGTGGTTGATTTATCTTCCCATAACTGAAATTAATATCTTTTAACATGAACAAGATTTCAGATCCAATGGTCTGCTCAGGAGCTTCTCTGAACTCTTCAGTACCATCAAATAGAGTCCTCTGAAATCTAAATCTATGATTTCCATCTAACCATCAACGATGCCCCATATACAAGAACTTCTTCCCATTATATAACCACTTCGAACATGTTTGTGCGCACAACAAGGACAAGATAATGTCCTTTGGTTCTCCAACCAGATAAATTGGAATAAGCTGGGAAATCATTAATAGTCCACAACAAAGTTCTCCTTTCTCAAGACATCATATGTTTCAACACCCGCCTATAACTGTTTCAACTCTTCAATAAGTGGTTGCTTATAAATGTCAATATCATTTCCGGGACCTTTCTCTCTAGGGATAGTCATATATAAGATAAAAGAAGATTGCTTCATGCAAATTCATGGAGGCAAATTATAAGGAACAAGCACTACAGGCCAAGTATTATCGAAGTACTTATGATTTTAAAAGGATTAAATCCGCCAGATGCTAGCCCAAGCCTCACATTCCGAGGATTGCTTGCAAAACTTGGAAATTTACTATTAAATGATTTCCAAGCTAAAGAATCCGCAGGATGCCTTAATAATCCATCACCTGTTCGTTGATCATGATGCGACCTCATAGACTCGGCTGTCTTTGATGACATGAAAAACATTTGAAGCCTTGGTATTAGTGGAAAATATCACAAAATCTTGACTGGCTTCTTTCTTGACTGTGCCTCACCTTCATCCTCATTCACATCTTCTGTATTCCTATTCATCCAACGAGAATTACTGCAAACATAACAAGACTATTGGTTTTTCCGATCACCCCAATACAACATGCAGTCATTTGGGCTACTATGAATTTTATCGTACCCAAGGCCTAAATCTTTTATCAGTGTCTTCATATCTTTGCATGAATGGGGGGTTTTTGCAAATGGAAACATATATCTCAAAACTCTAACAACATTGTAAAAGAGTTTCCGGTCCACCCTCCCAAACATTTTAAATGAAATAGATGAATGCATAATGTAACACCCTGAATTAGGGGTTATTTGTAATTTAATTAATTTCCCATGTGTACTTGAAGAAATTAATAATATGACTTTATTTGGCATGTTTGAGGGTCCAAGAATAAACCCGAGCTAGGCCTGTCGTAGGGTTAAAAATTTATTTTTAAGTGTTAAAGGAGGGAAGCTAGGTGAGTTAGGGGTTAAGAAAAATTTTAAAAGGAACTTGACACAAGGAGATGGTTGGCTAAGTGGTTTCATGCGTATTGAAGAAAAAGGGGGGGAAGTGCAGGTCCCAAGTTCGAGTGACAGAGGAAGCATTTTTATGCGTTTTGTGGTGATGAAATTGAGGAAGGAAGGCCTTAAAATTAATTTGGAAAGGTTCAGTAGCATGAAAGTCCAGTAGTAGGAGTGGCTTGGGGCGCCACTTGAGAGAGAGAGGTCTTCAGCGATAGATCGAGTTTTTGGGATTTCAGAAATTGGATAAGTATACGGTGTAAAATTCCACACTAAGCTTTAATTAATTGATTGCTATGTTTTAATTAATATGTACAAGAATATGCTATGATGTGGCCAAAGTACCATGTAATGCGGCGAAGTACTCGTGCACGCTTTCTTACTCCTATGAGTATGATAAAAATGACAATAGTGATAAGAATGTGAAACAAAGCATGTTTTTGCATGATATGTTTGACATGGGGCATATAAGTGATATGTGAAGGGAAGTGAATTGGTGGTTTAATACCCCAATATCTCAATGTGTATGCAATATTATGTCACAATATATCGAATGTGGTGACTTATTTCGAATAGTTTAATGTGGGTGACTTATGTCACAAAATAATTATCTAGAGGTGATATGTCCATTTAATTTTATATGGCTGATGAGCACGCCGATCGCAATGAACGCCTGGCGGTGTGTGTAAATGATGGAGGGTTGACTTAGTCCCCCACTTGCAGATGGTTGGTACAATGATGTGTAGCTGGATGGTTATCTAGGCTTGGGTTCGGGTTTGCATCATGATTTATGTGTTATTGGTGATTTGATATACCCGAAATTAATCGAGACTTGTGATGGTTGTACACATTGAGTCCGCTTGACTCACCCTTTGTGGGACTATTTTTTCAGTGACACTCAATGATGGACCTGGGCTCTGCAGCTTCATGATGGCCATGCACGCTCGGGATTTTATTTCATTTTGGACTTGTTATATTTTAAGTATTTTTGATTTAATTTTGGTTTTGATTTGATGTAATAAGGCCTTTGGTTTGAACTGTTATGCATGCATATTCAATTATCTAAGTATGACTCGATTTTAATAATACAAGGTTAAAGTCTATTTTTCTTAAGTATAAATATTAAATGTTTTAACACCTAATCAACACGGGTTTTAAAATCGAGCCCAACCCAAATCAACTGTTTTCAAAAACTCGTAAAATTTTAGCAAAACTTCAAACAAGATTCAAACGATTTTTCCTGTGAACATGCTGTGATCCATTCAGTGGCTTGTGGGTCGGCTTTAGGGTGTTTCAGCTTGGTATCAGAGCCCAGCTTTAAACTCCCGCCTTGGGTTTAAGGCCCAAAACATTTTCAAAATTAAGCCTAAAAGAATTTTGTGAAAATTTTGAGAAATAAGTAGGTTTTCTAGCATGGCACCCTAGTCTCCTACCAAGTCCACCAGTAAAGCACCCCCTATCTCTTGTGTGATTTATGATATGAATTGTAGAAGTGGTAGAAATGGAACTAGATTAGCATGATAAGTACTTAACCCTAGGACTAGGTTACCCCAACAATTACATAAAATTTTAAGTGGTTAATTAAACAAACTGTGGTTAAGTCATCCGAGTTAGGTGTGGCAACTATCATGGCGATGTTCAGGATTGGTTTCAATGGAGCTTGGTATTTAAACAGTCCGTGTGACTCACCTCCTCTCCACTCAAATCCTACTCACAGCGAGCTTCGGTTCACCCTAACCGTGATGACTTAGTACCTGCTAAACTCAATAATTAAAACCCTAGTGGACTAGCCACATTTTTATGGAAACCCTAGTTTTAAAAGTCAACAAACTACCCTTTTGAATTGTGAAAATTATTATTTTGGAAAAAAATTTCTAAGAATTTTAATTTACAAATTTCCTAAATACCCCCAGAGGTAAAAATTACTAAATGCCATTGGTTCTAAAATTTCCATTACTACCTTGATTTCAATAAAATTTCCTCCTTTGCAAGAATATCCAAAACTTTACAAAATATCAAGACAACTCGATTTGGAAAATTTATGAAATTACCCGACGGTTTGCAAAATGACCAAATTACCCCTAACTTGTATAAATGACCAAAATACCCTCGTAAAGGAAAACTACCAAAGTACCTTTAATCTAGAAATCTTTTAAAATACCTCATTTTGGAAAGTCACCAGAACCACATTTTATGTAAAAATTACCGAATGACCTCGGCTTGTAAAATTACAAGAATACCCTAGTATAAAATTATCATTTTACCCTTGAAATTTTTTTTCCAAGAAGAATTTAAATTTTGTAAAATATCATCAATCTCTCATTTTGCAACATTTTTGAATACCCTAATTTGGAAAAATACCAAAATACCCTATGTAGGACAAAATTATTAAAGTACCCCGGTAGTGGAAAACAACAAACAAATTACAACTACAACATTTCTCAGTAATGAACGCAAGTTCATGTAAGTGACTAAATGAATGATGTAAGATCGTATGTGTATGAATCGAAAGAACTACTTCTTAAAACTATTAAACATAAAACTATTCCGTGTTAAATCAAGGAACAAAACTAATACATAAAATTCTTTAATCGATAAATACTAGCGGAAGTATGAATTCGTGGACGGGTCGTAATGCATGCGGGTCGTGGAAGAGGTCGAATGATCGAAGTCTCGAACCCGCTTGGTCGGGTCAAGGATCTTAGAATGAAATGCCACCACCATCACCACCGCATGACGTGGAATATTCGGATCGAACGGGGATGACGCAGTTGGTTGCAGGCGATCGCGGTTTTAGAAAGGGTGGTCGATTAGTGGAGGCATGGAGCTCGAAAGTCGATACCGAAGCGACTCGAGCCAACTGAGTGAAGTGTTCCGTGGTATATCCAGTGTGGCACCCAATACCGAGTATTGGTGGGAGGCGATCGATCGGATTATGGATAAGCTCGATTTAACGGACGCAGAAAAAGTCGAAGTGGTTAGTGTCGCCTCCTCCGGCGAGTCATATCAATGGTGGCTCATTTGGGATGGTCGCTTCACCGAGGATCTTACTGGGAATATGTTAAGGCGGCATATCGGAAGAAGTATGCCCAAGACGCATTATATTGATGCTGCATGGCTAGTTTAAGGAACAAGTCCCAGCCGGTATCGATGGGTTAAATTCCTAAGGTTAAGCCGTTATGCTCTTTATACAGGCGTCGATCGAGAAAGAGCGGTGTCCGATTTGAAGACTAGCTAAGAGATGACCGGAGTTATTGATATCCCCACAAGAGAGCGAAAGTTTGCCGTGTTAGTGGAGAGGCAAGGTAATAGGGTATCAAAGACTCGCAAGTTTAACTCGATCGAAATAAAGTAAAAGAGGGTTTGGATCATCAAGGCCATCTAAGAATGAAAAAGAGGCCTAAAGTTGATGGTCATGAGGTCAAGAAGTCTTCGCAGAGGTGATTGCATTTGTGATCGGGAAGGAAAAGCACTTGGGTGAGTGTTGGAAAGACGGAGGATGCTTCAAGTGTGGGTCCAAGGACCACATGATTAAGGATTGTCCCGGAGAACGGCAGGGCGACTAGTAGGTCAAGGACCCAACCGTAGGGAAGAGGAAGACAATGACCACCATGAGGTCGTGGTTCTAGTAGAGGTAATGGTTCGTAGAGGATGAGGAATACAGTGCCGAGGTGTTGGTATACATGGAGGCCAAGCAACCAGCTTAGTGTATGTGGTTCGTCTTGGGAGGATGGAGACGCACATCATAAGCGAGCGTTTTATACGCAAACCTTGATTTAATTGATGTAGGCTCGAACCCATTCTTAGTTGAATGAGTTGCAATTCAACAGTGGTCTTAGACAGTACTACTATCGTAGATGAGTATTATGCTTTCAAGGCGAGCTTGTATGCCAAAAATGTGGAATTGAGGCAGAGAATTCTTGGGATGCAATAGCGCCCATATGCTATGCATCCGGGAGGTAGCAAGATGTACGGGGATTTGCGGAGACAGTTTTGGTGGCCTGGGTTGAAGTGTGAGGTGACTGAATTTGTAGGGAAGTGTCTGACGTGTCAGCAGGTTAAGGCTGAACATCAGTTGTCGGGTTTACTTCAACCGATTAAGATCCCTCAGTAGAAATGGGAGAGGATCACGATGGATTTTGTCAGTGGGCTACCTCTTACACCCAGCAAGAAGGACGCAGTTTGGGTGATTGTGGACCGTCTGACTAAATCACTCACTTCATATCGGTGAGGTGGATTACTCACTCAAAAGCTAGCTAAGCGTATGTGTCGAAATAGTGAGGTTGCATGGTGTGCGAATCGATCATCTCGGATAGGGATCCGATTTACGTCAAGGTTCGAAAGCGTTACATCAAGCTTTGGGTACACGATTGGATTTCAAACGACTTTCCATCCACATCGACGGCAATCGGAAAGGGTCATCTGATTTTAGAGGATATGCTAAGAGGGTGTGTTCGGATTTCGATGGTAGTTGGGAAGAGTACCTACGTTAGCGAATTCGCTTATAATAATAGTTATCAGCAGTATTCAGATGGCTCCATATGAAGCACTGTATGGACGAAAATGCGTACTCTACGTGTTGGGACGAGTTGGGTGAACGACAAGTCTTGGGTCCGAATTGGTGAGAAATGGAAGATAAAGTTAAAGTGATTCGGGCTCGTCTCAAGGAAGCGGATAGGCGAAGTCTTATCGTACTTTGCAAAAGAGATGGAATATGCATGGGAGATAAAGTTTTTCGAAGGTGTCACCTTGGAAAAGGTATGGATTTTATTTCATTTTGGACTTGTTATATTTTAAGTATTTTTGATTTAATTTGGGTTTTGATTTGATGTAATAAGGCCTTGGTTTGGCTGTTATGCATGCATATTCAATTATCTAAGTATGACTCGATTTTAATAATACAAGGTTAAAGTCTATTTTTCTTAAGTATAAATATTAAATGTTTTAACACCTAATCAACACGGGTTTTAAAATTTGAGCCCAACCCAAATCAAGCAATTTTTTCAAACTGTAAAATTTTAGCAAAACTTCAAACAAGATTGACGGTTTTCCTAGGAGTTTACAGTTCGGTGGAGGCTTATGGGATGGGTTTGGTGTGTTTCACACAAGTTTTGCTTCATAAGGAAGATGGATTAGCAAGTTTACCATAATAGTGAAGAAGGAAGGTAGAAAGATCTTCTCCAAATTGTATAAAGTTAATGTGGCTCAATCTTGTACTTTCTCAAGTTCTTCGACATTCAAAACTTTGCCACAAATACCTTTCATTATATTGGATAGTTCAATTATACAAAACGTCACCTTTTTTGACATACAACACCGTAAAGCAACTAGTAGTAAATCTTGCATTAAGATGTAATAATCATGTGATTTTAGGAAATATAGTTTTCTATCTTTAAGACTCACACATCGAGATATATTTGATGCATATACATCTGGGGCCTTTATATCCTTCAACACTGTGCAGAACACTTCTTTTTCTTTCTTCGACATTGCAAAAATAGAAGGCGGCAACCGATATTTCCCATTCAGAAGTACTTGGGGATGAAGATCACGCTGAATTCCCATGTCAACTAGATCAAGTCAACTTTGAAGATTGTCTTTTGATTTTCTATCGACATTCAATATTGTCCCAATAATGTTCCCGCAAACATTCTTTTTAATATGCACGACATCAAGATTGTGTCGCAAAATGTGATGCTCCCAATAAGGCAACTAAAAAAAATACTTCTTTTTTCCACAAATTCGCCTCATTAGGATCATCCTCTTCATCAAATTCATCATCAATCTATCGGTCAACATCGCCAACATACACCTCCCTCGGTCTTCTCATTGTTTGCATGTTGGGTGGTTGATCTATCTTCCATAAGCTGAAATTAATATCTTTTAACATGAACAAGATTTCAGATCCAATGGTGCGCTCGAGGAGCTTCTAAGACTCTTGGTACTATCAAATAGAGTCCTAAATCTAAATTTATGATTTCCATCTAACCATCAACGATGCCCCATATCTGAGAACTTCTTCCCATTATATAACCACTTCGAGCATGTTTCGCGCTGTAAGAGACAAGATAATGTCCTTTGGTACTCCAACCGAGATAAATTGGAATAAGTGGGAAATTAATAGTCCACAACAAAGTTCTCCTTTCTCAAGACATCATATGTTTCAACACCGCCTATAACTGTTTCAACTCTTCAATAAGTGGTTGCATATAAATGTCAATATCATTTAGGACCTTTCTCTCTACATAAGGACATTTTTGAATATTTTGATCCCTCGTAAAGTTCTTCATTCATTTCATTAAGTAACTTGTAGAACTTTGTCTCTTCTCCATTTGGCTCTTCATTAGGTACACTTCTTCTTTTTTCGGTAGAAGCATTTCCACCAATATTACAATCATCGGATGCAATAAAGTCAGGTGGAAATGATTGCAAACCATGACTGTGCATATTAAATGCATCCCGCAACATACCTTCCATGTCATCTTCTCTAACAGACTAATGATAAGCACTATGAGGATAAGCCAAATTAATCGTTGAAAAGGTTCTACTAGGTGTACTCTCTCCATGGAAAATTCATTTTTTATACCCCCAAATAAAGCCATCAACAATTAGATGTTCGTAGATAACTTCACGAATATGCCAATTGATGTTGTCACACTTCTTACACGGGCAAAAAATCATATTCTCTTGGCTTGCATTTTGAAATGCAAAATTTAGAAAAGTTTGTACTCCATTTCGATAGTCGTTGCTTACCCTTGGCAAATTCATCTAACTCTTATCCATTTCGTAGTTCTTGAAGTTTGAAGTTCACAATAAATTACAGTTACTTAAATGTTCTCAATTGATTTAAATCATGTCATTGTACTAAAATAGATAATACATATCAAGTATCAAGTATCTAATGGGTGTAAACTAATTCAAGTAAGTTGTTTTTTTATAAGTATGTATTTATGTATTATGTAACTTTTGTAAGTTATGATCCAATGTTTTCTTTTATTCTTTAAATGTTTATGTAAGTTATGATTATTATCTTTAATTTTAACTTTAAATTTTAACCCTTTAATTATACTCTTTTAATTTATAAATTTTAACTTGTCTATGTGTTTGAACCCCAAAAGCGCTCTGCTCAATTTGTGGTTACTCATTTTTGGGATTAATTAGGTGAGTTAGTCATCTAATATCTGGTCAGAGAAAGTCATTCAGAATCAATTTTTAAAAAATATACTAGTTCGATAAATCCATTTTATAAACTTATTTTTTTCTTTACTTAGGATAAGAATGGGTTATAATTTGATGGTTAACAAAATAAATTTTCATTTTAAAAAGCTTTTAAATTATTTTTGTTGAAAAGATAAGTAATTTGATTTTATATAAAATAAATTTAATTAATGGTAAATATAATTATATTGATAAAAAATTATTTTTAAGTTTTTGCATACATTTAAAAATATTAAATATTAAAATCAAACATTATAATTTTCAATATTATTAAACATATACATTAATTAGTATTAAATATATATTTTAGTCAAAAGAGAGTATTTAATCATGTAATAAATTAATATTTTTAGTCAAAATATTGAAAATCATGTTAATATTTTAATAAAATATTGATCTCCATAATATCTAAAATAATAAAATAAATGTAAGAATTAATTTCAAAATATGTATAATCATAAACTTGAAAATAATTTATAGACTAAAATGGAAAAAAACCTTTCAAATTGATTGCAAAAAAGGAAAAGCCCTTGTACTACAACTTCCTTTCACAAACAAGCTGGTCGTTTCTAGGCTTCTGGCTAAGGTTATTGATGTTTAAAAAGGTAACAAGGAAAGCTCGTTCTATGTGAGATGATCTTACATAACTCATTTTGAACAAGTGAGATCATGGAGTTCAGTCATGCCTTGAAATTTAAGAAGCTTTCCATATCACATTAGAACAACCAGAATACCTAAAAAGGAAATTTAAGTAATAAAGAAACTAAAAGAAAATGAAAGCAGAAGGAAAGCTGTTTTTCTCAACTTGTCTCCCTATTTCTAACATTAAAAAACTTATCATTCAAGTGACAATTTCAAATAAGAATATATATGCATGAGCACAAGATCATTCATTTTTCAAGTTTCAGAAAAGAAAGTGCAGAAATTAACAGCAGAAAAAAAATGCTACAGCAAGAACTGCCTACCTGTGTTTCAACAATCGGCTTCCTTACAAGTTCTTTCAATAGAGGTGCACCTAAAAATCAAAGCACATGGCATTCAACAGTCAAAATTTAGTAGTCATATAGGAATTTCTCTTTTAGCAAACTTAGAAAAGAATCAATAGACTTATTAGCACAAAAATAAATTCTTTTTCTATATATTATTTCTGTGAGTTTTATAGAAAGTATTAATACTTAAATTTTGTTGGCACAAAAAAATTCAACATTCCATTTGTGTTGTTGTTAGAAGGATGGGACCATTAAATAAAACTATAAAAGCATTATATCACTTTCAGTTGTATTCAACATTAATTGCATTACAGTCTTGTCTTCATACAGAAATTTGTTATTTTATTATCCTTTAATTGCATTAACGTACTTATATGTTTAGAATTAACGTGTAGCAAACAATAAAATATTAAATTATAGACAAAATAAAATGAATAAAAATGTTATAAATTGAAGTAAGAGGTCAAGGACTTTACGGCATTTCTAGGCCTCATTTTTAGTTTCTTTTTAAATACTTAGGGTTTGAGCTCATTTTACATATGAAAGACTATTAAAATAAAAGAAATTGTTTGATTAATTAGCGAAAGGACAATTGCTGTTTTGTTTATTTTACATTAAGATAAATATTATTTCACTTAAAACAATTTATGATATGATATATATTTAACATTAAGATAAATATTATTTCACTTAAAGAAAAAGAAATGGGTGTTACCTGGTAATTAACAATGAAAGAATGACAGTATAGAGGAAAATGAAACCTGCTACCTGTCTGGTAGCTCTAGCTGTTATGGTGGAGCTAAAAATCCCAGGTCTGAACTGAGAAGATAAGTAGCAAAGCAAGAGTGGTGAAATGAAGATTGAATTAATTTTGAAGTGAGAACAGTTTGAAATTCCAAACCCAATCAATGAGCAAACTAAAATACCTCTAGGAACCGAATTTCCAGCGGCGGCGGCGGAGAGAAGAGGCGAAGAATTTCCTTTTTAAACTGTGGAGAGAAGAGTCGAAGTTGATTGAAACACCCCACACCCGGCCCACGCGAATGGACCGGATCTGGTATGTTCCTCGAAGTAACCCGATTCAAGATTCATTCAATACTTTGAAATCATGTGTTTTGAAAGATAGTTTGTTGTGGGTTGGGCTCGAGTTGAAAACAAGTTTATTTTTATATTGAAAATCCATTTATTTCAGTTGACAAAATATTTAGAGTTTGTTTTAAATAAAATTTACTTAATCTTTAAATAACATAAATTGTAACATAGTAATTAAAATAGTAATAAAATAATCACTATGGCCTTATTACATAAAATAAAACTCTTCCCTTATTAAAGAATAATTCTTCATTTATCCACCTATTTAGCCGAATTTTAAAGAGAATTAAACTCTTCCCTTAAGAGTCCTTATGATCTTCTAATTAGCCGAGTTTTAAAGAGAATGAAACTCCTCTTTTGCAAGCTTGTGCCGTCCACCTCTTGGGCTTCTAGAAGCAAAATAAAACTTATTTTATTTGCTTCTTATGTGACTCGAACTCAAGCCCAAAACCTTTTGCATGTGGGCCATTTTCTAAGGCATTAGGTGGCATCTTCAGGCCACATTTCCAAGTCCGTTATTGGGTCAAATTTCATGTACTTTATATTTTTAGGGTCACTTGGCCCTAAGTTCCCCTTTGGGCTCTTCAATTCAACATTCCGGGGTCAATTTTAAGTTTCCTAAAATTTTCGCGCGGCTCTGTATTTTCCAGGTTTCCAAAATGTTTAGTTTCCTCTTTTGGCTTGGTTTCCAAAATGTTCACTTTCCTAATTTACTTCGGTTTCCAAAATGGTCACTTTCCTATTTTAGTTTAGTTTCCAAAACTTAACATTTCTAAAGCATTTCCTTACATTTCCATACATCTCCTTACATTTCCACACATTTCCATACATTTCCATACATTTCCTTACATTTCCATATATTTCCATACATTTCCATACATTTCCATACATTTCCTTACATTTCCTTTCATTTCCTTACATTTCCTTTCATTTCCTTTCATTTCCTTTCATTTCCTTTCATTTCCTTACATTTTCCTTATATTTCCTTACATTTCCTACATTTCCTTACATTTCCTTACATTTCCTTACATTTCCTTACATTTCCTTACATTTCCTTTCATTTTCTTTCATCTTAGGGTTCTTGAAACTCTTGAACACATCCAACACACCATGATCCCACTATCTCATGAATTACATACGACGCATAACCCTAATCTAGGATGTTACATTGATTTTGGAAGTTAAGAAATTAGGGACAAAAATTGGGGAAGAAGAACGTGGGGAAATTGGGGGAAAAAAGTTGGGACGTTAGTGAAAAAAATCAGGGAAATCTGAATTGGGGGAAAGTAAAGGAAATTTGGGGCTCCAAAAAATGACGTCATTTAAGTTGAGTGTAATAAAATTTTGTGGCCCTTTACAAAAACACCATTAATGCAAACCTTTTGCGGCGTTTTACACAAAACACCACTAAAAACAAAGCATAAAACAGTATCGTTTTTCGAACATTTAATACATATTTGCGGCGTTTTAGGCGAAACGCCACTAACAACAAGACTATAAACGCCGCCATTTTGCAATCTCTTAATATATGTTTGTGTCTTTTTCGGTAAAAATGCCAGTAATGCATACCTTTTGCATTTTATAAAAAGTGCCACTAATAACAAAGCTAAAAACGGGGTCGTTTAAACTCTTAATACTTGTTTGCGGCGTTTTTGTTGAAAACACCACTAAATATGCAGCATAAAACGGTGCCATTCTTCAATCTTTTAATATATATTAGCTATGTTTCGACCAAAATGCCACTGTTGCTCGCCTTTTTGAGGCATTTTGGGTCGTTTGACCCAAAACGCCACTATTGTTCAACTTAATTAAAATTTGATTCACGTTATACCCTAATCTAGATGTGAGCTTATTGCCCAAGCTAACAACTAAAATGACAGAAGAATATGATTTATAAGACTGATTATTCGATGACTCAAATAAAACGTTTTAAAACTACTAAATTAGAATGCTAACCAAAATTTAAGAGAGATAATTATGAATTACGAAAAAATAATTTTCATAAACCTATAAATAAACATGAAATATATGTTGAATTGAAAAGGAAAATTAATATTTTGATATATTAGTCTTCCATTTGTGAAATGCATCATTTTGCCATTTCACTTTTTTTTCCCATTTTATTGTTTGTGTTTTGCTTTTTGACTTTTTAATCAATACTAAGTGCTTCCACAAATTATTATAAACATAAGCTTTTACATCAATATCTATATATATACACATCAATATATATCCATATGAAATTTATTTTTAGGATTTATAGTTTTAGGGTTTAGGATTTTGGATTTAAGGGCTTAAGGGTTTAAGGGTTTAGTGTCTAGAATTTAGGGTTTTATGGTTTAATATTTAGGGTTTAGGGTTTAGGGTTTAAGGATAAATAGATGCACAATTAGAAATTTTTCAGGGGCTAAAATTAAATTGTAAGTAAAAAATGCAATCTCATCGTTTTGATAGCATATATTTTTATAATTTTTAAATGATTAAATCAAAATTTTCCATTTTTAGAGGGACAAAGTGCAATTTTACCTTTAAAATTTTGAAAAATTTCAAAAGACCAAAATGGAAAATTTTTCATTTTAAGGGGGCCGAGACCCTTTCAACCTGATCGTCTGAATTGTCAAGTTTTAAAATTTATAAAGAGAATGATCGAACCTGGAAACTAACTCTGACAACGACTTAAGGCAAGTGCACCTATCGAACAGTAGTATAGTTTAGGCAAGATCGGATTGTCGAACCTAAGGGGATTAAAAGTACTAATACTCACTTTCTTTCTATTATTTAGCCTAAATACGAAGTGATTGATTGATTAAACTAAAAACTAACTAATTACTAAACTAAGACGCAAAGACAAAAAAAAATGAAGAAATAACTTTTAGAAAAACTCAGTTGATTACGACGATACCCTAGAAGGAATCCACCTAGACTTCACTTATTATCTAACACTGAACTAGACGATTTATTCACTTAGCTTGATCTGTAAGACTCCCTAATTTATATTAAACCCTCTCTCGAGGGGAGTAATGTCTAACCCTAGGTTGATTAATTGAAATCTCTTTCTAATTAAAACCCCTAGTTGTTCATCACCAAAATATTTCCCTAGCGGGTGAGTCAATGACTCAATGTGCACACAATACTAACACTCAACAAATCAGGCATACATGTTCAAACATCAAATTCATATAAAATAAATTATGATGCAACCCAAACCCAAGCCTAATGGTCCATCCGCTACACACACCCGTACTGCCAGGTCACAAGTGGGACTACTAAGTCAACCTCCATCCGCTACACACCATCGAAGGCGATCATTGCAATGGCGTGCTCATCGCCCATATAATTTGTGTCATTAGACACCATATTCAAATAGTGTAACCGAAGTTACCAAATTCAGATAATGTAACCGGAGTTACCATATTCAAAATGTTGTGACCGTAGTCACCATATAACGTTGGTGAGACCGAAGTCAACACCTTCTTCCCCTTTCACATAAATCCCGAATGCCCCCAAAATATATATATATCATGCATAACATACTTAATTTCATATTCATATACATATATTCACATGTTATAAAATAACATATTTCATAATCCTATCAGAAGTAGGAAACGTACCTGAGTACTTTTGTACCACTTTAGGGTACTTAGCCATATTCATATACTTACGTATAATCATATAATAAAAATAATTGCCATATGAAATATCGAAAGTTAGTGTGCGTACACACCTGATTTGCTTAATAGATTCCTTGAAATCCCGAAGAACGATCTACCGATCTAGATTTTTACTCCTATATTCGGCCAACCATTAAAATATATTAACAAACTTATTTGGCTTAAAAACCAAATCCAAGTAGGATTTGTATTACTTACCTTGTTGCGAATTGAAAGATCAAATCAAATGCCGAAAAATGATAGTATTCCTTCCTTAAATCGGCTAGCCACTAAATCAGGTAATTATGTCAGTTTTTAACTTTTGAATAAGTGGAAAATAATTCCGAATATCAAGATCAAACCTTGGCCGAATGTCACTTACCATACGATTTCCAAATCGACGAGGATTCCTTAATATGTACGTCGAAATCCCTTAAATTCCTTGAATCAAATCCGAAACTCTTCCTTTGATATTCGCCAAGAGACATAAAAGAGGTTATTTCCTTAGATCTTGATTAAACGAATTAGAAGAACAAGAATTAATTGTTCTTACCTTAGATCCTTGATCTTTATATTCGGTAATTGTGGAAACCTAAGAGACCCTTGTAGATTCGGCCAAAATTTGCTATTAGGATTAGTACTCGAATTTTGGTAAAAGAAAGGAATAGAAATTGATTGACCACGATCTTACCCTTTTGATGTTGTAGTTGATTGCTCCTTTGCTTAGAATCAACAAAGATTTGGCTTTGACAAGAGAAATAGAGAAGAAAATAGAAGAAGAGAATGGATTTTGCTTAAAGAAAATTAAGAGAGAGGGAGAGAGCTAGGAAAATTTGACAAGCTTAGGAAAGATGAGAGAATAGCCTTAATTCTCCTCTTTTAACTGAAATTGCTAGACCAAGAGTCCTTGACTTGGCCACTACTCCCCCACAAGTGATAATATTATCTTTTAATTATCACCTTATTAAATTAAAAGTATCTAATCCATCCTATAACTCCTCAATTATCTTATTAAGAGAAAATCCTTTACTTAACACTTAATTTATCAAGTTTTAACCAAATAAAACTCCTCCTTTTCTAGAAATAGGTGCCGTCCACCCCTAGCCTTGGAAGCAAAATAAAACCTTCAATATTTGCTTTCCAAGTGACTCGAACTCAGGCCCATTCCTCTTACACATGGTGCCATTTCCATAAGCCTTAAGTGACACCTTCAGGCCACTTTTCCAAGCCCGATTGTGTGTCAAATCTCACCAACTTTTTCTTTTAAGGCCCTCTTGCACTTATTTCCTATTTTGAATTTTAAAATTTGTCATTCCGGCATTATTTCTAAGTTTCCTAAAATTTTTATCGGCTCAGAACTTGCCATTTTTCTTACATCTTGGGTTTCCAAAATGTTCGTGTTTCCAAAATGTTCAAGTTTCCAAAATGTTCAAGTTTCCAAAATGTTCAGGTTTCCAAAATGTTTAGGTTTCCAAAATGTTTAGGTTTCCATTTTCATGCATTTCCAGGTTTCCAAAAATATCAAAAATTTTATTCTTAGTGCTTAAACTTGTCATTTCATACAATCAAGCTGAAAATGCATAGGCCCTATTTAGGATGTTACACCTAGAATCACATTAACTCGATCTATGGACTCCCATATTAGGTTTTACCCTAATCTGGCAAAATCTCGTCACCCTATTTGTAGGCGCGCGATCAACTCCGCTTAATTACGCTATATCTACTCTTAAGTAGGGACTTTTGCTCCACCACCAAAGCACATCATACTTGAATTAATATCCCGGAAATATCAACACAAGAATTAAGCACACATAATTAAGAACAAACTAAGTATTTATCATATAGTTCAGAAAACAATAACAAGATTCATCTAGGTTTCATTCCCTTCAGGTATCTAAAGGGTTTAGTTCATAATGATAAAATAAAACATTTTAAGAGAAAAGATAAAACAAAACATAAGAAATCCCTAAAACCCCCTGAAAGAATTGAAGGAGAAATCTGCTGTCTTGAGTAGAATTCCAGCTTCTTGAGATGAATCAACTGGCTATCCTCGAGTGATTCCCACAAATCTGGCCTTCTAGCTCACCTTGGCCTAGCTGACTGCCTAATTGACCGCCTTGACAAAAGCCCTAGCAGAAGGCTTCTGCCGAACTCCCCTTGAAGGTTATGCTTAGGGTGTTTATAGAGGCTCTTGGAATGCTTTAATTGGCCCCTAAGTATCTTAATTCAAGTATAATTCCTACTCAGGTGTTTGAATAGGCTTTGGAATGTGTTTTTTGCCTTCAAGTATCCAAATCCAAGTGAAATTCCTCTTTGGCCGTGGCAGGGACACGCCCATGGCACATGCCCGTGTGAATCAACTTCAGGCCGTGTTCGGGTCTGTTGATGGAGGAACGACCATGTGAGTCATGGTTAGACATTGTTCTAGTTAATTGTCGAGGCACGGCCGTGTGGTTTGAAGTCTAGGCCGTGTCGATTTCCACTTTGGCCCAAATTAGCCCGTTTTAAGCCCGTTTCTCGTTCTTTTCATCCTTGGGTGCTTTTCTGAGTATAAAACATGAAAAGAAAGGATTAAGAGCACCTTTTTACATAAATCAAGGAATAAATCATCCAAAAGTATGCTAAATGTGGGATTAAAAATGTTACTTTTACAGTTTATCAAATACCCCCACACTTAAGCTTTTGCTTGTCCTCAAGCAAAATTCTCAACTTATAATTTAAATGAACTTTCCACAATTCATAATTCTCATTAACAATGCCTCATCATAATTCATAGATAATTTATACATGGATAATTTAACTCAAAGACTCTTAAAGATTCAAACAGTTCTAAGTCATATATTTGTAGCATGAAAACATAGGTGTCTCCCTTTATCTAAATGATTACCTTTAATTCAAAACCGACAAGGATTGACATCCTCACAAAAGATTCACTCAAAGCACTCGAAGTGTTTAAGGTTTAGGAAAAAGCACTCATAAGTCAAACCTGAAAAGTTAATCCCATAGGCTTGCCTAAAAATCAAATCTCCACCACTGTAATATGAGATGATACACAAATCAAAAGGTCTTTAACAGGGTTGTAACGGGGCTTGGGTTAAAGGTGTGGATAAAGGCTGAATTAGAAGGTTTAAAATCGAGATTGAATTGACAAGTTACCTAACTTTTAGAAAAATAATTGAACTAATAATCTGAATAATTACATCACATGAAAATACTAATAATACGAGCTTTTTCTTCAAGATGCTGAATTTAAACGTACAAGCTCTTAGAACATAGAACTAATAATGAATATACTTCATTTTTTTTAAGAACAAACTAATAAATACATAATATAGAAAGAACTTTTCAACTGAAATAAAGTAATTAGGCAACTGATCAAATTAATTCTAGATAAAAGGGTAGTCAAAGAAATGTTGATAACAAATACAAAGGGTTTTGGGTTAATATTAATGGGTGAATCAATAAAAAGGTTGTTAGGATCAACGGGGTTCACTAAGGTTAATTATGAAGGTAGGCTTTTTAGTGGAGTGAATGGGTTAAAACCTAGGTGCCTTTATCATCTCAGTATATCAAATCAATAATGTGGTCTTGACATGTATAATCGAGGCAAGTTCTAGAATAACAATTCAGTGTTGACACACTCATAATCAATAAAGTGAGCATGAAAAAGAACATATGCTTTATAAGGCTCAAAATCTTACAAAAACTATGGGTTTTTGATATCAATCCCTGTAAATTTCATACTTGATTCTCTAGTATCTTAAAGTTTAAATCATACTTGAAAAATCATCAATATACAATTAATTATGACTTAATCTAAGACAAATCAATAAAAATCAAAAATTAGGGAAATTTCATCCTAATTATAATATGAGAAACTTACTTTAGAACAAGGCATAATTCAGGGATTTTCAAATAATACTATAGTTAACCCGCCCACACTTAAGATGTACATTGCCCTCAATGTACAAAGATATATAATATCAAAATAATCATAAAATCATAAGGTGGGGAGAGAAGTGAAACTTCCTGAATTTTGGATGAAGTCAATGAAAAGAAACCGGATAAGATTGGAGGTGAACGTGGGGAAGCTTCTCGAATCGTTTGAAATTGAATCCTCGAAGCAACCGTTCTGATTTTATTGTATCCTAAGCTAAATCTAAATGGCATGAAGAATAAGAAGAAAATAATAAATAAAATAAAAATAAATAAAAAATAAAAATAAAAATAAAAGTAAATAATGAAAAATGAAATAAGAAAGATATTTGGAAAAGAAAAAGTAAGAATGGGGTTTAAATAGAGATGCGGCCCATGTTTTGGGAAAATTTTGTCCTATTGCCACACGTCTATGGTCACGCCCTTTTACCTACTTGTGGTGCCCACACGGCCACAGCCGTGTACAAGGCCGCATGGTCTGGAAATCTACACTTTTGGTTTATTTAAATGCTAAAGGAAAATAAAAATAAAAATAAAAAATAAAAATGAGGTTAGTGCTCGGGTTGCCTCCCGAGAAGCGCTCATTTAAAGTCTTGAGCTAGAATTTACCTGTTATTTGTATGGTCATGGTGGTTTAAGGAGGTGAAAATCCTTTCGAATGCGATCAATTCGGTTATAGATATATAGTTTAAGTCGAGTAGTGTTTACCTCAAAAGTGTTGAATTTAGGATTGCTTACCTCGATTGTGCTGTATAGGAAGATATTAAGTACCTCAAAAGTGATTTCTTCATTTGTCTTGAGATCTGAATTGTCAATTCGAGGGTCTTCCTTATTCAACAATACCTGATCCCCTATTTTAAAGTGATTTGTTGTTCCTATCAGCTCGTTTGGGGTTTCTTTCGGTTTCACTTCGTGTATTCCTAGTTTCTCTTTAAAGTGTGTTTTCCACTTGTCTAGTTCATCGACCTAAAGCCTTAGTTCTTCATGAATTATTTCTTTATGGGTACGAGGTCTAAGATCTGGCTTAGCTAGGTGATTTCATGATGCTTCCTGTAAAGGAGGTTGAACCAAATGGTTATCAATAGAATTAACGTACGGACCTTTATTACTCGATGTCCTAGCTGAGTCAAGAGCTTGAAGAGTGATTGTTTCGTCGTCTACACGAAGTGTGAGTTCACCGAATTCTTCCTCTATCTGGTCTTTCTTTATCACATCGGGATATTGCACACGAGGTTGGTACTCTGTAATTGCTAGTTTTGGTATATCATGGCCCACCTCAACCTTACCTTCACTTACCACAGGTTCTTCCCTTGGGTTTGGTACGTCTAACCCTTCACTATCGTAAATGGCTTGATTTTGCTCTTTTGGGTTAATCTCAGTGTTGCTTGGTAGACGCCCTTGCTGTCGTTCGGACATTAACTTTGCAAGTTGTCCAACTGACTTTGTAACTTCCCTGACTGATTTGGTAAGGTTCCCGACTTGGTTCTTGATCTCTTCTATCGATGTTTGTTGGTTTTTCAATGATGCCTCGGTGTCTTGGAGACGGTTTTCTGTGGCTGCCATGAATTTTGTCAACATCTCTTCAAGGTTCGACTTATCTTCCTGTTGGTGAGGTGGTTGTTGAAAATCTGGAGGGAGTTCCGGTCTTTGGCTATTTTGATCATCCCACGAGAAATTGGGATGGTACTTCCAACCTGCATTATAAGTGTCATTATAAAAATTATTTTGTGGTCTAGAATAGTTACCCGTATAGTGAGCTTGCTCGTTTTCCATGCCATATCCATAGGATGGGTACTTAGGATTCACCACGCCTCCTAAATTCGAATCATATTGTATTTCTGGGTGTACCTACGAGAGACTATACAAACCATCAATCTTTTTATTCATCATCTCTAGCTGGTTAGATAACCTGGTGACCACGTCGAGGTTGAAGACACTGGCTGCTTTAGTAGGAATTGTCCTCATGACTTGCCACTGATAATTATTCAAAGGCCATCTTCTCTATAAACTAGAATTATCTGCCAAAAGCATATAGAGGAAAAATTAGCAAAGTAAAATAATAATAATAATAAATTGCAGAAAATAAAAAATGGCTAAAGTAATAAAAATAGAGCTTTCTTAATATTTTAGTTCCCTGGCAATGGCGCCAAAAACTTGATCATCTGAATTGTCGAGTTTTAAAATTTATAAAGAGAATGATCGAACCTGGAAACTAACTCTGACAACGACTTAAGGCAAGTGCACCTATCGAACAATAGTATAGTTTAGGCAAGACCGGATTGTCGAACCCAAGGGAATTAAAAGTACTAATACTCACTTTCTTTCTATTGTTTAGCCTAAATACGAAGTGATTGATTGATTAAACTAAAAACTAAATAATATTAAACTAAGACGCAAAGACAAAAAGAACAAATTAAAGAAATAACTCTTAGAAAAACTCAGTTGATTACGATGATACCTTAGAAGGAATCCACCTAGACTTCACTTGTTATCTAACATTGAACCAGACGATTTATTCACTTAGCTTGATCCGTAAGACTCCCTAATTTATATTAAACCCTCTCTCGAGGTGAATAACGTCTAACCCTAGGTTGATTAATTGAAATCTCTTTCTAATTAAAACCCCTAGAATCGCATTAACTCGATCTATGGACTCCCATATTAGGTTTCAGCCTAATCTGGAAAAATCTCGTCACCCTATCTCTAGGCGCGCGATCAACTCCGATTAATTACGCTAGATCTACTCTTAAGCAGGGACTTTTGCTCCACCACCTAAGCACATCATACTTGAATTAATATCCCGAAAATATCAACACAAGAATTAAGCACACATAATTAAGAACAAACTAAGTATTTATCATATAGTTTAGAAAACAATAACAAGATTAATCTAGGTTTCATCCCCTTCAGGTATCTGAAGGGTTTAGTTCATAATGATAAAATAAAACATCTCAAGAGAAAAGATAAAAGAAAATATAAGAAATCCCTAAAACCCCCTGAAGGAATTCAAGGAGAAATTTGCCGTCTTGAGTAGAATTCTAGCTTCTTGAGATGAATCAACTGGCTATCCTTGAGTGATTCCCACGAATCTGGCCTTCTGGCTCGGCTCCTTGGCGTAGCTGACTGCCTAACTGACCGCCTTGACAAAAGCCCTGACAAAAGGCTTCTGCCGAACTCCCCTTGAAAGTTATGCTTAGGGTGTTTATATAGGCTCTTAGAATGCTTGAATTGGCCCCTAAGTATCCTAATTCAAGTATAATTCCTACTCAGGTGTTTGAATAGGCTTTGAAATGTGTTTCTTTGCCTTCAAGTATCCAAATTCGAGTGAAATTCCTCTTTGGCCGCGGTAGGGACACACCCATAGCACACGCCCGTGTGAATCGACTTCAGGCCGTGTTCGGGTCTATTGATGGAGGCACAGCCGTGTGAATCATGGTTAATTTTTGAGGCACGGCCGTATAGCTTAAAGTCCAAGCCGTGTCGATTTCCACTTTGGCCCAAATTGGTCCGTTTTAAGCTCATTTCTCATTCTTTTCGTCCCTAAGTGCTTTCCTGAGTATAAAACATGAAAAGAAAGGATTAAGAGCACTTATTTACATAAATCAAGGAATAAATCATCCAAAAGTATGCTAAATGTGGGATTAAAATATGTTACTTTTACGGTTTATCACAACCCCCTAGTTATGCCCCTAAATGTATATTAATTATAGGGTTTAGGATTTAATTGAATATGATTCACTTGAGATTGTAAAAACTTGAATTCAAGTTAGATTTTTAATTTTAGACGTAAAGTTTTATTTAAGTTGGATTCAATTTTATAAGATTCAAAATAAAAATCGAGGCATTCAAAAGTAGTTGATTAAGTTTGATTTTGGGACTTTGGGAAGGGCGAACTGATTTTGGAAAAAAGACCAAGGCATTTCATGGATAACAAAACAGAGTCGTTTCGCAAAAAATAAGACATATTCACAGCATTTAGATAAAAAAAATGCCACTATTGCTCAACTTTTTACGGCATTTCGACCAAAAATGCCACTATTGCTCATCTTTTAGCGGCATTTCGACCAAAAACGCCACTATACCTCAGCTTTTAGCAATGTTTGGTCTAAAAACGCCACTATTGCTCAACTTTTTGTAGCATTTTCCTTCTAGCGCCAATAAAACATTTGCGGCATTTTTTGTCTAAACGCCACTAAAATGCCGCTAAAGGCCTATTTTCCTGTAGTGGTAGTAGCACATCTACAATGATCAATGAATGAACGTTTTCTTTTTCTATTACCAAACGTTTGAAAAATTCAGAGACAAAAGAAGAGTTTTGATAGCAACAGAAAATCGGTGTAAGAGAGTGAAAAATTAGCAAAGAATTCTAAAGAAGTCTTAGCCTTTTATAGGAATTCAAAGTGGAAGAATTTATGGAAATATCCATGTATAAGGAGACAAAATCTACATTAAAGGGGCAATTGAATCAATTTGATTAAAATGAAATCAAATTGATTAGAATCAAACAATTCAGGATATATCTCCTTTTATATCAAATTTTGTATATATTTGCTGAGGAAAAATTAAATTTCGTGTTAGGTTAAAATATCCGCAGGCCCGTTTTGGGCCTAACCAGTCCGGACATTTCACATCACCTACGTCATGCAAGTATGCCCCAACCCCATCGGGTTTGGACTTGCACCCCCTTGTGCGCGAGGTAGGGTTCCAAGCTTAGTCATTCAATCACCTTTCAAGAGGATTCCCATATATAAACCCATCTCACACTTGGTATTTAACCAATGTGGGATCTAAGTTTTTCTTTTCCTCAAGAAATATTTCCAAGTAGCTTACTTTGAGCATAATTTCTCATTCATCACTCAACCATTTTGAGCATATGATATACCATTATAACGGTCTCATGGAATAAAATATGAAACCATAATTGTATGATTCAACTCTCCACCTTTACCTATTGAGAATATGCCTCATAGTTCTCATAAAAATGTAATTTTTCCAACAATCCCCTACATGAATGCAAATTGATAGTTTTATCAAAATACATTGACTCAATGTATTGATAGAATTTGCGATTGATAGTTGCATAGGATAGGAAGGTATCCACCATTGAACCTTCCCTTGTGAAATTATATTTACTTTACTAGTTGACCAGTAGACATGATGTTCTTGAACTGTTCTGCCTTTTGTGTAAACGATGATATACCTCACACAACTACCTCCCTAGCAAGGTTTTAGTTCTCATGGGTAAGTTCATATAGCCGTGAACATCTCTTGGTTCTACAAGAGTTTGAGAGAACTATGCCCCCAATAGTCTCCTTGAACCGGCCCCACTTCACTTTCACATAGGTGACTTATGTTGTTCAGCTCACTGAAACACACAATGGTCATTAAAAGCATTACTTAACCTATCCCATTTTTAGTTACTGTTTACATCATAAGATTGAACTTGGGATAAGTACCCCCACAGTGACCTCATAAGGTCTATGCAATTAGGTTGTCCCTTTGAATCTAGATCTTGGGATCTCCAGGCAACTAGCTAGTGTTTTCCTTCACATATTGTCTTTTATTTTCACAGGCTTTAGTAACATTCCTTTCGATGTTTTAACAACATGATCTCGTTTTAAGCCTTTAGTTAGCAGATTCACAATGTTATCTTTTAATTTTTAAAATTTAATAGAGATAATTCCATTTGAGATAATTTGTTTAACGATATTGTGTCGACAACGCATATGTCTCGACTTACCATTATACGTTATGCTAGCAAGACACTCCCACACTTTCAAGTGGTTGTAGGATGGTTTTCTACCTTTCTATAACTCAAGTGGTGTCTTGTCCATTTTCTTGTGGAGTACCTTATTTAAATGGTAATTAACTCATAAAGATGTTCCTCCCCAACATTTCTTGTGATAACCTAAAGCTTTTTAGCAATGCGTTCATCTTTTCCTTTAGATTCCCATTTTTCTGCTCGACTACTCTATTTTAAGAAAGTATGGTGGTGTTATCAAGTTGCATAAATGATTCAACATATCCACCACCACGATCACTTAATCCTTTTATTAAGTTGGTTTTTCAACTTCTTGCTTATAGAGAATAAAATTCTCTATAGTCTTCATCTTTGCTCTTAAGCAAATATACGTAGCAATGAAGGTAATAAAAATATTTATTCCTTCCTCTCATTTGACCAAACTTTACAAGCATTGCTATGTATTAGATCAAGTGATTTGACCTTGTTAATTTTGCCTCAACACATGTTTCACATTTATAATTATAATTATTGTGAAAAGAAAGAATGTGCTTTAAGTTAATTAATGTACATAAAGTATCATAGTTAACATATCTGATCCTACTATACCATAAATTAAATTACTTAAGCATATAAACAGAAAAAAAAGTAACATTCTTATTCATAGTCTTGCTTTTACAGAGATTTTATTTAGATTAATACATATCTCCTTCCCACAAACATTCCCTTTTTAGAAAGAACATTCTTATTCAAAATTCTTGCGTATGTTAGGCACATAGGTCCATGTCGAACACTTCCTTGGAAATTTCTTCCACGATATTGGCCCCGTTAGCTCTAGCTTTCTTTGGGATCCTACCGGAAGATGACTTATGCCCTATCTTGTTGCAATTGAAGCATTTTCCTTGAAATTTTTACTTTTGGCAACACCACCTTTTGGTTTCAGTTTCGACCCATTCTGCGGTTGTTTTCCCTTCTTGAAGTCATTCTTGACTTCTACAATGTTTGCCCTAGCAACATTGTCATTCGCTGCTTTGTTGAGCCTCCTTTCCATACTTCTATTGTCTTCTTCAATCCAAATTCTGACAATTAAATCTTCCACTGACATTTCCTTTCTTTTGTGCTTTAGGTAATTCTTGAAATCATTCCAAGTAAGAGACAACTTCTCAATAATGACAACCACTTGAAATGATTCACTTATCATCATCCCTTCAGAAAGAATTCCGTGAATGATCAGTTGAAGTCGTTGCACTTGATTCACAACTAATTTAGAATCAATCATTACAAAATTCAAGAATTTGGAAACTAAATTTTTTTTAGTTCCAACATCTTTGGCTTTGTATTTATGGTCCAACGATGTCCATAATTCCTTAGCTGTTTTCTTAACACTATACACTTCGTACAGTGCATCCAACAATCCATTCAGGATGTAGTTTCGGCATAGGAAATCTAAATGTTTCTTAGCTTCAACAGTAGTGAAAGCGATAACTTCATCTACCTCGCCCTCTTTAATAGTAGGAGGGTCATTTTTAAAAAATTTGGCCAAATTCAACATAGTCAAATAAAATAGCATTTTCTATTACCAAGTCTTGAAATTTTGTCCCGAGAATTTTGCAGGTTTCTCGTTGTGGCTTACAACAGCAGCCACCGGCAATACTGAGTTTTGGATCAAAGATTGCGTTTGAACCAAAGCTTCAGATTGCGAATTGATTGAATTGGCGGGAGTCTCCATTTTCTTTTCAATAAACAAAACCAAAATTTGAAACTTTATCAACTTTTGTTAGACGAGAGATAATCTAATAAAACCTGAAACAAAAGTTTATACGGTCTAATAAAAAATACAATAAAACAATGCACCAGGTAGGTAACCCTAAAAGAGAGGTGGTGCACTTGGCACGCTTAAATACCAAGTCTGTCAAAGAACCAATCCCAAACATGCATTTTCATATCGTCTTTTTAATCTTGATAATTTTTTTTAAATTCAATTTAAAGTCACAATTAAGGTCACCATAAACAGAAAAATTTCTCTTTGATTTGTTAAATGGTAGAATTAAAATTTTTAAACAAAATCAAAACAATCTTGTTAAACGGCAGGGTTAAATCCCGAAAAAAATTATATCATTAAATCAAAATAAAATCTATTAAACGACAGGAATAAATCCCGAAAGAAAATTATTTGATTACGTATTTGTTTGGAAACAAAACAATATCGAATAAAATCTTGTTAAAAGATAAGAATAAATCCTTTTATTTGATTTAATTCGAATTTGGAAAAAAATAAAATCAAATAAAATCTTGTTAAACGGCGGGAATAAATCCCGAAATAGATTTTATTTAATTTTTATTTCTCGTTTTTGGCAACAAAATCAAAATGTAATAAATCCATTGAACAACTGGAATACATCCCGAAACAAATTTTAATTTAGTTTTAATATTCAATTTTGGAAATAAAATTTGGAATAAAATCGTTGAACGGCGATAATCAATCCCGAAACGGATTTATTTACCTTTAGTTTCCCATTTGGAAATAAAATCAAAATAATGGAAAAAAATCCATTGAACGGCGGGAATAAATCTCGAAATGGATTTTATTTACCATTAATTTCCCATTTGGAAATAAAATCAAAATAATGGAATAAAATCCATTGAATGACGTGAATAAATCCCGAAATGAAATTTATTTACCTTTAATTTCCCGTTTGGAAATAAAATCAAAATAATGGAATAAAATTTGTTAATCAGCGAGAATAAATCTCGAAGCAGATTTTATTTACTTTTAATTTGGAAACAAAATCGAATAAAATCTACTAAACGGCGGAAAATCCCGAAACAGAATTATTTAATTTAATAAAAAATTAATTTTCGAAAAATATATTTTTTTTCGCCTTTGGTGACTTGTTTGTCTAGGATTAGAGAATTGCAAAAATAATCTAGTCTGTCTTAATATTGTTGGAGAAAAACATGTTAGCGAACATATAATTAATTCTAAATAAACACATATAAAATAAAATATAAATAGAATGATTTATAATTAATTTGTCAAATACTAAAATCAAACAAAATCGTAATAAAAAGTTGAAATAAAGAAAAATATAGATTTTACGAAACGTTGAGGCCTGTGAAACACAATTTTCTTAATATAGATTCGGTCGCTCCTACGGTATTTGGAGAAACATTAGTCAAATGTCTCCCAAGATACAACAAAAATAGTGATAAAATTAGTAGCACCTCTACAACGATCAACGAACGAACATTGCCTTTTTCTATCAGTGGAACGTTTGAAAAATTCGGAGAAGAAAGAAGAGTTTTGATAGCAATAGAAAATTAGTGTGAGAGAGAGGAAAATTAGCAAAGAATTCTAAAGAAGTCTTAGCCTTTTATAGGCATTCAAAGTGGATGAATTTATGGAAATATCCATATATAAGGAGACAAAATCTGCATTAAAGGGTCAATTGAATCAATTTGATTAAAATCAAATCAAATTGATTAGAATCAAATAATTCAGGATATATCTCCTTTTATATCAGATTTTGTGTATATTTGCTGAGGAAAAATTAAATTTCGTGTTGGGCTAAAATATCTACAAGCCCATTTTAAGCCCGACCGGTCCCGACATTTCGCATTGCCCACATTGTGCGGGTGCGCCCCAACCCCGTCAAATTTGGACTTGTACCCCCTGCACACGAGACAAGATTTCAAGCTTAGTCATTCAATCACCTTTCAAGAGGCTTCCCATATAAACCCATCTCACACTTGGTATTTAACTAATGTGGGATCTAAACTTTTCTTTTCCTCAACAAATATTTTCAAGTAGCTTATTTTGAGCATCAATTCCTCATTCATCACTCAACCATTTTGAGCATGTGATATACTGTTGTAACGATCTCATCGACTAGAATATGAAACCATGATTTTATGATTAAACTCTCCACATTTACCTATTGAGAATATGCCTCAAAGTTCTCATAAAAATGCAATTTTTCTAACATTATGTTCCTCAAAAGTTGGTAAATTTTTTGGGCCCTTAAAAGCTAAAATTTTTTTGGGACCTTAAAAGTTGAATTTTTTTTAACCTTTAAAAGTTAAAAAAAAATTTGGCCTCTTAAAAACTAGAAAACAATATTTTAAACTTCTTTAAGCCTTGGGCCTTGAGCAACCATACCTTTAGACGACCCCAAGGTCGGGCATGTCTTCAATGATTGGTGCTTGAAAAGGTCGAAAGAATTTGTATGTAATTATTAAAGTTCAAAGGGAAGTTCCAAAGTGGTAAAAAGGTTAGTGACCAATTTTGTTTAACATGCAAGTGATTAACGAGGTGGTCTTGCTTTCATGGCCACATGTCAATTTTTGTTAAAAATCGGGCCAATCTTTTAACTAAAATCCGTTAAAGGTCATATGTTTTTTTTGCAAATGGAAAGGTTGTACAAGGTTTGGTCTTTGCCATGACTCGATTGGGAAACAACTAAAGATTATCTTTGACTTGGTTTGAATTGGGGTGTAAATAAAAATATTTAATCACATCCCATTAGTTGATCTATTTCTAGTTTGTGAGATCAATTTATTTACAAGTTCTTTTTAAAGGTAATTCAAGTTAATGACCGAGTTTGTTGGGATTTTATTGATGTTTCTCTCCAAGCTGTTGGCATATCAGATTTTCTTAGCAAGATAATTATGTCGGTTATCTCAACTTCTACTATGCAAATTATGTGGAATGGGGTTTGTAATCAGCCCATTTTGCCCGGCCCATTAGAAACCCATCAGAGTTCAAAAAAAAAACCAAAAAATAATAAAATTTCCATTTTACAAGTCCATTTAACCCAATCCAGTACAGACCCAAAACCAATTAACAGCAGCCCAATTACAAGCTGAAACAGATTACATAACCCAATTAGAACCACTAACCCAATACCTAAAACTAATTACCCGAAGCCCGTTACAACCCAAACTTAACCTAGCCCAACTTATAGCCAAACCTACGTGGCCCAATGGCCCAAACTCGTTTCCAGAAACTGGAAACCCCAAACCCTAGGGTTTCCATAAGCGCCACAAGCCCCTCGGTCACGCCGCCATCAATGCACAGACAGCTCTCCACCGTTGGATTCCTCGCCGTTGACCTGCAAAAAAGGAAAGAAACACAATAGCGAACATGGCAAATGAGATAGAATATGTGTATTTCCTTTTTATTTTTAATTTTTGGGGGCTATAAAAGCCCTACAATAATCTGTAAAAGAACAACGAAAATGCACACAGAGGATAGAAAAATATACTGAAATAAACAGAGAAAAACCTAACAGCACAGGTGATTTTTTATCTTGTTCATTTTTTTATTTTCCTTTTCAATCTATACATTTTTTATATGAAAAACTATAAAAAATATATAAAAAATTTACCTTTTTGACTCGAGCTGAAAAGAGGAGATTTATAACCTCCGGCCGCCGTATCTGGCGACGCTGACGGTGGCCCGTGAGGCGCGTGGGGGCAATGGCCCAAAGATCCAATGGTCGAAACCCAGATGCAAGGAGGAAGGGTTGAGAGAATTTTCGGAAGTTGATTTTTTTAAAAAGGGGGCAAATGATTTTTTTTTTTGTCTGAAAGATGACTTATATAGCAACATAAAAACGACACCGTTTTTGCTTAGGTCAATAAGCATTAAAACGACGTCGTTTAAAAAGCTGTGACCCGCGCGTTGACCCGACCCGGGGAGGATCCGCTTGTTTTTATTAAAGGGTCTAATTGTTGTATAGACCCTTCCGCAGTTTTGCAAATTTACAATTATGTCCGAATATCATTTTTCCTTATTTTCAATTTAGCCTCTAAAACTTATATTCTGTTGCAATTTGGTCCTCGGGCTTTTTAAAGGCCAATTTCATAACGGCGTCGTTTAGGAGATATGCATAATTGCCAAATAGATCCTTACAGTGTGACGCGCGTTTCAGTTTAGTCCTTTCACATTTATTTTTATTTCTATTTAGTACTTGTCTTTTTGTTTTTTTTTTAAAACCTTTTCATTTTATTTTATTTTTTAATTATTCTAAAACTATGTTGAATTATTTTATCATATTAAAAATTCTATATTATTTTTATTATTTGTATACTAATTTAGTAATAGTATAAAATTTGTATATTTTTTTACATATTATCTTATATATATATATATATATATATATATTAAATTACTACTATGTATTACTTTATTTGGTTTAATATTATTTATATTTCTTATTATTTTATAACTTGTATATTAGTTATGTGTTATACATATTTAAAATTTTGTATTATTATATTATAATATATATAAATTACTTCTAAAATCTTATTTTGTATAAAATTTATTTAAATTATATAACATATATTATTTATATTGTTTATATGAAATATATATGTATTAGATTATTATATTATAAATATAATTTTATTTAAAGTTATATATTATTTATTTATTTAACAATATATTTTACTTATTTTTATGAATATATATATATATATTATTTTGATTACTTCACATCATTTTGCATATTAATTCATTTTTAATTCATTTTTTATTCCAAATCATTTTTATTCAAAGACATATGTTTCTTAATTTACAATATCTATTATAATTCATCCTATGTTGTTATTTTATCTTACATGCATGTAAAGCTTTATGTTTATTTAATATTTTTTATCTTTTATTATTTATTGCTTTATATCATATATTTGTTTATCCTTTTCATTTTATTCGCTTTATCATTTTTATATTCATTTTAGTATAATTATTCTATTATTTGTATCACTTATTATTTCAGTATTATTCTTTCTTTAATTATCCATTAGTAGTAATTGTTAATATGATTTGTAGTTATGATAAATTGCTACTTAGTATGTATGTTGTAACGTATTCATGCAATATCTTACTCAAACTATTTTTTTTATAAAAACACATTTTGAATTGATGCATTTTATTCAAATATTTTTAAACATAGCGATATATGATATTTGGGGACTTCTAGAAAAATTATACCCTAACTTACTGGGTTTTAATTTTTTCTCGCAGAACTTAAGGTATCAAGTATCCTTTTTAAACCTACAAATTTCAAATTAAAACTTATTCTCGGAAATTCATAATGTTATATCTTAACTCATTAGATATAATATTTTGTATTTCGAGGTAAGGATTTTCAACAAAATAAAGGTAAGCTTAGTTTCGAAGTTTTGAAATATTGCATCCTAACTTATTGGGTGTGGCATTTTATTTCTTTGAAATAAGCAAGTCTTGGCTTTCTTTCAAATAAAAGGATCGTATTTTAAAATTTCGACATTAGGACATGAGATTATCAATTAGGTACCAAATTTTGGGTGTTACGAGGGTGCTAACCCTTCCTCGTACGTAATCGATTCCCGAACCCATTTTCTTGTATTTCGTGGACTAAAAATCAATGTTTTGAAATAAAATATTTTATAAGGTGATCCAATCACACCTAAGTAAAAAAAAGATTGGTGGCAACTCCCATTTTCGTTTTTAAAGTCGACCCCCATTCTTATAACAAATGTAAAAATGGTTTCGACAGCTTGACAACTCCGCTGGGGACAATAAGAGAGTCGAGTCGTAAAATTGATTATTTTCTGTCCTTTTTCAGAAACATGAAAATTTGGTTTGAATTTTTTTTTAAATTGAACATATGATTATTATTTTTCTTACACACATTGCATTGCATGACCGTTGTGGTCGCACCTTTTAAGTGGGAGTAAGAAACTATGCCTTCGTGAGGTTTTCACCTTTGTATAGGCTAGTGGATTGCTTCCGAGATACATCCATACCTATGTCTTCGTGAGGTTTTCACCTCCACATAGCCATAGGGAAATGTATTCCCTGAACTGAACTCGGTCCGTATGAGCCTATAATGGGTGAGGATCGAGGAATCTGCTAGTTCGGGTACCTTAACTTTAGAGCTAAATCTCATGTAGAAAACCTAAGGGCTTACGCTAGGTAGAACTACGTCAAACCCTAGTGGTCACCCAGATAGGTGCCCTATTCTGTTATTTATTTCTTTCGTGCTAACGTGTTTTCTTTTGTTTTGATTGCATTGCATTCACATCATAGAAAAGAGGTGTTGATTCAAGTTCGATTGCTAAATAGAAGAGTTGGTCATGAGAAAATGGATTTCTTGATAAAGTGGATTATAATATAGCTGTCCGAATATGGTCCAAGTAAACATGACGAGAGAAGACTGATAGTCCATGAAGCAAAACAAGATTTTATTGCCCAAGAATTCAAGTTGACAAAGACTATTCGAGAATCATCACGTCTTGGCTTTCTTGAAGAGGCTAACGAGCTTTATGGAAATAAGTGAGTGAAGAGTCACGGCCTAGATCAAGTAACAAGGATCTAGAAGAGGCATCTATTGGAAAAGTTCATTGGACACGACCATAACATCCGGATACGAAGAAAAGGATTGGTGTCTTCACTTGGACTATGAGGACAAAGCCGCATATGTAATCCGTTTTATGTAAAGAAATTTATTTTCCAGTAAAGTTTTTCTAATGGAATTGAATTCAGAATCAACGCCTCTCTTTTTGCATTACATTCCTTTGCATTGCATTTCATGCATTTGCATTACATCACCTCATATGCATTAAATGTCAATAAAGAACCATATTAACTAGAAATCGCATTATAGTTACCCTGGAACATCAATACTACACTTGAAAGAAAATGGAAGCCATGGATCAAAGGTTGGAAAGAATAGAGCAAATGCAAATACAGATGCAAGGGCAATTGACCAAAATTCAACAAGAAATGCGGGAACAAATGCTAGATTTCCAAAGGAATATGATGGGCCAGTTAACTTAGTTACTAGCTAGAGGACGTGAAAAAGGAGTGGCCCAGTAGTCAACAGTGGGGATGATGATGAAGACATCATTTATTCTCCAAGTTTCTCCCTAATAAGTGTCCCGGCTCAACCAGACACGCATTTGCATGGGGTACCCATCATTATTAGACCCCAATGTCAGACTGATACATCAGCCTTATTGAACTTCCCGATGAGCTCAATTTTTAACCCAGAGGATGATCGAGTCAAATCGTTTGTTCTGGCAGAAACAAAGAAAAGGGGAGAGTAGACCTTAAAGGCCCCGAAGAAGAAGAAAAAGGAAATGAATAGTACGAGTAGGTATAATAAGGACTATTCGAAGCTAATTACAATAAGCCGACCAAGGATGGTAACTACCAGTCATCAGGTCTCCCCAAGGTAAGAACCCAATCCAAGACTAAACTCAAAAAAACCCTAGTTCGTACCCATCTCAATCACATATAGGGAGTTGTACCAAATTTTGTTTGACGCACATGTTGTATCCCCTTTTTATATAGAACTATTATGGCCCCCATACCCCAAATGGTATGACGTAAATGTCTAATGAGAATACCATGGAGGAACCACAGGGCATTCAATTGAGAACTACTTCGATTT
Organism: Gossypium rotundifolium; assembly: GCA_025506655.1. Classification (NCBI taxonomy): domain Eukaryota; kingdom Viridiplantae; phylum Streptophyta; class Magnoliopsida; order Malvales; family Malvaceae; genus Gossypium; species Gossypium rotundifolium. The sequence goes on from CP106723.1 coordinate 111,864,741, forward strand.
TAAAAAGATAATTGAAAGACTCATCAAATTGGGTGTTTTAAAATTTGATGATCCCTTTGGTGTAGAAAATTCGTTACCCAATCTTTTTATTAAAGGGGTAAACATTGTGAGTTCCACGATAGATAGGGGCAGAAGATCCAAGAATGCATCGAGCTCAGTGCCTTACAAAGAGAGAACCGGGGAATAAAATTTTCCAAGCCCTTACATGCTTGGGAAGATTTTAAACAATGGAACTGTGTAAGGAATCCATGTATTTTTAAGACTAATCTAGAGTAATATTCAAAATGTGCTTGTTGCCTTAAGCCTAGAGACAATAAGAACCCTTTTGTGAAATAGGCTTATGCCCATAATTTTTATTTCAATAAAATGCATCTTTTTTTGAAGCAAATATTTTTTCATTCTTTACATTTGATACTGTAAATTCTTTTGTTTCTTTCAAGTATTCTTTCATTCTCCATTTATGACCATACAAATGATCATTCTTTCAATCATTTATTCTTTGAAATCTTCCTTCGAACCTACAATAGGTCTCCAGATATTAATGATGTGAGCAATCCTGCTACTGACTTAGAGTTTCCTTTCGAGTAAGATATGTGTCTAGAAGGATCTCAGGACTTTGAAGATGATAGAGATTGTAACCTATCTTCTAATTTGTTAAGAAGGGTAGAACAAGATGAAAAATAAACCCTACTCTACAAAGGGTCATTGGACATTATGAGCCTAGAAAAGAGGTAAAGATTGTAGCTTAGCTCATCACAGAACTAAGGCGAGACATCATTGACTTACTTTCAAGAATTCAAAGATGTTTTCGTATGATCATATCAGGACATGCCTAGGCTAATAAGACGCGGGCTAAACATGAGGATCGGGCATTGTTGGTCTACCATGGAAGGGGATTGCATCAGTTATATTGTAAATACTGAATTGAAGAAAATGAGATTTATGTGACTCTTCCATTTTCTTCACAAATTTTCCATATGTGGGACATGGATGTGATGGGGCCAATCTCGTCAAAAGCTTTTAGCCAATATTGATTCAACGTCGTGGTCGTCGTTTACTTCATTAAGAGGTTGGAAGTAGCTTCATATGCCAATGTTACAAGGTCAAAGTCATTAAATTCTTAAAAAAAGGATCAGATACTAGCAAAGAATGCTAGAAAGGATCATGTTTAATAATGCATAACTGTATAATGTCAAAAATTATAGTTTGCTCAAAGATCAGGCAACATATCATAGTACAGCAAAGGTTGTCAAAAGAAAAATACAAAAAAAAAATAACAAAAATATGAAAGGTGACCAAGGCTTGTAAAGATTGGCATAAGAAGCTATCATTTACTCTATATGATTATCAAACGTTGGCCAGGATTTTTTCCGGGGCAACATCTTACCCATTGGTTTATGGAATGGATGCATTTTTGCCAATTGAACCTAATCAAAGAAAAGGTTAAAAGTTATCCATCACGACCAGATAATGCAAGCTTACGACAGAGAGGTTTATCCTAGAGAATTCCATAAGGGGAACTTGATCTTTCTTTTACAAAAAGGTTTAAGAGAAAAGCAGATGCCAAATTGGGAAAGACCTTATGTTGTAAAGAAGGCCTGTTCTGGAGGAGCATTGATATTGACCAAGATGGATGTCAAAAACTTGCCCAATCCGGTGAATTCAGGTTCAGTCAAGAAGTATTTTACCTGAAAGGGGAAAGGCCAAGGTGAAAACCCACAAAGGGCGCCTTGAGTTCAAATTCAAAAAAAAGGAGTCGCCAAGGCAAAAATCCGCACAAGGCACAAAGGGCACTTTGAGACCAAAGGGGTTTTAAGCTGAAAACCCGAAAAGGATGGCTTAAATTTTGATCAAAGATAGGGCATGTGGTAGTCTTGCTATGCCAGAATTACCAATGAAGAAGTATGCTACGTCTTGGGGCATTGACAAAGTACTCTGGATCCTCTAAACACGTATTGAGCTCAAAATAGTCCTCAAGAAGTTTGTATAGAGAAGCTCATGCTACGATATCTGGGGCACCTAGCTTCTATCTTATCCATTTTTGAATTTGCTATCTTTGATTACTTTTTCCTTTTCAAGGATACACCCCAATCAATTTTCTTCTATAGCCTTGGCTATCTTTGCTTACTTTATTCTTTTCAAGATACACTAATCAATTTCCTTTTATTGCCTGGGTTATCTTTGATTAACTTATTTGTTTCGAGCTATGCTCCTAATTAATTTCTTTCACGTCCATTATTATGATCTTTTTCAAGCATTTTATATTAAAATAACGATTAATGGACTAATAATACTTTCATAAAAGAAGTTTCGCATATTACTCTGGAAGCTTCTAAATAATATGAGAATCTGAAACAAGACTATTGTTTAGAACTCACCAAGCCTAAGGGTTGGAAATATTGAAAGATGATTATCTCTTTGGATTTTTATTGGATAAGACATTTCGTCGGTGATACCATCTCGACAAATGACGAGCAATGTCAATTCAAGTAGGGGATCATTCTCAGGAAAAGAAAAATAATACCTTGCATTTATGCAAATTTCAGTATATATATCGGGTCATTACACCCACGGAATGGTGTAACAGATTAACTTGATTGAAGATGATACAAATTCCATACCTCTGAGTGGTAACAGGATGGATGAAAAAAAACAAATGTTATTCCCCTAAAGTTGTAGTGGGAAGTACAAACTTTATGTCCCAGAAGGTACAGTGGAAGAGACTCTGAATTACAATGGGGCAAGCTTGCTGAGCAGAATATGATCGTTTCTTTGGGTTTTCTGTCAAGGATACCAGCTGAACAAGATAGCATGGTAACGCGTCAGTGATAGAACCTTGATGAATTATGAGTAGTGACAACCCAAACATTAAAATTGAATCATTCTCATGCATTCATACACTTCTAATTAGGAGCATTTTATTCATTCCAATCATTGTGTCCTAATCGTTGTACATAAAAAAAGGAGATCATTCTCATGACATTCTGCATTCATACAAATGTCATCCCTAATTAGGAGCATTATATTCATTCTGATCATTGCATCCTAATCAAAAAGGGATCATTCTTATGACATTCTGCATTCATGCAAATGTCGTCCATAATACATTCGAGTCTTCAGGATATGTCCCCCAAAAGACGGTGTAGCAACGTCAGTGAATTTACAGATCTTATCTCCCTAAAGCGATAGCAGAGCAAATCAAATTTGGTGAATCTTATCTTTATGTATCGGAATGGAGCAGATTCAAGCTACCAACCTTATCTCCTTGAAGTAGCAAGAGAGTAGGTTAAAGTTTGTAGTCTTATCTTCCTGAGTTAGCAAGGAAGTAGATGAAGATTGTAAATCTTATCTCCCTAAAGCGGTAGTGGAGTAGATCAAATTTGGCGAATCTTATCTTCATGTATCGGAAATGGAGCAGATTCAAGCCACCAACCTTATCTCCCTAAAGTAGAAAGGGAGTAGGTTAAAGTCTGTAGTCTTATCTTCCTAGGTAGCAAGGAAGTAGACTGAAGATTGTAGATCTTATCTCCCTAAAGCGGTAGTGGAGTAGATCAAATTTGGTAAATCTTATCTCCATGTATCGGCAATAGAGCAGATTCAAGCCACCAACCTTATCTCCCTAAAGCGATAGCGAAGCAGATCGAATTTGGCGAATCTTATCTTCATGTATCGGCAATGGAACAGATTCAAGCCACCAAGTTTATCTCCCTAAAGTAGTAAGGGAGTAAGTTAAAGTTTGTAGTCTTATCTTCCTGAGGTAGCAAGGAAGTAAACTGAAAATTGTAGATCTTATTTCCCTAAAGCGGTAGTGGAGTAGATCGAATTTGGTGAATCTTATCTTCATGTATCAGTAATTGATAAACCGTAATATGAGCATATTTTAATCCCTCATTTAGCATGTTTTGGATAATTTACCCCTTTGATTATGGAAATAGGTGCTCTTAATCCTTTGTTTTCATGTTTTATACTAAGGAGAGCATCGGAGGATGAAAAGAATGAAAAATAGGCCGAAAATAGAGTAAATGGGCCGAATTATGAAATCGACACGGCCTGGGCCTAAGCCACATGATCGTTCTTTTTTAAACAAACCCAAACACAACCTGGCCCCTGAAATACACGACCGTGCCTCTTTCACAGGATAGACCACGACCTGGCCTCGAATCCCACTAACGTGTGCCATGGGCGTGTCCTTGACACAGCAAAGAAGAGTTTCATTCGGATTAGGATACTTTCAGGCCAAGAAAGGCATCTCGAAGCCCATATAAACACCCTAGGAGGAAACTTAAATGAGGAGTTCGACAGAAGCCTTCTGTCAGGGCTTTTCAGGGCGTTCAGCTAGGCCAAAGAGCCAAGCTAGAGGGCCAAGTTGTGGGATTAAGTCAAAGAAAATTAGTTGATTCATTTCAAGAAGCCGGATTATACTCAAGATGGAGGATTTCTCCTTCAATTCTTTTAGAGGGTTTTAGGGCTTTCTTTATGTTTTGTTTTATACTTTTTTCTAAGATGTTTTCTTTTATAATTATGAACTAAACCCTCAGATACCTGAGGGGGATGAAACCTAAGACGAATCTTGTTATTTTTATCTGAGTTGTATGATAAATACTTGATTTGTTCTTAGCTATGTGTTCTTAATTCTTGTTTTGGTATTCTAGGATATTGATTCAAGTATTGATGTGCTTAGGTGGTGGAGAAAAAGTATCTATCTAAGAGTAGATCTAGCATAGTTAAGCAGAGTTGATCGCAACCCTAGAAATAAGATGATGTAAATCTGCCGGATTAGGGTCAAACCTAATATGAGAGTCCATAGATCGAGTTAATGCAATTCTAGGGGTTTTAATTAGAAAGAAAGTTCAATTAATCAACCTAGGGTTAGACGTTAGTAGCCTCGAAAGAGGTATTAATATAAATTAAGGAATCCAACGAATCAAGTCAAGTGAATAAATCGTCTGGTTCAGAGTTAGATAACAAGTGAAGTCTAGGTGGATTCTTCCTCGGGTATTGTCTTAATCAATTGGTTTTCCCACAAGTATTTCCCCAATTCATTCTCTTCGTCTTTGCATCTTTATCTTAGTAGTTAGTTAATTTTAGATCAGATAAACAAATCCCTTAATTCTTAGGCTAGATAATAAAAAGAAAATTAGTATTAGTACTTTTAGTTCCTTTGGGTTCGACAATCTGGTCCTGCCACTAAACTATACTATTGTTCGATAGGTCCTTGCCTCCATCGTTGTCTTACTTAGTTTTCAGGTTCAATCATTCTTTTTATAAATTTTTATGACTCTGACACACGATTAGCAATGGAGCAGATTCAAGCCACTAACCTTATCTCCCTGCAGTAGCAAAGGAACAGGTTAAAGTTTATAGTCTTATCTTCCTGAGGTAGCAAGGAAGTAGACTGAAGATTGTAGATCTTATCTCCCTAAAGCGATAGTTGAGTAGATCAAATTTGGAAAATCTTATCTTCATGTACCAACAATGGAGCAGATTCAAGCCACCAACATTATCTTCCTGAAGTAGCAAGGGAGTAGATTAAAGTTTGTAGTCTTATCTTCCTGAGGTAGCAAGAAAGTAGACTGAAAATTGTAGATCTTATCTCCCTAAAGCGATAGTGGAGCAGATCAAATTTGGCGAGCCTTATCTTCCTAATGTAACAAGGGACCAAGCTGAAGATTGTAGTCTTATCTTCCTGATGTAGCAAGGGAGCAGACTAAAAATAATAGATCTTGCCTCCTCGAGATAATAGTAGGGCAAATCGAATTTGGTGAATCTTATCTTCCTGATGTAGCAAGGGAGCAGATTTTAGCCACTAGCATTATCTTCCTAATGTAGCAAGGAACAGGCTGAAGATTATAGTCTTATATTCCTGATGTAGCAAGGGAGTAGACTAAAAATAGTAGATCTTGTCTCGAGATAGCAGTGGGGCAGATCGATTTTGGCAAATCTTATCTTCCTGATGTAGCAAGGGAGCAGATTTTAGCCACTAGCCTTATCTTCCTGATGTAGCAAGGGAGCAGGCTAAAGATTATAGTCTTATCTTCCTGATGTAGTAAGGGAGCAGACTAAAAATTGTAGATCTTGTCTCCTCGAGATAGCAGTGGGGCAGATCGAAGATTGCGAATCTTATCTTCCCGAGGTAGCAGGAGAACAAATTTTAGCCACTAGCCTTATCTTCCTGATGTAGTAAGGGAGCAGGCTGAAGATTATAGTTTTATCTTCCTGATGTAGCAAGGGAGCAGATTAAAAATTATAGATCTTATCTCTCTGAGTTTGCAGTGGAGCAGATCAAAAAATAGAAGATTTGGCATTCCTGAAGTAGTAGGAAGCAGATCAAAAACATGCCTTGCCTCTCTGAAGTTGCAGTGGAGCAAACTGAAGAAAGCAAATCTGACATTCTTGAAGTTGCAGTGAAACGGATCGAAGACATTAGTCTAGTCTCCCTGAGTTTGTAGTGGAATAGACTAAAAAATAGCATGATCTAGCATTCCTGAAGTTGAAGTGAAGCAGATCAAAGACATCAGATCTTGTCTCCCTGAAGTTGCAATAGAGTAGATTGAAAACGATAGATTTTACCTTCCTGAAGTTGCAGGAGGAAGATCAAGGACACTAGTCTGACCTCCCTGAAGTTGCAATGGAGCAGATTAAAGATAGCTGATACTATCTTCCTGAAGTTGCAGTGAAGTAGATTGAAGCCATCAGACTTATTGAAATCAAGATAAAGTTCCAATACCGTTGAAGTTGTAGTGGAGTTGGAAGCCATTTGAAGAAGACGATGACCAATAAGTCAAGGCTCGAAAAAGACCGGGCAAAATTAGACCTTTTATAGTCTTTGCTCTATTCTCGTTACACGAAAATGAGCAAAGTGGGGCAGCTGTAATCATCCCATTTTGCCTGGCCTATTAGAAACCCATCAGAGTTCCCAAAAAACAAAAAATAATAAAATGTCCATTTTACAAGTCCATTTAACCCAATCAAGTACAGACCCAAAACCAATTAACAGCAGTCCAATTACAAGCCGAAACAGATTACATAACCCAATTAGACCCACTAACCCAATACCTAAAACTAATTACTCGAAGCCCATTACAACCCAAACTTAACCTAGCCCAACTTCTAGCCAAACCTTGCCCAAACTCATTTCCAGAAACTGGAAACCCCAAACCCTAGGGTTTCCCTAGGCGCCGCAAGCCCCAAACACTAGCCCTTCAGTCACGCTGCCATAAATGTGCAGACAGCTCTCCACCGTCGGATTCCTCGCCATTGACTTGCAAAAAAGAAAGAAACACAACAGCGAACATCGCAAACGAGACAAAATATGTGTATTTCCTTTTTATTTTTAATTTTTGGGGGCTATAAAAGCCCTACAAAATCTGTAAAAGAACAACGAAAATACACATAGAATATACAAAAATATACTGAAATAAATAGAGAAAAACCCAACAGCAGAGGTGATTTTTTATCTCGTTCATTTTTTTATTTTCCTTTTTGATCTATACATCTTTTATATTAAAAAACTGTAAAAAATATATAAAAATTTACCTTTTGACTCGCACTGAAAAGAGGAGATTTCAACCTCCGTAGTCATATCTGCGTACATGACGATGGCGCATGAGGCGCGCAAGGAGCGATGGTTCAAGATCGATGGTCGGAACCCAGACGCAAGGAGGAAGGGTTGAGAGAATTTTTGGAAGTTTTTTTTAAAAAAAAAAGGGCCAATGTTTTTTTTTTTGTCTGAAAGATTACTTATATAGCAACACAAAATGACACCGTTTTTGCTTAGGTCAATAAGCATTAAAACGATGTCATTTAAAAAGCTATGACCCACGCGTTGACCCGACTCGGGGAGGATCCGCTTGTTTTTATTAAAGGGTCTAATTGCTGTATAGACCCTTTCGCAGTTTTGCAAATTTACAATTATGTCCGAATAACATTTTTCCTTATTTTCAATTTAGCCCTAAAACTTATATTCTGTTGCAATTTGGTCCTCGGGTTTTTTAAAGGCCAATGTCAGAACGGCGTCGTTTAGGAGATATGCATAATTGCCAAATAGATCCTTACAAAGGTGACGCTGCTTCGATTTAGTCTTTTCACATTTATTTTATTTCTATTTAGTACTTGTCTTTTGTTTATTTTAAAACCTTTTCATTTTATTTTATTTTTAATTATTCTAACACTATGTTGAATTATTTTATCATATTAAAAATTCTATATTATTTTTATTATTTGTATACTAATTTAGTAATAGTATAAAATTCGTATGTATTTTTTACATATTATCTTTATATATATATATATATATATATTAAATTACTACTATGTATTACTTTATATGGTTTAATATTATTTATATTTCTTATTATTTTATAACTTGTATATTAGTTATGTGTTATACATTTTAAAATTTTGTATTATTATATTATAATATATATATATATATATATACTTATTACTAAAATCTTATTTTGTATAAAATTTATTTATATTATATAACATATATTATTTATATTGTTTATATGAAATATATATGTATTAGATTATTATATTATAAATATAATTTTATTTAAAGTTATATATTCTTTATTTATTTAACAATATATTTTACTTATTTTTATGAATATATATATATATTAGTTTTGATTACTTCACTTCATTTTTACATATTAATTCATTTTTTTCATTCCATATCATTTTTGTTCAAAGCCATATGTTTCTTAATTACAATATCTATTATAATTCATCCTATGTTGTTATTTTATCTTACATGCATGTAAAGCTTTATGTTTATTTAATAGTTTTTTTATCTTTTATTATTTACCGCTTTATATCATATATTTGTTTATCCTTTTCATTTTATTCGCTTATCATTTTTATATTATAATTATTCTATTATTTGTATCACTTATTATTTCGTATTATTCTTTCTTTAATTATCCATTATGTAACATCCTAAATTTTGAGTATTGATATGATGCATGTTTTGGTGCTTAACTTGTGTATAATTAAATTTTACATGATTAGTATAGTCTTGAGAAGACTTGAGAACTATTCGAATTAGAATAAATTTTAGTAAGGAGTATTTAATTGAAGTGGAGCAAGTGACTTTGAGGTTTAAGTTGATTTAAGTGACAAAACTAGCATAAGATGAGCTAGTAGCAAGGTGGTGTTGGCGCATGTATGTTTGCTTGAGGGAGGGTTCAATCTCCTAGCATGCAATTTGAAAGCTTTTATTTTTTGCTTTTCCTTAGCAAGTGTCACTCATAGATAAGGATTAGATGAGTTGGATTAAATTTTTTATGGCAAGAAGACCATGGGAAAAGGCAAGTGTTAACTTAGGGAAAGGAATCATTTGAATAAGGTATGTAGGGGAACACAAGGCACATATTGGGAAGATGTTTTGGAAAGTTTTGTGTGGAAAAACTTTGACTTTATGTCCATGTACTTGGACGGTTTTTGGGGCTAGGGGTTGGCCGAATTTTTGAAGGCATTTGGATGAATAGGAGCTAGTTGTGCACATCTCTCTTTTGGTCATTTTTGTGCTTTTCTCCAAAATCTCTCTCTCTATTTTCCTCTCCTTAGCTGAATGCACTTTGAGCAATAGGTAACATCTTTGCTTTTCTTTAATCATTTCACATTTTGACCATTTCGGTTTTGAGTTCTTTCTCCCCAAATTATTTTCTTTCTCTCCTCTTTGTGACTGAAAATACAAGAAACATCAAAGACCATTTCTTCCTTTTTCTCTCATTGCCAAATGTCCATTGATTTAAAGTTCTCTTTTGGATCATCTTTTATTCTTGAGAACCGAAATCCAAACCTTCATTTCTATTCTTTTTCTTCTCTACTTCTCTTGAAAGACTCTCAAACATCATCCTCTCTCTCATTCTTCACCATGGCCGAATGTTACTAAGCACCATTTCTTTTAACTTTTCCTCCATAACCGAATCTTCTACAACTCACATATCTCCTTCTCAATCATTTTTCTTTCCACTCACACTTTAATTAATCGAAACTTAGTGGAGGGCCAAAACTCAAGTGTTCGTAAACATCGTAGATCATTGAAATTGGATTTAAGGTGTTAAGGTAAGGGATTATTAAGGATTTTCATATTTCTACACATATGGTTATAAATGGTTTATTAATCAATTTTTTTTAGGGGACGTTATCGCTCGATTTTTATATTACAGAACGAGGATATTTGTGGTAAGTTAATCCCACTCTTTAAAACCTCTAGTCAAAATTTCAATAACTTATTGGTCAGACTAATGATTCCTTATCTTTGAAGACAATCAAAATAGGGACGAAAAGAGTTGTTAATAGTGTTCGGAAGAGAGGTGGTTCCATTATTCCCCCTAAATTCAAGAGAAGGGCTGTTTCGGGAATCCGAGACTTTCCACTGGGTTGTGGACCCTCATCCGGTGAAAATCAATTATTGAAAGTCGTACGTGCCCCCGAAGCATTGTTTACTCGTGGTTCTAAACCTTTGATCAGAGAGAAATCGCAAATAGTGGTTGTTCGAGACTCCGAGGGTAAGATCTAGATCGCTTAATATTAGAATAGTTTAATATTAAATTTTAGTGTTCTAATCCTTCGTGATGTGTGTTTAGATATCAAAGAGCGGGAGAGTGTAGTTCTCACCGTAATCAAGTGTGTAATCTCACATCGTAACTCATGGGTTAGATGACTATATCGTATAAATCGTTGGATGAAATCACAAGTTAGTGAAATCGGGAAGAATCACATAGTTATCATCTTAAAGATAAGATTTTGAAAATTGTATTAAGATCATGAAAATTTTGAAATTGCCCTTAACGAGCTAATTCGATAAACGTGATAAGTGGGCCATATGTGATATTTGATAAGTGGGCTATATGTGATGTTTGACAATTTGGGCCATATGTGATATTTGACAATTTGGGCCATATGTGATATTTGAGAATTTGGGCCATATGTGATAAACGATAAATGGGTTATAAGTGATACTTGATAATTGGGCCATTTATGATAATTGATAAATGGGTTATATGTGATATGTGATTTTATGGGCCAAAATACTATTTTGATTAATGGGCCAAAATTGATAAATTGTAATATGGTTTTTTTACAAATATTTTGATATGCATAAACATGATTGCATGGGTTGGGATCAATGATGAAGAGAAGAAAGGCTGATGCCAAAATTCTAGATAGGTGACTCTTCACGATGGCGTGCTCAAAATCTAGATAGGTGGTTCTACCACAATTATTTAAATGGCCGTTACCACAAATATTATATTGGGCTTAAAGCCTACTTTGGTGTGTTGGCGGGTGGGTGACTAAAGCTCCCACAGGTGTGTTTGGTTGGTACTGTGTGGTGTAGCGGATGGAAATCTAGGTTTGGTTTTGGGAATTGCATATCACTTGCATTTTATAAATGCTAAATTATTATATTTGAAATGGTCTTAGGCCCAAATAAATGCTTAGATGGTTTTGGCCCAAAGGACTATGGTAAGTGAGTTACACAATGAGTTCTAAGTAACTCACCCCAATTTTTTTTACCCTCTCGGTAATAATAATTGATGGAGACTTGGCCTGAGATGACTTCGTGTGGAGGCTATACTACAAATGGTGGTTTATAAAACTTTAAGACTTCTTTAATAATTTTATTAAGTACTATTTTTATGGCGATGTAATAAGGCCTTTTTAATTATGGATTTTATTATGTGGATGGATTTTATTGTGTTTTAGTTTTCCTAAGTTGGATTGGTTTAGTTTTTATAAATGTTTTTTATAACTCTCGTATAAAATAAAGGTTTTTCTTAAATGTTATTGAAACTTAGGAAAGTCTTTTAAAACTTTTCGATGAAATATTTCGACTAAATAAATCCAAAGTTTTTATCAATTACTACTATATAGATCAAATGACAAATTCTTGTAATTTTAATTATGGTTTTCAATGAACTTCAATTTTTTCGATAAAGTCATTCTCTTAATCGTTATGGAATTTGATTTCTACTTCATTTAATGATTTGAATGTACGTTAAATTTGTGTGGCATGCAAAAATTTGGGATTAATGCATAGGTCGGGTTTGGGGTGTTACATTTTATGGTATCAGAGCCCAGTTTCAAAACTCGGCTGTGGTTTGGGTTCAACAATGATTTTTGTTTAAAAATATTTAAATTTCTAGACTTTACGTTTTAGAGGTAGTATGGCACCACGAGCATCCGACACCAAGTCAAGTAAGTATTTGTTTATTAAATGTTTATTATTGTGATGAGACCTTAGGAACACTCTAGAACTTCTAGTTTTAGGTGTTGAAAACGATAGAGATCGAGACTATAGGATGTGATTGCGAAAACAATCCTATCTCTTATATCTCATAAAATATCGTTAATAAACACCAAATAATATTCGATTCATAAAACTTTTAATCAGATTAAAAGCGAATTAGTTAATATGAGCACTAGAGGACGTGGTCGTGGACGCGGTAGACGTTGCCGTGGTAGAGGACGAGGTGCTACGTCTGAAGCGCCGGGTCATATACCAGAAATGGATGCACCTGCGTCATTCGAGAGCCAAACTGGATCTCATGATCATGCGAATGAGGATAATGCTTTGACTCAAGCAATGTTGCGAGTCTTAGAAAGAGTAGTGGAGCGAATCGGGCCAAGAGTCATGGATCAATATCGGAACGACTCAAGTCTAGTGGTGCAAAAGTTTTAGAGGTGTCTCGGTGTAGCTCGAATGTGGCGTAATATTGGCTTGAGGTCAGAGAACGAATTATGGATGATTTGGAATGCACCGTCGAAAGCGTGAACCGAGAGGCTCTGATCTTTGCTAAGAGGCGAGGCGTATCAATGGTGGCTTATCGTTCGAGAAGGCACCGAGGTGCATTGGTTAATTGGGATTTCTTTAAAGCTACTTTCCAAGGGAAGTACGTCGGGACAAGTTATGTAGATGCCCGGAGGAAGGAATTCCTAAATTTGGTTCAAGAAAGTAAGACTGTGGCAGCCTACGACGCATAATTTCTTCATTTGAGTCGTTATGTTCGTACTATAGTACAGACTGATCATGAGCACTGTGTACACTTTGAGGATGGGTTGAATGATGAGTTGCGGGTACTGATAGCCCCACAACAAGTACGGACTTTTACCTCGCTTGTAGAGAAAGCTAAAATAGCCGAAGAGGCTAAGATTTCAGAATGCCAGAATCGGGAAAAAGTAAGAGGCGAGAGGGATTTTAGGTATTCTGGTTCTTCTAAAAGGTTTCAAAAGAGGTCACGGAATAATGAGCCAGTTCAAGTTAGGGCACCTATGACTACCAATTAGATCCGAGAATGTGCCGACTGTGGAAGACGACATCCCAAAGAATGTTGGAGGAAAACTGGAGCCTGTTCTAAATGTGGATCCAAGGATCATCGGTTAAGAATTGTCCTCGACGATTTGAAATGACTCAGAAGCTCAGAACCCGAGGCTCGACACTAGAGGTACTCAGTAGCCACCAAGAGGTCGTGGACCAGGTCGTGGTGGTAATGGTAATGGACGTGGACAAGGTGCACAGGGTCGAGGTAATGGTGTTAGAGGTAACACGAAGGCAAGATAGCCAAGATTGGTCTATGCTATCAGGCGTCGTGATGACAGTGATGCACCTGATGTGATAACTGGTACGTTCTTCATTTTTGATGTACCTGTTACTACTTTGATAGATATCGGGTCTACCCACTCGTATGTTGCTAATGTCATATCTAGAAACCTGAATATTAGGTCTGCGATTACCGATAGAGAGATGACGGTAATTAGTCCTTTAAGATAGTCGGCAATAATGAATAAATTATTTAGAGATGTGCCCTTGGAGATTCAAAGAGAGGTATTTCTAGCAGACTTGATAGAATTACCTTTTGACGAGTTTGATCTTATTTTGGGCATGGATTGGTTGGTGAAGCATCGGGCGCAATTGGATTGTGCCGAAAAGCGGATGTCAATAAGGACTGTGGATGATAAGGAGATAATAATGATAGGCGAAAGAAGAAACATTTTGGCAAATGTGGTATCTACTTTGAAGGCAGAAAAGTTGGTGCGGAAAGGGAATAGAGCATTCCTAGCATTCATCAGTGCTTTGGATGCTAAGGATTTATCAGTAGAAGGTGTGAGAACGGTGAAAAAATTTCCAGATGTCTTTCCCGAAGAACTTCCAGGTCTACCTCCAGATCGGGAAGTAGAATTTGGCATTAAGCTTTTGCCTGGAACTGCTTCGATGTCCATTACTCCTTATAGAATGTCACCGAAGGAGTTAGCAGAGCTTAAAGCTCAAATTCAAGAACTGCTAGATCGGGGATTTATTCGACCAAGTGTGTTTCCGTGGGGAGTACCGATTTTGTTCGTCAAGAAAAAAGATGGGTCGATGCGTATGTGCATTGATTATAGGCAGTTGAATAAGTTGAAGATCAAGAATAGGTATCCATTGCCGAGAATCGACGACCTGTTTGATCAATTAAGAGGAGCTTCAGTCTTCTCCAAGATTGATTTGAGATCAGGTTATCATCAACTCAAGGTGAAAGAGGCAGATATTCATAAGACGAATTTTCGAACTCGTTATGGACATTATGAGTTTTTAGTGATGCCGTTTGGTTTGACCAATGCACCAGCTGCATTTATGGACATGATGAACTGAATCTTTCAACCCTATTTAGTCCGATTCGTTATAGTGTTCATAGATGACATCTTGGTATATTCGAGAAATGAAGAAGAACATGACTCTCATTTGCGACCGTGTTGCAAATTTTATGAGATAAGAACTTTATGCCAAATTCAAGAAATGTGAATTTTGGTTAAAGGAAGTGACTTTCTTGGGTCATGTAGTGTCACCAAGGGATAAGTGTTGATCCCCGAAAGGTAGAGGTCATGTTGGATTGGAGACCGCCAAGTCGAGAGTCGAGATTCGAGTTTCTTGGGTTTAGTGGTTATTATAGACGCTTTGTTGAGGAGTTTTGTTGATTGTCGCACTCTAACTAAGTCATTAGGAATGAAGTACTGTATGTATGGACCGATAAACAACAAGAAAGTTTCGAGAAATCAAGAAGATTCTAACGAAAGCGCAAGATCGATTCAACCAGAGGTCAAAAAGAGTTTACTGCCATCGTGATCGTCACACACGGGTTTAGGATGTGTCTTGATGCAAAGCGGAAAAGTGGTAGCTTATGCTTCTTGGATGCTTGAGGCCGCATGAAGTCAATTATCCTACTCATGATTTAGAGTTGGCTACTGTAGTGTTTGCATTAAAGATTTGGAGACATTATCTTTACGGTGAGAAGTCAATCATTTATACGGACCATAAGAGTCTTAAGTACCTCTTTACCCAAAAGGAGTTGAATTTAAGACAACGGAGATGGGTGGAGTTGTTAAAGGATTATGATTTCTCAATCGAGTATCATCCTCGAAAGGCTAATGTTGTGGCGACGTTGAGTCGTAAGGTTGTATCGAAGTTAAGAGCAATGTTTGCTCATCTCGGTTTGTATGAGGATGGACGCGCATAGCACCCCTACGCTATGCATCCCGAAAGCGAGAAGATGTATCGGGATCTAAAAGAGCATTTTGGTGGTAAGGTCCGAAGAGAGAAGTAGCGAGTTTGTAGGGAAGTGTCGACATGTCGTTGGTCAAGGCCGAACATCGGATGCGATCGTGGTTGCTTGACCGTGAAGATTCCAGTGGAAGTGGGAAAGGATAACTATGGATTTCGGGCTGGATTACCTCTTATGCCTAGCAAGAAGGATTGATTTGGGTAATTATGGATCGTCACTAAATCACTCACTTTATCTCGGTGAGGGTGGATTACTCACTTCGAGGTTAAGAAGTTGTATGTATTAGAGATAGTGAGGTCTGACGGTGTGCGAAGATCGATCATCTCGGATAGGGATCCCATTTACGTCAAGGTTCCGAAAGTGTTGCATCGAGCTCCGGGTACACGGTTGGATTTCAGCACGGCATTTCACCCGCAGTCTGACGGGCAGTCGGAAAGGGTTATATAGATCTTAGAGGATATGTTACGAGGTTGTGTCCTGGACTTCAGAGGTAGTTGGGAAGAGTTTCTACCATTAGCTGAGTTTGCCTACAACAATAGTTACCAAGCGAGCATCAAGATGGCACCATATGAGGCGTTGTATGGTAGGAAGTGTCGCTCACCTACTTGTTGGACGGAGTTGGGTGAACGTCAGTTGTTGGGACCAGGGTTGGTTGCTGAGACCGAAGACAAGGTTAAGTTGACTCAGGCTCGATTGAAGGAAGCTTCGGACCGACAGAAGTCTTATGCCGATCTTAAGCGGAGAGATATAGAATTTACTGTGGGAGATCAAGTTTTCCTAAAGGTTTCGCCATGGAAGAAAGTGTTAAGGTTCGGAAGGAGAGGCAAGCTAAGTCCGAGGTTTATTGGGCCGTATAAAGTACTGAGACGGGTTGGACCAGTAGCTTACCAGCTTGAGTTGCTAGCAGAGCTAAGTCTGATTCACGACGTATTCCACGTTTCGATGCTTAGGCGATATCGTTCAGATCCATCGCACGTGGTAGCAGTGGAAGAGATCGAGGTAAATCCAGATTTAACCATGGAGGAAGAACCTGTGCAGATTCTAGATCGAGATGTGAAGGTCCTGCGTAGGAAGTCTGTACCTTTGGTAAAGGTACTATGGCGGAATCATGGCGTGGAAGAAGCTACGTGTGAACCCGAGGATATGATGAGACAGCAAT
Organism: Gossypium rotundifolium; assembly: GCA_025506655.1. Taxonomy (NCBI): domain Eukaryota; kingdom Viridiplantae; phylum Streptophyta; class Magnoliopsida; order Malvales; family Malvaceae; genus Gossypium; species Gossypium rotundifolium. The sequence continues at coordinate 111,881,448 of CP106723.1, forward strand.
ACCCGTAACTCTTCTGACCAGGTAATTTTGAGGTCGAAATTATTTTAAGGGGGTAGAACTGTAATATCTCGGGATAGGGGCTATTTTGTTGTGGCATTGTTTGTATGTTATTGGCCTGTTATGTTGTTGTTCTTGATGCTTTGGGGCTTAGTTGTAAGCCTGGTGTGAGCCAGAGTGGTAGGAAAAATTTTAGTTTTTAGGCTTAGGTGAGAGGAGTGAGGAAGCTGGGGTTTAAAGGTTTTATTTGGTAAAAGTTAGCACAAGAAAGGAGGTGGTGGAGTGGCGGGATAGGCGCCATTGTTTAGGGAGTACCGATTTTGTTCGTCAAGAAAAAGATGGGTCGATGCGTATGTGCATTGATTATAGGCGGTTGAATAAGTTGAAGATCAAGAATAGGTATCCATTGCCGAGAATCGACGACTGCTTGATCAATTAAGAGGAGCTTCATCTTCTCCAAGATTGATTTGAGATCGGTTATCATCAACTCAAGGTGAAAGAGGCGATATTCATAAGACGAATTTTCGAACTCGTTATGGACATTATGAGTTTTAGTGATGCCGCTTGGTTTGACCAATGCACCACCATTTATGGACATGATGAACTGAATCTTTCAACCCTATTTAGTCCGATTCGTTATAGTGTTCATAGATGACATCTTGGTATATTCGAAATGAAGAAGAACATGACTCTCATTTGCGATCGTGTTGCAAATTTTATGAGATAAGCAACTTTATGCCAAATTCAAGAAATGTGAATTTTGGTTAAAGGAAGTGACTTTCTTGGGTCATGTAGTGTCACCAAGGGATAAGTGTTGATCCCTAAAGGTAGAGGTCAGGTTGGATTGGAGACCGCCAAGTCAAGAGGTTGAGATTCGAGTTTCGGGTTTACTGGTTATTATAGACGCTTTGTTGAGGAGTTTTGTTGATTGTCGCACTTCTAACTAAGTCATTACGTAAGGAAATCTGTATGTATGGACCGATAAACAACAAGAAAGTTTCAGAAATCAAGAAGATTCTAACGAAAGCGCCAAGATCGATTCAACCGAGGCCGAAAAAGAGTTTACTGCTTCATCGTGATCGTCACACACGGGTTTAGGATGTGTACCGATGCAAAGCGGAAAAGTGGTAGCTTATGCTTCTTGGACATTGAGGCCGCATGAAGTCAATTATCCTACTCATGATTTAGAGTTGGCTACTGTAGTGTTTGCATTAAAGATTTGGAGACATTATCTTTACGGTGAGAAGTCAATCATTTATACGGACCATAAGAGTCTTAAGTACCTCTTTACCCAAAAGGAGTTGAATTTAAGACAACGGAGATGGGTGGAGTTGTTAAAGGATTATGATTTCTCAATCGAGTATCATCCTGGAAAGGCTAATGTTGTGGCAGACGCGCTGAGTCGTAAGGTTGTATCGGTTAAGAGCAATGTTTGCTCATCTCGGTTGTATGAGGATGGCAGTTTGCTAGCGGAACTTCAGGTAAAGCCTCTGTGGTTGGAACAAATTAAAGAAAAGCAATTATCCGATGAAAAGTTGGGTCCTTTAATACAACAAGTCGAAAGTGGTGTAATAGGAGATTTTGGTTTGAACAAAGATGGTGTCTCGTGTTTTTCGTGGAAGGGTTTGTATGCCCGAGGATTGATTTGAGGCAAATGATTCTTCTACAAAGCATAGTAGCCCTTATGCTATGCACCGGAGGAAATAAGATGTATCGGGATCTTCGTGAATAGTATTGGTGGCCAAAGTTAAACGAAAGTTACCGATTTTGTGGAAAGTGTTTGACTTGTCAACAAGTAAAGGCGAAACATCAATTATCGCGGGATTGTTACAACCAAGAAAGATTCCATTATGGAAATAGGAATGGATAACGATGGATTTTGTTAGTGGGTTACCCTTAACACCTACTAAGAAAGATTCTATCTGGGTGGTAGTAGATCGATTAACGAAGACCGCTTTTTTTTACCGGTTAAATTTAATTACTCGTTGTAGAAGTTAGCTAAACTATATGTATCTCAAATCGTGAGGTTGCATGGGGTACCGGTTCATCATATCGGACAGGATCCTAGGTTTACATCACGATTTTGGAAAGCTTTACATGAGGCTTTGGGTACAAAGTTAAACTTGATCTGACTTTTCACCCTCAATGATGGTCGATTGGAAAGAGTAATCCGATTTTGGAAGACATGTTACGAGGTTGTATGATTGACTTTAGAGGTAGTTGGGAGGATTTTCACCGCTTGGCAAAGTTTATGATAACAATGCTTATCAATCCAAGATTCAAATGGCACCCTATAAAGCGTTATATGGTCGTAGATGTCGTACTCCTACTTGTTGGACTGAATTGAGGGAACGACAGTTGTTGGGTCTTGAACTGATATCTGAGACGGAAGAAAAAGTAAAAGTAATTCGAGCGCGGTTAAAGGAAACTTCAGATAGACAAAAGTCGTACGCAAATCTGAAGCGTAAATATATTGAGTTTGCGGTGGGAGATCAGGTCTTTTTGAAAGTTTCACCGTGGAAAAACATTTTCAGATTCGGAAGGAAAGGCAAGTTGAGCCCTAGGTTCATTGGACCGTACCGTGTGTTGAAGCGTGTAGGACCAGTGGCCTATCAACTTGATTTACCTCCGGAATTGAGTCAGATTCATAGTGCTTTCCATGTTTCTATGCTGAGACGCTATAGATTGGATCCATCGAACATAGTACCTGTAGAAGAAGTGGAATTAAGGCCAGATTTGTCTTTTGAGGAAGAACCAGTGAAAATCTTAGACTGAGATGTTAAGGTGTTAAGAAAGAATACCGTACCGTTGGTCAAGCTTTTTTGGCGTAATCACGGAGTGGAGAAAGCTACTTGGGAGCCTGAGAATGCAATTCGACAATAATATCCTCATCTCCTTTAGCCAGGTAAATTTCGAGGATGAAATTTTCTTTAAGGAGGGTAGAGTTGTAACATCTTAAAATTTGAGTATTGATATGATGCATGTTTTGGTGGTTAACTTGTGTATAATTAAATTTTGCATCATTAGTATAGTCTTGAGAAGACTTGAGAACTATTCGGAATTAGAATAAATTTTAGTAAGGAGTATTTAATTGAAGTGGGGCAAGTGACTTTGAGGTTTAAGTAGATTTAAGTGACAAAAACTAGCATAAGATGAGCTAGTAGCAAGGTGGTATTAGCGCATGTATGTTTGCTTGAGGGGAGAGGTTCGAATCTCCTAGCATGCAATTTGAAAGCTTTTATTTTTTGCTTTTCCTTAGCAAGTGTCGGTCATGGATAAGGATTAGATGAGTTGGATTAAATTTTTTATGGCAAGAAGACCATGGGAAAAGGCAAGTGTTAACTTAGGAAAGGAATCATTTGAATAAGGTATGTAGGGGAACACAAGGCACATATTGAGGAAGATGTTTTGGAAAGTTTTGTGTGGCAAAAACTTTGACTTTATGTCCATGTACTTGGACGATTTTTGAGGCTAGGGGTTGGCCGAATTTTTGAAGGCATTTGGATGAATAGGAGCTAGTTGTACATCTCTCTTTTGGTCATTTTGTGCTTTTCTCCAAAATCTCTCCTCCATTTTCCTCTCCTTAGCTGAATGCACTTTGAGCAATAGGTAACATCTTTGCTTTTCTTTAATCATTTCACATTTTGACCATTTCGGTTTTGAGTTCTTTCTCTCCCCAAATTATTTTCTTTCTCTCCTCTTTGGGACCGAAAATACAAGAAACATCAAAGACCATTTCTTCCTTTTTCTCTCATTGCCGAATGTCCATTGATTTAAAGTTCTCTTTTGGATCATCCTTTATTCTTGAGAACTGAAATCCAAACCTTCATTTCTATTGTTTTTCTTCTCTACTTCTCTTGAAAGACTTTCAAACATCATCCTCTCTCTCATTCTTCACCATGGCCGAATGTTACTAAGCACCATTTCTTTTAACTTTTCCTCCATAACTGAATCTTCTACAACTCACATACCTCCTTCTCAATCACTTTTCTTTCCACTCACACTTTAATCAATCGAAACTTAGTGGAGGGTCGAAACTCAAGTGTTTGTAAACGTCGTAGATTGTTGAAATCAAATTTAAGGTGTTAAGGTAAGGGATTATTAAGGATTTTCATATTTCTCGACATATAGTTATAAATAGTTTATGAATCAATTTCGTTTTAGGGGACGTTATCGCTCGATTGTCATATTGTGGAATGAGGATATTTGTGGTAAGTTAATCCCACTCTTTAAAACCTCTAGTCGAAATTTCGATAACTTATTGGTCAGACTAATGATTCCTTGTCTTTGAAGACAATCAAAATAGGGACGAAAAGAGTTGTTAATAGTGTTCGGAAGAGGGGTGGTTCCATTATTCCCCCTAAATTCAAGAGAAGGGCTGTTTTGGGAATCCGAGACTTTCCACCGGGTTGTGGACCCTTATCCGTGAAAATCAATTATTTGAAGTCGTACGTACCCCTGAACCATTGTTTACTCGTGGTTCTGAACCTTTGATCAGAGAGAAATTGCAAATAGTGGTTGTTCGAGATTCCGAGGGTAAGATTTAGATCGCTTAATATTAGAATAGTTTAATATTAAATTTTAGTGTTCTAATCCTTCGTGATGTGTGTTTAGATATCAACAAGCGCGAGAGTGTAGTTCTCACCATAATCAAGTGTGTAATCTCACATCGTATTTCATGGGTTAGATGACTATATCGTATAAATCGTTGGATGAAATCACAAGTTAGTGAAATCGGGAAGAATAACATAGTTATCATCTTAAAGATAAGATTTTGAAAATTGTATTAAGATCATGAAAATTTTGAAATTGCCCTTAACGAGCTAATTCGATAAAAGTGATAAGTGAGCCATATGTGATATTTGATAAGTGGGCCATATGTGATATTTGACAATTTGGGCTATATGTGATATTTGACAATTTGAGCCATATGTGATATTTGACAATTTGGGCCATATGTGATATTTGACAATTTGTGCCATATGTGATATTTGAGAATTAGGGCCATATGTGATAAACGATAAATGGGCCATAAGTGATACTTGATAATTGGGCCATTTATGATAATTGATAAATGGGTTATATGTGATATGTGATTTTATGGGCCAAAATGCTATTTTGATTAATGGGCCAAAATTGATAAATTGTAATATGGTTTTTTTTTTACAAATATTATAAATTGTAATATGGTTTTTTTTTTTTTACAAATATTTTGTTATGCATAAACATGATTGCATGGGTTGGGATCAATGATAAAGAGAAGAAAGGCTGATGCCAAAATTCTAGATAGGTGACTCTGTCACAATGGCCGTTCTTAGAAATCTAGATCGGTGGTTCTACCACAATTATTTAAATGGCGTTGCCACAAATATTATATTGGGCTTAAAGCCTACTTTGGTGTGTTGGCGGGTGGGTGACTAAAGCTCCCCACGTGTGTCTTTGGTTAGTACGGTGGTGTGTAGCGGATGGAAATCTAGGTTTGGTTTTGGGAATTGCATATCACTTGCATTTTATACATGCTAAATTATTATATTTGAAATGGGCTTAGGCCCAAATAAATGCTAGATGGTTTTGGCCAGTGGATTATGGTAAGTGAGTTACACACTTGAGTTCTAAGTAACTCACCCCAATTTTTTTTACCCTCTCGGTAGTAATAATTGATGGAGACTTGGGTGGAGATGACTTCGTGTGGAGGCTATACTACAAATGGTGGTTTGTAAAACTTTAAGACTTCTTTAATAATTTTATTAAGTACTATTTTTATGGCGATGTAATAAGGCCTATTTAATTATGGATTTTATTATGTGGATGGATTTTATTGTGTTTTAGTTTTCCTAAGTTGGATTGGTTTAGTTTTTATAAATGTTTTGTTTTTAAACTCTCGTATAAAATAAAGGTTTTTCTTAAATGTTACTAAAACTTAGGAAAGTCTTTTAAAATTTTTTGATGAAATATTTCGACTAAATAAATCCAAAGTTTTTATCAATTACTACTATATAGATCAAATGACAAATTCTTGTAATTTTAATTACGGTTTTCAATGAACTTCGATTTTTTTCGATAAAGTCATTCTCTTAATCATTTTGGAATTTGATTTCTACTTCGTTAAATGATTTGAATGTACGTTTAATTTGTGTGGCATGCCAAAATCCAGGCTTAATGCATAGGCCGGGTTTGGATGTTACACATTAGTAGTAATTGTTAATATGATTTGTAGTTATGATAAATTGATATTTAGTATGCAATATCTTACTCAAACCATTTTTTTATAAAACACATATTGAATTGATGCATTTTATTCAAATATTTTTAAACATAGCGATATATGATATTTGGGGACTTCTAGAAAAATTATACCCTAACTTACTGGGTTTTAATTTTTTTCTCACAGAACTTAAGGTATCAAGTATCCTTTTTAAACCTACAAATTTCAAATTAAAACTTATTCTCGGAAATTCATAATGTCATATCTTAACTCATTAAATATAATGTTTTGTATTTCGAGGTAAGGATTTTCTACAAAATAAAGGCAAGCTTAGTTTCGAAGTTTTGAAATATTGTATCCTAAATTATTGGGTGTGGCATTTTATTTCTTTGAAATAAGCAAGTCTTGGCTTTCTTTCAAATACAAGGATCGTATTTTAAAATTTCGACATTAGGACATGAGATTATCAATTAGGTACCAAATTTTGGGCGTTACGAGGATGCTAACACTTCCTCATACGTAACCGACTCCCGAACCTGTTTTCTTGTTGTCATAACCATTTTTTATAAAATGGGGTCAACTTTGGTTTTGAAAATGAAAACAAAAAAGGGAGCCGCCACCAATCCTTTTTGATGAGGTGTGATCGGGTCACCTCATAAAACAGTTGTTTTTAATAAATAGTTTGATTTATCAAAACAACAATTTTGGTCTAAAAAAGTTCGAAAGACAGGTTCGGGAGTCGGTTACGCACGAGGAAGGATTAGCACTCTCGATACGCCAAAATTGGTACCTAGTTGATTAATCAATGTTTTAGTGTCGAAGATTTGAAAACTTGAAATAATTAAAAAATACGATCCTTCTTTTATGGTGATGCCTAAAAAAATTCGTTTGGATAAAATGAAAATGTGTGCTAAAGGCTGTCTCGTCTCAAGGTAAAATGTCATATCCAATACGTTAAGACACAACACCTCGACCTTCGAGGCTAAACTTGCTTTTGATCCGAAACTCATGTATTTAATTTTGAAAGGATATTCGGTTATTTGGGTCAAATGAAAAATCAGAACCCAGTAAGTGAGGGCACAATTTCTCTGAATACCAAATTCAGAACATTACCTTTGTTATTCACAAAAAAAAAAAAAAAAACTTATCTCAGGGTAACAAGATGTCATGGCCAGTAAGTTAGGGCACAACACTTCATATCTCCGAGAACAAGTATTTTATTCGAAACTCGTATTGTGATTTAAAAGGATATTCCATTATTTAGATTAAATGAGAAAAATCAGAACCCAGTAAGTTAGGGCACGATTCTCAATTTCCTAAATACGAAATATCGATTATTTTAAAACTTGATGTATCGGGTAAAGGTTAATGTGACAAGTAGTAATGTGAAAATAAGATGCTACATGTGTGACGGGATAAATGCGTTAATAAAATAATGTTATGAAATTCAAAAATAAAATAAGCAAGATAAAATATATAACACATAAATTTGAATAAATAAATAAAGAAATGTAATAATAATATAAAAAAGTAACAATGCTATATTAATATGAACAATATATATATATATACTAGAGATAAAGAGAATAATAAAATTATAATAATTAAAATAATAGTAGTAATAACAATAATAAATAATATATATAATAATAATAACGTATACAAAAGTAAATACAATGTAATAATGATGTTAGAAATAAAGTAAATAATAATAGTGAGTATAATAACAATAACAAAAATAAATATGATAGATAATAAAATAGTAAAAATAATGTTAAGAATAATATTTAAAAACAATTATTAAATATAATATAATAACATTAAAATAATAATGGTACAAATTAAGATTAATACCAATAATAATAAATATAATAGTAATAACATTAATAATAGTACATATAATAACAATAATAATATTAAAAGTAATTAATTTAATAATAAAGTAGTCAAAATAATCAACAAAAGGACTAAAGTCAAATTAAAAGCAGACTTTTGGGGTAAATATGAAATAAAAGTAAAAGGAAAAGGACTTATTTGTATTCGCAAATAACCAAGAGGGGCTAAAACGTAAATAACCCCTCTCTTCCAAGCGCACAACATTGGGTAGGACTCAATTGAAATCCAAACAAAAGTTCAGGGTAAAAATTAAAAATAGGAAAAACTTGATTACAAGGCAATAAAAAAGTGAAAGGGATAAATGCGCAATTAGCCCTTCCATCAAAAAACACGCGGATCCTAGGCCTGGAGCTGGTTGGGTCACGTGGGTTGAGCATGAAACAAAGCTATTTTGGGGTTTAAGGACCCAAGCCAAAACGACGTCGTTTTAGCCCTCTATTTAAACAAAATTTTCAACCAAAAAAATCATTTTAACACTTGTTTAAAAAAAACCTCAAAATCTCTCCAAACCTTCTCCATCCATTTGAGTCCGATAAGGATTCCGATAGCCGGACTGTCACGCCTGCACGGTGGCGCTCCAAGTAAAGTTCTCTCCTTTTTTTTCCCTTTTTTTTGGGTATATATATAAACTATTTTTTAAATAAAAATACAAAAATATATATGGGTATATAATAGATTCGAAAAAGAAAAATATGAGGAAAATATTGAAAAGTACCACTTGATGCGTTTCTGGCTTTTCTTTAATCTATTCGCTGTTGTTTTATTTTGATGTGTTCAGATCTATCTTTATTTTGTATTGATAATCTGTCTATTTTTATTTCTAAAAATCCCCATACATTGTATTTTTTTACTTTTTATAGCCATTTTACAAGATTTATTTAATGGTTTTCCTTGTTGCAGGCCACTTGTGGACGATGGCGAGGGCGGTGTTGGCAGTGGTGGCCAGTGGCGACGTCAGAAGGCTGGCATGGCAGCGCAAGTGGGGTAGACCTAGGGGCTAGGGGCGGCTAGCTAAGGTTTATTATTATTTTGGGGTATTGGGCTACTTAGGGTTTAGTTTAGTTAGGTCTGGTTTTGGGCTTAGTAATTTTGGGTTGTTTTGGGTTTAATTTGGGTTAGGATTTAATAATTTAGGTCTGTTTGGGTTTGTTTAATTACTGGGTTGTAATTGGCTATAATGGGTTCGGGTAGTTGGGTCTAAGGTTGTAGAATGGGCCCCGGGCAAATTAGGCCTTTTACAACTGCTCCTCTTTGCTCATTATCATGCAAAGGGAATAGAGCAAAGACATAAAGAAGGGTCAATTTTGCCCAATCCTGCCGAATCCTGACTTCTTTGGTGCTCCTCTTCTTCAGGTAGCTTCATTCTAGTCCACTGCATCTTGTTGTTTTAATCCAATCTATCGCGACTTCAAGGAAATAGGATTAGCAGCCTCAATCTACTCCACTAGAACTTCAAAAGAGATGAAAACTGGTAATTCCAACTCGCTTCACCACTGCTTTGAGGAGATGAGGTTTGCTGGCTTCATTCGCTCCAATACAATTTTAGGGAGAAGAGATTTGCAGCTTCGATCTACTCCGCTGGAACTTCAAGGAGATGAGAATTCAGAAAGAAGAGATTTGTAACCTCGATCTTTTCTGCTAAAACTTCAAAGAAATAAGGATTGATCTTCAATGTAAACTCAGGGAGAAGAGATTTGCAGCCTCAATCTACTCCATTGAAACTTCGAGGAGATAAGAATTCAGGGAGAAGAGATTCGTAACCTCAATCTTCTCTGCTGAAACTTCAAAGAAATAAGGATTAATCCTCAATGTAAACTCAAGGACAAGGGATTTGTAGCCTCAACCTATTCCAATGGAACTTCAAGGAGATAAGAATTTAGGGAGAAGAGATTCATAACCTCAATCTTCTCTGCTGAAACTTTAAATAAAATAAGGATTGATCCTCAATGTAAACTCAGGGAGAAGGGATTTGTAACCTCAACCTACTCTACTGAAACTTCGAGGAGATAAGAATTCAGAGAGAAGATATTCATAACCTTAATCTTCTCTGCTGAAACTTTAAAGAAATAAGAATTGATCCTCCATGTAAATTCAGAGAGAAGGGATTTGTAGCCTCAACCTACTCCACTGGAACTTCAAGGAAATAAGAATTCAGAGAGAAGAGATTCGTAACCTCAATCTTCTTTGCTGAAACTTCAAAAAAATAAGGATTGATCCTCCATGTAAACTCGGGGAGAAGGGATTTGTAGCCTCAACCTACTCTACTGGAACTTCAAGGAGATAAGAATTCAAAGAGAAGAGATTCGTAGCCTTAATCTTCTCTGCTGTCTTCAATCCGCTCCACTGCAAACTCAGGGATGCTAGACTGGTATCTTCGATCCACTTCACTCAGGAAGGCAAGATCTATTGTCTTCAATCTGCTCCACTGCAAACTCAGGGATGCCAGACTGGTATCTTCGATATGCTTTGCTCAGGAAGGCAAGATCTGCTGTCTTCAATCGCTTCCACTGTAAACTCAGGGATGCCAGACTAGTATCTTTGATCCGCTTCGCTCAGAAAGGTAAGATCTACTGTCTTCAATCTGCTCCACTGCAAACTCAAGGATGCCAGACTGGTATCTTCAATTCACTTCGCTCAGGAAGGCAAGATCTGCTATCTTCAATCTGCTCCACCGCAAACTCAGGGATGCCAGACTGGTATCTTTGATCCACTTGGCTCAGGAAGGCAAGATCTGTTATCTTCAATCTGCTCCACTGCAAACTCAGGGATGCCAGACTGGTATCTTCGATCCGCTTCACTCAAAAAGGCAAGATCTGTGAATTCATTGATGTTGTTACACTATCCTCTGGGGGACATATCCTGTAGGCTCGATTTATGTTTATGCCAAATGATTAGGATGCTATGATCGGAATGAATCTAATGCTCCTAACTGGATGTATTATGGATGACATTTGAATGAATGCAGAATGTTATGAGAATGATCCCTCGTGTAATGATCCCTCGTATAATGATTAGGATGCAATGATTGAAATGAATCAAATACTCCTAACTAATTGATATTATGGATGACATTTGCATGAATTCAGAATGTCATGAGAATAATCTTCTTTTTTTGTGCAATGATTAGGATGCAATGATCGAAATGAATCAAATGCTCCTAACTAAGGATATTACGGACGACATTTGCATGAATGCAAAATGTCATGAGAATATCCCTTTTTTAAATGCTTAGGGTTGTCATTGCTCATTGTTCTTCCAGGTTGTATCACTTGACGTAATATCATGTCTTCTTACTTGGGTGGTATTCTGACCGAAAACTCGAAGAAACAATCGTATTTTGCTCAACCGGTTTGCCCCAATGTAATTTCAAGGTCTATTCCATGGTATCTCTGGGACTTTAAGGCTTATATCCTCTTCGGACCCTCTCACTGCAATTTAGGGGTATAGGATCTGTGCCATCTTCAATCCATCCCACTACGACTCAAGGGTATAGAACGTGTATCATCTTTAATCCATCCCACTGCGACTCAGGGGTATAGAATTTGTAACTTATTCAATCAATTTGGTCTGCTACACCTTCCATTCCCTAGGTGTCGTGACCATATGTATATGAATGTCAACTTTCATTGAGAATAATCTCATTTTAATGCTTGGGTTACGCATTATTTGTCGAGGCTATATCACCGATGCAATATCTTGTCTTTTTATTCAACTGATACTCCTGACAAAAAATCTTAACAGGTAGTCTCAAATTAGACTCATTTCCAAACCTTAGTTTGGTGAGTTCTAAACAATAATCTTGTTTCAGGTTCTTGTATTATTTAGAAGTTCCCAGAGTAATATGCAGAACTTCTTTTGTGAAAATATTATTAGTCCATTAATCGTTATTCCAATGCAAAATGCTTGAAAAAGATCATAACAATGGACAAGAAGAAAATTAATTAGGAGCATAGCTCAAAACAAATAAGTTAAGCAAATATAGAAAATGCAATCAAGAAAGAAATTTATTGGTAGTGTTTAAAATAAGAAAATTCAAAATGGGTAAGGTGGAAACTAGGTGCCCCAGATATCGCAGCCTGAGCTTCTCTGTTCAAACTTTTTTAGGACCATTTTAAGCTCAATATGTGTTTAGGGGATCTAGAGTACTTTGTCGATGCCCCAAGACGTAGCATACTTCTTCATTGTTAATTCAAGCATAGCAAGACTGTTGTATGCCCCACTTTTGATCAAAATTTGAGTCGCCTTTTTCGGGTTTTCAACTCAAATCCCCTTTGGTCTCAAAGCGCCCTTTGCGGGTTTTCGCCTTGGCCTCTCTTTTTTTCTTCTTTTATTTCTTTTCCTTTTTGTTGTTTTTTTTTTGTGTTTTTTTCTTTGGAAAACTTTTTATTGAATCTGAATTCATCGGATTGGAAGGCCCTTTCCATCCATTTCGGTCAATATCCATGCTTCCCCAGAACAGGCCTTCTTTGCTGCATAAGGTCCTTTCCAGTTTGGCATCCACTTTCTTCTAAAGTCCCTTTTGTATGGGAAAAATCTTCTTCAAAGCCCTATCATGAAATTTTCAAGGTGAACCTTTTCGTCATAATCTCGGATAGCATTCCACCTCTTTTCTTCAATCAGGTTTACTTGATCATATCGAAATTAGATCCAACTTCATCTCTACAAGACTTGAAGAGAAGGAACCTTAACTTCAATGAGAAAGGCATTGCCTTGATGGGAGTCCTAGCAAACGTTTGACAAGTACAAATACCAATCTTCATGAGCCTCAATCATTTTCCCCGTAATCTTTTTTCTTTTTTCTCCTTTTTTTTACCATTTGTGTTGGGGCGATACAGTGTTTAATTTTGAGCAAATTGTAAACTTTTGATGTCGTGCCGTTGTTCAAATTTAATGCATCGTCAGATATTATCCCTTTTTGGGATTCCATATCAACATAGAAATTATTGACTGTCGACTTTGTGACATTGGCATATGAAGTAGCTTCCGCCCACCTGGCGAAGTAATCGACGACCACAGAGGTGAATCGATACCCGTTAGAAGCTTTTGGCATGATTGGGCCACTGTCATCCATGCCCCACATAGAGAAAGTCACAGATACTACTTATTCTTTATAAGTTGGGATCCGTTTCTCATCTTATTCCACCATTCTTAACAAATCAGGAGATATGTTACAATCTATGTCTTCTCCAAAGTCCTAAGATCCCTCTAGACACATTTCTCACTAAAAAAGGGAGTTAGTAATATCGTTGCTCATGCCATTGATATCTGGGGACCCATTATGGGTATGAAGGTAAATTCTAGAGAATAAATGATTCCAAGAATGATTATTTGTATGGTATGATCATGAATAAAGAATGAAAGAATATTTGAATAGAAATCCAAAGTACAAAAGAATCTATAAATAGAAAGCGTGGAAAAATATTTGCTCAAAAAGATACATTTTATTGAAATAGAGATTCTGGACGCAAACCTATTTCACAAAAGGACTCTTATTGCCTCTAGGCTTAAAGCAACAAGTGTGTTCCGAATATTACTCTGAGTAAGCTTTAAAAATACATGAATCTCTTCCACAATCCTATTGTTTAAAACACTCCCAAATATGCAAGGGCTTGGAAACTTTGATTCCTCGGTTCACTCTTCAGATACGTTATTTCAAATTCCTCAATATTAGGTTTTGCACTGGAGCCCTGAACTTGATGTACTCCTGATCTCATGCCCCTATTCATCATGATACTCACAATATTTATCCCTTTAACAGCATGGTTGGGTAATGGATTTTCTACACCAGAGGGATCATTGAATTTTATAACTCTTATTTTGATGAATCTTTCAACCAGCTTCTTAAAAGCAAGGCAATTTTCTATTGAATGTCCTATAATCCCGGAATGGTACTCACATTGAGCATTTGAGTCATACCATTTAGGGAATGGGGGTTGTATTGGTTTCAGGTAAAAAGGGGCTACAACATGTGCCTCAAACAACATTCGGTACATCTCCCTATACGAGATTGGGATGGGCATGAACTAGGGTTTTTTTGAGTTCAATTTTGGATTGAGTTCTTCTCTTAGGGAGACCAGATTACTAGTAACTGCCTTCTTTGACTGGTTTACTATAAACGACTTCGAATGGCCCTTGTTATACCTACTTGTATTATTCACATCCTTGTCCTTCCTCTTCGAGGCCTCTGAAGCCCACTCTCCCTTTTTCTTTGCTTCTGCTAGGCCAAGAACAACAACATCAACTCGATCATCACCAGGACCCATCAGAAATTTCAGCATTACCGAGGTATCAGTCTGATATTGGGATCCGATAATGACAAGTATCCCTTGCAAATGTACATCTGGTTGGGTCTGAACACTTATTAGCATGCAACCGGAGGGAAAAACGAAGTCTTCCTTATCATCCTCACTATTGACTATTGGGCCTTTCTTCTTTTCAAGCTCCTCAGCTAATAAGTGGGTTAATTGACCCATCACATTCCTTTGAAATTCTAACATTTGATTCTGCATATCATGTTGAATTCTGAACAATTGCTCTTGCATCTGTATTTGCATTTGCTCTATTCTCTCCAACCTTTGTTCCATGTTTTCTAGGTTAACTGAAATAATTTTATCTAATTAGGATCCTTTTGTGAAAATCTAATGCAAATAATGCAATGCAAATGATGTGATGTAATGCAAATGTATGAAATGCAAAGCAAATGCATGGATTGAATGCAAAAAGGAAAGAGAGGCGTTGATTCTGAATTCAATTCCATTAAAAGAACTTTTCTAGAAAATAAATTTCTTTACATAAAACGGATTACATATGCGGCTTTGTCCTCATAGTCCAAGTGAAGATATTAATCTTTTTCTTTGTATCCGGATGTTATGGGCGTGACCCGTGAACTTCCTCAATAAATGCCTCTTCCATCTCCTTGTTGCTTGATCCAGGCCGTAACTCTTCGCTCACTTATCCTTCACGATACTCATAAGCTTCATTAAGAAAATTGAGACCTGATGATTCTCGAATAATCCTTGTTGGCTTGAATCCCTAGGCAACGAGGCAAAGTCATATACTATCAATCTTTTCTCATTGTGTTTACTTGGACTATATTTGGATGCACGTATTATAACCCACTTTATCAAAAGATCCATTTTTCTATGATAAACTCTTCTATTTAGCAATCGAATATGAATCAACACCTCTTTTCTATGATGATGAAATGTAATGTAGTCATAAACAAAAAGCGTTAGTATCATATACAGATGGTAAAAATCAAATCAAACAGAAAATAGTCAAACACCTATCCAGCTGACTACTAGGGTTCAATATAGTTCTACCTAGAGTGGGCTCCTAGGGTTCACTACATGGGGTTTGGTTCTAAAATTAAGGTACCCAAACTAGCAGATTCCTCGATCCTCACCCATTATAGGCTTATTCAGATCGAGTTCAGTTCAGGGGAATACATTTCCTTATGGCCATGCGGAGATGAAAACCTCACGAAGACATAGGTACGGATGTATTCGGAAGCAGTCCACTAGCCTATGCGGAGGTGAAAACCTCATGAAGGCATAGTTTCTCACTCCCACTTAAAAGGGTAAGACCGATCGATCATGCGATGCAATACGCAAAAGATACCAAAACTCAACAATTATAAACCACAATGATGAAGATCGTAACAAATGCGGGTGAAATGTAATGGAAGGATCGTACATTTAGACCAAATTTTCAAATTTTGACAAAAAGACAAAAAATAATCAACTCGTGGCTTGACTCTCTTATTTTGTTCCCCAACAGAGTTGCCAAGCTATCGTAACCATTTTTTATAAAACGAGGTCAATTTTGGTTTTGAAAATGAAAATGAAAAATGGGAGCCGCCACCAATCCTTTTTGATGAGGTGTGATCGGGTCACCTCATAAAACAGTTGTTTTTAATAAATTGTTTGATTTATCAAAACAACAATTTTGGTCTACGAAAGTCAGAAAGACATGTTCGAGAGTCGGTTATGCACGAGGAAGGATTAGCACCCTCGATACGCCAAAATTGGTACCTAGCTGATTAATCAATGTTTTAGTGTCGAAGATTTGAAAACTTGAAAGAATTAAAAAATACGATCTTTCTTTTATGGTGATGCCTAAAAAAAATTATTTGGATAAATTGAAGATGTGTGCCAAAGGTTGTCTCGTCTCAAGGTAAAATGTCATATCCAATACGTTAGGACACAACACCTTGACCTTCAAGGCTAAACTTGCCTTTGATCCGAAACTCATGTATTTAATTTTGAAAGGATATTTGGTTATTTAGGTCAAATGAAAAATCGAACCTAGTAAGTTAGGGCACAATTTCTCTGAATACCAAATTCATAACATTGCATTTGTTATTCACAAAAAAAAAAACTTTATCTCTAGGTAACAAGATGTCATGGCCAGTAAGTTAGGGCACAACACTTCGTATCTCCGAGAACAAGTATTTTATTCGAAACTCATATTGTGAGTTAAAATGGTATTCTATTATTTAGATTAAATGAGAAAAATCGTAACCCAATAAGTTAGGGCACGATTCTCAAATCCCTAAATACGAAATATCGATTATTTTAAAACTTGGTGTATCGGGTAAAGGTTAATGTGACAAGTAGTAATGTGAAAATAAGATGCTACATTGCGTGACAGGATAAATGCATTAATAAAATAATGTTATGAAATTCAAAAATAAAATAAGCAAGATAAAATATATATAACACAAATTTCGAATAAATAAATAAAGAAATGTAATAATATAAAAAAGGTAACAATGCTATATTAATATGAGCAATATATATAATACTAGTGATAAAAGAGAAAATAAAAGTTATAATAATGAAAATAATAGTAGTAATAACAATAATAAATAATAAATATAATAATAACGTATACAAAAGCAAACACAATGTAATAATGATGTTAGAAATAAAGTAAATAATAATAGTGAGTATAATAACAATAACAAGAATAAATATGATAGATAATAAAATAGTAAAATTATGTTAAGAATAATATTTAAAACAATTATTAAATATAATATAATAACATTAAAATAATAATGGTACAAATTAAGATTAATACCAATAATAATAAATATAATAGTAATAACATTAAAAGACATCAATTCATATATCAAAATCAATCCAACCAACATCTTTTGATGCCCTTGATTGTTTTCAAACTACTTTTAAGGTCATTTAAGCTCGATTTAAGACCAATATTTGTACTTATGCTATGAATAATGTTTTGTGTTGAATATTTGACATTTATTTGATAAAAGATTGATTGAATGATCAGAAGTGATGCAATTTGTATTGTAATACATCGTAACCCTAATCTGACGATGGAGACGGGTTAGGGGTGTTACATGATCTCTTTAAGATAATATTCACTCTCCCAATATGATCCTATTATAACAACCCAAATTTTAGTGGTGACGGAACAGTCGTTTCAGGACCACAAATTTCCATCGTGTTAACTCTTAAATATTATTTTTAGAATATTTATGGAGTCACTAGAGTCATATTAAAATTTGGTTCGGAAATATTAACGTTTAGATAGCTAATTAAAGAAAAAGGACTAAATTGTAAAAGATGCAAAACATAGTAATTATAGCATTAAAGTGATAATTAAGCCTTAATTAACTTAATTAGGCGGCTAAATAAAAGAAAATGATAAAATAATGAAATTTTAATGGCAAAATTGTAATTTAGTTGAAATTAAACAAAACAAATTGAAAATAAAAATTTTCCTATTCATTTTTCTTCAATGTTGGCCGGACTACCATAGGAGGAAGCTTTAAGTTTCAATTTCTTCATCTTTATGCATATTAAGATCCTGTAGATACTCGTGGAAAAGAAAAAATAGTAGAATAGTCTTTGAACTTATGCAACTACTACAATTCAGTCCAAGTAAGTTCATACGGTTTAGAATTTAACATTTATATGAATTGTTGAGTAGTATAACATGGTACAATATATATTCACTTGTTGATAGTGAATGATTATTTGAGATAATTTATTGAATTTGATGTTTAGATTGGATTGAATGCGAGATAGAGTACAGTCGTGATTTGGTGTGTTATAGGGGGTTGGAGTGGAGATGGTTATAGAGTGGTATATATATATTTCCTGAGTAATCCAAAGTTCAACATTTGTTGTGAACTTTCATTTTATACTCTTTGTTTGGCGTGTTTTAGTTGGATTAGCTCTTATGAGCATTGGCGTGCTTCGGATGGAGTAACTCTTATGAGCATTGGCGTGTTTTGGTTGGACTAGTTCTTATGAGCATTGGTGTGTTTCTATTGGATTGGTTCTTGTGAGCATTTGGTGTGTTATGGTTGGACTAATAATGTTCTCCTATCCATAAGTCATTCTTCAAATTGAAAATCTCGGTAAGGTAATTTGTTTAATGAATTTGATGGGTTTGTTATATATTTGAGTATTGAATTGAACATATGTGATTTATTGGTTAAGATTGTGAATGACAGGGAACCTTCTTGGTTGAATTGTTATATTTACTTCAGTAAGATTTATCATTTTAATATATTGAACTTACTAAGTTTCATTGAACTTACTTTTGTTAATCTTTGATTTTGTAGATACTTATAAGGTTGGATAATCGGAACGGCACTCAAGTCACACTATCCATAAATTTGTAGTTTTTGGAATGTTCTTTTCGGTTTATATGGCATGTATTAGGTGTGTTTATCATTATAAATGTTTTGGATGTGTATAAAGTTAAGTATGACTTATGTACATATTGTTAAACTATATGATATATGTGAATGAGATAGATATTTCAATGCAAACAGAAATGGTATTTGTTAATGATATGTGTATTTGAGGTACCTATGATAGGTACATTGATTAGGTGTTGATTTGATGATTTGATAAGTTGTGTTTCAGGTTTTATTTTGATGTACAATTGTATATACTTGTGGTACCAATGAGGGTACATTGGTTAGGATTTTAATAGATTGGTTTGGTATGTTTTTGGCTTGATTAATGTCACTTTGAATAGGTGTTTTGGTTGATAAATGGTTTACTTAGGATCCAAGTAAGCTAGAAATGGTAAACTTGTTGTTTAAGGTTCATTTTAGGTTGACACAGCCTGAGACACAGGGGTGTGACTCAGCCGTGTGTGACACACGGCCATGCGTCATGGATGAATGTCCCCAGTAGGTTTAAGGCTCACAAGTTAGGTAGTTACACGACCTAACACACGGCCTGGCACACGGCCATGTGAGGCTATTTCAAGTGTTACACGGCCTAGCACACGGGCGTGTGGCTTGGCCGTGTGACACAACTCAGAGAGTTACACGGGCTAGAACATGCCGTGTGTCCCTATTTCAAAGGTTACATGGCCTAGATAGGGGCGTTTGTCTTAGCCATGTGAGGCACACGGCCGTGTGACCCCTGCAATCCAAATTTTCTTTTTCTTAAACTTTACATAAGTTTTCAATTTAGTCCCAGATTGTTTCTAAAGTATTTTTAGGGCCTCGAGGGCTCGATTAAGAGACATTATGAATGTAATTGAATGTAATTAGATTATGCTTCCATTAATGTATGACTTGAATGATTTAAAGTTTTGTTTGTACAGTAATGCTCTGTAACCTTATTCCGACAACGGAGATGGGTTAGGGGTGTAACACCTATTTTATCTCATGACAACTGTAACACCCCAAACCCGGTCTATGCGTTGAGACTAGATTTGGTTTGTTACATGAATCGAGTTTATCTTTAAATTTGCAATAAGTTGAAAATTTCAATATAAATTTCAATTTTAAAACAAATAGAAGAGTATTTGAATTTGATAAAATATTTGAAAACATTAGTTGAAAATCATTGTATTATCAAACCCTTTGAATAGTTTGTTAAAGAGTTAACTAAAATAAAATATTTATGAAAGATTTCCATATACTTGAAAACCCAAATTTATTTTAATAAAACATCATAAAATCACAACCCATAATTTAAAAAAAAGTCCAAAGTTTAGTTTAAATCCCATACACATAAAATCCATAAGTTATTTATAGAGGCCCTTATTACAATAATCCAAAATAGTAAAATATACTTATTAAAAATTCAGAGTTTAAATAACCCTCTCTCATGAGATGGCCTCCACGAAGTCATCCTCGGCCCAAGTCCACATCAATTTCCATTACGAGATGGAAAGAATTTAAAGGGGTGAGTTACTTAGAACTCGGTGTGTAACTCACTTACCACCATTATTGGGCCGGATCATCAAGACATTATCTTGGGCTTGAGCCCAATTCGAATTCAACAATATATCATGAATTAAAACAATTAATAATGCATGTAAAATGAAATTCCCAACCCATACCTAATATCCATCCGCTAACACCCGTACCAACCATCACACCTGTGGGGATCAAGTCAACCCACCCGCCATCACACCAATCGTAGGCATTAAGCCTTTTTATAATTGTGGCATAGCCATAGAACTAGAGCAATAAGTCGATATTGTGGCGAAACCACCGAACTAGAGCAATAAGTCGATATTGTGGCGAAAGCCACCCGAACTAGAGCAATAAGCCGATATTGTGCGCGAAACCAACGAACTAGATATTTGTAACTGTCCATTCTTCTCTTCATATACCCCACCCATGCAATTATACATGTACTATAAAATATAAAATTTATTAACAATACATAACATGGTGGGTTTATCAATAACATTTCATTTGGCCCATAATTATAGCAATTTGTCTATTTAGCGGTTTAGTGGGCTTTGGCCCATTTACCGAACTAGAGTGTTTTGGCTAAATTTTAACGAACTAGAGTATTTTGGCCCAATTTATCGAACTAGAGTATTTTGGCCCAATTTAACGAAACATCCAATTTACATATTAACGAAAATTTTCTCGAGGCGTTTTGAATTTTTACGATTTAGACGTTTTACATATTTTCGTCAAAATATCAATATTTACGTTTTACCGATCTAATCGTTTTACGATTTACTTCATACCGAAATTGACATCCAACCGAGAAAATAATGAGTGTGAAGTTACACACCTGTTACCGAAAGTACTAATCCTTCTCGCTCCTCGGCACCTAAAACATATTTTGATCCGTTAGACAACTAATTAGTAAAATAATCTTAATCGATAATAGATCCAAAATCTTACCCTCTTGATTTTGAATCACTTTGATTTTCGGCTTTTCCTCGTTTATTGATTCACTAGTCACGAGAATCCACCAACGATAACTATTTCGGAAGTTCGTACTACTTGAATAATGGACTTCCTTCTAAGATGGCCCATAACCGGTGGAAAATCCGGACTTCAAACCGCTCTTCGTTTGAATGGGGATTCTGGATCCGCCTCTTAATGTGACTAACCACCGCCCTTTTCTTCCCTATTTTGACAATCTTCAAGATCCAAAGGAATTTAGTTAGATCTAAATAATATCAAATAATACTAGAGGTTTTAAAGAGATTTGATTCCCTTACCAAAATAAAACGTTTCCAACGTTTCTACAGTTCTCGATCACTTGAGTTCGATCTACATTATTGCACTAAATAATAACGAAAGAGACGTTATTAGAATGAACGTTATATCAATCCAAAAGACCTCATAAAACCAATGATATTCGGCCATAATATCACTAATTAAAGCGAAACGAAAAGAAGAACCCTTACATATGATCCACGATCGAAAGAAAAGATTGAGAAAGGTGTTTGTGAGAGTTGGAGAATTGGCTATGTATGATCAAGGAAAAGAAAAAATATTTGGTTTATAGGCACAATAGCATTCGGCCAAGAGAGTGAAGATGGAGAGAATTTGATTGAAAAGAAATAATATAAGAACGAAAGGATGATGGTGATGTTGTTGTTTGATTTCAAAGAGAAGAGAAGAAAAGAAAAAAATGAACTTTAGGAGCTAGTATATTCGGCCATGGCAAAAGAAAAGAGAAAAGATGATTCTTTTGGTATGGATGATTTCGCACAAGAAGAAAAGGCACAAAGAATTGGCTAACGAGATAAGCAAAAAGGAATAACCAAATGGTCACAAAATTTGAGCTTTACTAATGCCCTATTCGCCAAGGTGAAAGTTTGAGAGGAGAAACAAAGAAAAATCTGCACAAGTGCAAAGAATGACCAAAGAGAAAAGAATGAGATTTTAGCCAAACTAACAAAATTTGGCTCCTTCCTTAAACCAAGTTGCCGTCCAAGACATGGTCAATTGGCCATGATTTCTTTCAAAATTTCCCTTGATATGTGCCTTATGTCCCCCTATCTTTCCTTAAACCTTTGATTCCATGCCATAAGTTAGTTGTTTCCTTAATCCATTGATACACTAACCAAAAATAACATGGTCAACACCTTCCTTATATGTTCCTTGCCGCACTTCTTAGTCATGAGCGAAAATTAAAACAAAAATTCATTTAGGTGCTATACAAGGGATTCAACCTCTTCCTCTTACTAGAACCCATGCGCCAACTCCACCATGCCATATGCTCATTTTATGACACTCTTTAGCACATAATTTAGCTTAAGTCTTAATCACCTTTGTTTCACTTCAATAAATTCTCAATTAATAAATTTTATTCCTTCTTCAAATTATGCTTTACCCTCTCTAGGACTTCTATAAGCACTAAAATAAAAATAAGAGATTTTTCCTAAAAAAAATCTAAACACCAATTCATGCAATTTAAATACTCGAATTTTTAGGGTGTTACAACTCTACCCTCCTTAAAGAAAATTTCGTCCTCGAAATTTACCTGGTTGAAAAAGGTGAGGGTATTGTTGCTGAATTGCATCCTCTGGCTCCCACGTAGCTTCTTCCACTCCGTGGTTACGCCATAGAACTTTAACCAACGGCACGGTTTTCTTCCTTAATACCTTGACATCTCGTTCTAGGATTTCCATTGGTTCTTCTTCAAAGGACAAATCTGAATTCAGCTCCAATTCTTCTACCGGTATAATGTGCAAAGGATCCGATCTATAACGCCTCAACATGGAAACATGAAAGACATTATGAATTTGATCTAACTCCGGAGGTAACTCAATCTGATATGCCACTGGACCAACACGCTTCAGAACACGATAAGGTCCAATATATCTAGGACTTAGCTTGCCCTTCCTTCCGAATCAAGATCTTTTTCCAAGGGATACCTTCAAGAAAACCCGATCTCCACACTATACTCGATATCCCTTCGCTTGATCTGCGTCACGACTTACGTCTATCTCGAGGCTTCTTTCAACCGTGTTTCGAATAACTTTTACCTTATCCTCTGTCTCGGATATCATCTCGGGACCTAACATCATCTTTCGCCTAACTCGGTCCAACAAATAGGAGAGCGACACTTACGACCATACAATGCCTCATAAGGTGCCATCTGAATGCTAGGCGATAGTTTGTTGTTATACGCGAATTACGCGGTGGTAGATAATCCTCCCAACTACCACAAGTCGATTACACATCCTCTTAACATATCTTCCAATATCTGAATTACTCTTTTCGATCGACCATCGATTGAGGATGAAAAGCCGTCTTGAAATTCAACTTTGTCCCCAAGGCTTCATGCGAGCTTTCGAATCGTGATGTAAACCTAGGATCCCTATCCGATATAATAGATCTGGTACCCATGCAACCTCACAATTTTGGATACGTATAGTTTCGCCAACCGCAATGAATAATCCGTGCAACGGCAAGAAATGAGCGGTTTTAGTTGGCCGATCAACAATTACCCAAACGAATTTTTCTTAGTAGGTGTTAAAGGTAACCCACTAACAAAATCCATAGTTATCCGCTCCCATTTCCAAAGAGGAATCTTTATCGGTTGTAACAATCCAGGCGGTAATTGATGTTCGCCTTCACTTGCGACAAGTCAAACATTTTCCCACAAACTCGTAATCTCACGCTTCAACCACAGCCACCAATACATTCACGGAGATCTCGATACATCTTATTTCCTCCGGGATGCATAGCATAAGGGCTACTATCGCCTCCGTAGAATCGATTGCCTCAAATCTAGATCCTTAGGCATGCATACTCTCCTCGAAAGCACAACACACCCTCCGTGCTTATTCCAAAATCCTCAATTTCACCATTTTCAACTTGTCGTAGTAAAGGTCCCAACTTCTCATCTGATGTCTGTTTTTCCTTGATTTGTTCCAGCCACAGAGGTTTCACCTGAAGTTCTGCTAACATACTACCATCCTCATACAGACTCAAATGGACAAACAAAGCTCTTAATTCAGATACCGCCTTTACGACTTAACGCGTCGGCTACCACGTTAGCCTTTCCGGGATGGTATTAGATGGAGAAATCGTAATCCTTTAACAATTCTACCCATCTTCTTTGTCTTAAATTCAATTCCTTCGGGTAAGGAGGTATTTAAGACTTTTGTGATCCGTGTAGATTATGGACTTCTCACCATAGAGATAGTGCCTCCAAATCTTTAGAGCAAAGACAACAATGACTAACTCCAAATCATGAGTGGGGTAGTTTACTTGTGTGGTCTCAATTGACGAGAAGCATAGGCCACCACCTTTCCATTTGCATCAACACACAACCTGCACTGTGTGAGGCGCATCACAATAAGCAGTGAATTCTTTTCCACCTCGGGTTGAATTAAAGCTGAGCTTCATCAGATCTTCTTCAATTTCTCAAAACTCTCTTGCGCTTTTCGGTCCGGATATACGGAGCTCCTTTCGCAACAGCTTTAGTTAGGGTGCGAAATCAATGAAAACCCTCTACAAAACGTCTATAGTATCCGCCAAACCTAAGAAACTCAATTTCAGCTCGATGTTGGTGGTTTCCAATCGAGAATAGCCTCAATTTTCCGAGGATCCACCCTTATTCCTTGGTGATACTACATGACCAAGGAAAGTCACCTCC
Organism: Gossypium rotundifolium; assembly: GCA_025506655.1. Taxonomy (NCBI): domain Eukaryota; kingdom Viridiplantae; phylum Streptophyta; class Magnoliopsida; order Malvales; family Malvaceae; genus Gossypium; species Gossypium rotundifolium. The sequence continues at coordinate 111,906,417 of CP106723.1, forward strand.
TTTAACCAAAATTCGCATTTACCAAATTTGGCATACAATTGCTTATCACGAAGTAGTTGTAATACTATCCGCAAATCTTTGGTCATGTTCCTCCTCATTTCTCGAATAAACCAATATATCATCTATGAACACTACTACAAACCGGTCTAAATATGGTTGAAAGACTCGGTTCATCATGTCCATAAATGCATTGGTGCATTGGTTAATCAAGCAGCATCACTACAAACTCATAGTGTCCGTAACGTGTCCGAAATGCCGTCTTATAAATGTCCGCTTCTTTCACCTAAGTTGGTGATAACCCGACCTTAAATCAATTTTGAGAAAAGCTGAAGCTCCTTTTAATTGATCAAACAGTCGTCAATTCTCGCAGAGGATACCGATTCTTGATCGTCAATTTATTCAACTGTCTCGTAGTCAATGCACATACGCATCGATCCATCCTTCTTCTTGACGAACAAGACCGGTGCTCCCGTGGAGACACACTTGGTGAATGAATCCCGATCCAGCAATTCTTGAATTTGAGCTTTGAGCTCGACCAACTCCTTCAGTGCCATTCTATAGGGAGCAATGGACACTGGAGCCGTCCCAGGCAAAAGCTCAATGCCAAATTCTACTTCCCGATCTGGAGGTATGCCAGGAAGTTCTTCGGAAAATACATCGGGAAATTCCTTCACCGTCCTCACATCATTCACGGATAATTCCTTGGCATCCAAAGCATAGATAAAGGCTAGGAATGCTCCATATCCTTTCCGCACCAACTTCTCAGCTTTTAATGCAGATACCACATTTGCCAGATAGTTCTTTCGTTCACCAATCATTATGACTTCCTTATCATCCGAGGTCCTTCCTGACATTCGTTTTTAGCACAATCCAATTCTTCGATGTTTGACCAACCAATCCATGCCTGAATGAGATCGAACTCACCGAAAGGTAGTTCCATCAAGTTTGCTAAGAATACTTCCTCTTGGATTTTTAAGGGCACGTCTTTAAATATTTTATTAACCATCACCGATCGGCCCTAAAGGACTGATTCTTGTCATCTCATTTTGGTAATTTGATTCTAAATTGATTTCGGATATGGCACTAGATACATATGAATGAGTAGAGCCAATATCTATTAAGGCAATAACGGTACATCAAAATGAAGAACGTCTGGTTATCACATCCGGTGCATTGCCGTCCTCATGGCGTCTAACCGCATAGACCATCCAGTACATCTTGCATCCGCATTTCTCTATTACCATTGCCTCGACCGGTACACCTTGACCACGACCAGCCCCATTACCACCACGACTGGTCCACGTCCTCTCGGTGGCTGCGATTACCTCTGGCCTAATTGTGCATCATTATTATGGACTTCTTGAGTCGTATCCATTAAATCGAGGACAACTTTTGTACCGATGTTCCATTGAACCGCATTTGTAGCATCGCCGTTTCCTCAACATTCCCAAAATATCTTTCCCACACTCAATTGCAATCTCGACTTGATTATTTGCTACGGGGTTACGCTTTGAATTGATTCATCATTCCGGGTTTCTTCAAATCTCTTGGAAGAACCAGATCATTGTCTCTCTCTTGTTTGGGACCTTTCTGGTTACGCTGTTCGAGTTCTTAGCCTCTTGGCTATTTTGGCCTTCTCCACCGAGTGGAAAAATTTCTAACTTGTCATGAACAATCGTAACCCTCACTCATCATTAAGTCCATCCTCAAACGTACACAACGTTCATGATCTGTTGCTACAATTATCCGCATAACGGCTCGGGCGTAAAACTCGGCTTCATATGTCGCCACGGTCTTACTTCCTTGGACAAGATTCAAAATTCCTTCCTTCGACGTCTACATAGCTCGTTCAACGATTTTCCTTGGAAGGCGGCTTTAAAGAATTCCCGTTAATCGGTCGCGGCCGATTGCCTTCTCGAGCAAATGAGCCACCAGCGATCGCCTCATCTCTCAATAAGGATACAGCTCCTCTCAATTTTTGCTCGATCGTGCATTCCATATCATCCATAATCCGTTCCACGACTTGAGCCAAGATTCACCACATTCGAGCTACACGGAGACTCCTCCAAAACTTCGCATTATTTGCCTTAAGTCGCTCTGAAATTGACCCACGAGTTGTTGGCCCAATTCTAGTTCCAATGACCCTTTCCAAGACTCGTAGCATTGCTTGAGTCAATGCATGATCTTCTTCCATGTGATCGCGTGATCCGGTCTCATTTTCAATTGACGAGTCGTCCCACTTCGCATATGATTTGGTGCTTGGTAGTAGCACCTCGGCCTCTACGCCCGTCACTGCCCACGTCACGACCACGTCCTCTAGTGCTCATGATAGCTTGTTCATTTATCGATTACAAGTTTTATGAATCGAAATTTTGTTTGGTGTTTATTAACGATATTTTATGAGATTTGAGATATAAAGTTGTTTTTCGCAACATATCCTATAGTCTCAATCTCTCAGCTTTTCACGTCTAAAACTAGAAGTTCTAGAGTGTTCCTATGATCATATCATAGTAATCATTAAGTAACAAATACTTACTTGACTTGTCGGGATGCTTGTGGTGCCATATCGATTTTGAATGATTTCATCTGAAATTATTTTTGAACCCAAACCACAGTAGAAGTTTTTGAAACCGGGCTCTAATACCACTAAATGTAACACCCCAAACCCGGTCTATGCGTTGAGACTAGATTTGGTTTGTTACATGAATCGAGTTTATCTTTAAATTTGAAATAAGTTGAAAATTTCAATATAAATTTCAATTTTAAAACAAATAGAAGAGTATTTGAATTTGATAAAATATTTGAAAACATTAGTTGAAAATCATTGTATTATCAAACCCTTTGAATAGTTTGTTAAAGAGTTAACTAAAATAAAATATTTATGAAAGATTTCCATATACTTGAAAACCCAAATTTATTTTAATAAAACATCATAAAATCACAACCCATAATTTAAAAAAAAGTCCAAAGTTTAGTTTAAATCCCATACACACATAAAATCCATAAGTTATTTATAGAGGCCCTTATTACAATAATCCAAAATAGTAAAATATACTTATTAAAATTTAGAGTTTAAATAACCCTCTCTCATGAGATGGCCTCCACGAAGTCATCCTCGGCCCAAGTCCACATCAATTTCCATTACCTGAGATGGAAAGAATTTAAAGGGGGTGAGTTACTTAGAACTCAGTGTGTAACTCACTTACCACCATTATTGGGCCAGATCATCAAGACATTATCTTTGGCTTGAGCCCAATTCAAATTCAACAATATATCATGAATTAAAACAATTAATAATGCATGTAAAATGAAATTCCCAACCCATACCTAATATCCATCCGCTAACACCCCGCACCAACCATCACACCTGGGGATCAAGTCAACCCACCCCGCCATCACACCAATCGTAGGCATTAAGCCTTTTTATAATTGTGGCATAGCCACCGAACTAGAGGCAATAAGTCGATATTGTGGCGAAACCACCGAACTAGAGGCAATAAGTCGATATTGTGTGTGAAACCACCGAACTAGAGGCAATAAGTCGATATTGTGGCGAGCCACCGAACTAGATATTTGGCAATCGCCATTCTTCTCTTCATATACCCCACCCATGCAATTATACATGTACTATAAAATATAAAATTTATTAACAATACATAACATGGTGGGTTTATCAATAACATTTCATTTGGCCCATAATTATAGCAATTTGTCTATTTAGCAGTTTAGTGGGCTTTGGCCCATTTACCGAACTAGAGTGTTTTGGCTAAATTTTAACGAACTAGAGTATTTTGGCCCAATTTATCGAAGTAGAGTATTTTGGCCCAATTTATCGAACTAGAGTATTTTGGCCCAATTTAACGAAACATCCAATTTACATATTAACGAAAATTTTCTCGAGGGCGTTTTCGTAATTTTTACGATTTAGACGTTTTTACATATTTTCGTCAAAATATCAATATTTACGTTTTTACCGATCTAATCGTTTTTACGATTTACTTCATACCGAAATTGACATCCAACCGAGAAAATAATGAGTGTGAAGTTACACACCTCGTTACCGAAAGTACTAATCCTTCTCGCTCCCAAGACCTAAAACATATTTTGATCCGTTAGACAACTAATTCGTAAAATAATCTTAATCGATAATAGATCCAAAATCTTACCCTCTTGATTTTGAATCACTTTGATTTTCGGCTTTTCCTCGTTTATTGATTCACTAGCCGCCGAGAATCCACCAACGTATAACGGCTCGGAAGTTCGTACTACTTCGAATAATGGACTTCCTTCGGAAGATGGCCCGCAACCCGGTGGAAAATCCCGGACTGTCGAAACCGCTCTTCGTTTGAATGGGGGATTTACGGATCCGCCCCTCTTAACGTGACTAACCACCGCCCTTTTCTTCCCTATTTTGACAATCTTCAAGATCCAAAGGAATTTAGTTAGATCTAAAATAATATCAAATAATACTAGAGGTTTTAAAGAGATTTGATTCCCTTACCAAAATAAAACGTTTCCAATGTTTCTACAGTTCTCCCGATCACTTGAGTTCCGATCTCCGTTATTGCACTAAATAATAACGAAAGAGACGTTATTAGAATGAACGTTATATCAATCCAAAAAGACCCTCATAAAACCAATGATATTCGGCCATAATATCACTAATTAAAACGAAAACGAAAAAGAAGAACCCCTTACCTATGATCCACGATCGAAAAGAAAAGATTGAGAAAGGTGTTTGTGAGAGTTGGAGAATTCGGCTATGTATGATCAAGGAAAAGAAAAAATATTTGGTTTATAGGCACAATAGCATTCGGCCAAGAGAGTGAAGATGGAGAGAATTTCGATTGAAAAGAAATAATATAAGAACGAAAGGATGATGGTGATATTGTTGTTTGATTTCAAAGAAGAGAAGAAAAGAAAAAAAAAATGAACTTTAGGAGCTAGTATATTCGCCATGGCAAAAGAAAAGAGAAAAGATGATTCTTTTGGTATGGATGATTTCGCACAAGAAGAAAAGGCACAAAGAATTGGCTAACGAGATAAGCAAAAAGGAATAACCAAATGGTCACAAAATTTGAGCTTTACTAATGCCCTATTCGGCCAAGGTGAAAGTTTGAGAGGAGAAAACAAAGAAAAATCTGCACAAGTGCAAAGAATGACCAAAGAGAAAAGAATGAGATTTTAGCCAAACTAACAAAAATTTGGCTCCTTCCCTAAACCAAGTTGCCGTCCAAACATGGTCAATTGGCCATGATTTCTTTCCAAAATTTCCCCTTGATATGTGCCTTATGTCCCCCCTATCTTTCCTTAAACCTTTGATTCCATGCCATAAGTTAGTTGTTTCCTTAATCCATTGATACACTAACCAAAAATAACATGGTCAACACCTTCCTTATATGTTCCTTGCCGACACTTCTTAGTCATGAGCGTAAAATTAAAAACAAAATTCATTTAGGTGCTATACAAGGGATTCGAACCTCTTCCTCTTACTAGAACCCATGCGCCAACTCCACCATGCCATATGCTCATTTTATGACACTCTTTAGCACATAATTTAGGTTAAGTCTTAATCACCTTTGTTTCACTTCAATAAATTCTCAATTAATAAATTTTATTCCTTCTTCAAATTATGTTTTACCCTCTCTAGGACTTCTATAAGCACTAAAATAAAAATAAGAGATTTTTCCTAAAAAAAAAAAATCTAAACACCAATTCATGCAATTTAAATACTCGGATTTTTAGGGTGTTACAACAACCATTACATCTTTCCTCATGAAAAGTCAATCACTATCAAATAGTGATCAAGTCATCCATTACAAAGACAAATGACCAATGGCCATGTTTACTTTTCACCAACCATGTAATGCCAATGAGAGGATATCATTTACCCATGTCTCGGACTATGAGTTCCACTGCTGTGAATGACGTTGCAGAAGTCATACACCTAATGCACCAGCTTTCGATTCTTTATCTATTCAAACACAAGTTTTTACTTACATCAAAGTATATGAGTCATGCATACATAGTCCACCATCCACTTAGGATTTAGGTATGCCACACTATGAATGTCACAAGCAAATAGATCCATAAATGAATTTAGGATCTATTCTATTTGGGTCTAGTCTGGTTTACTGTCAGTCCAGTCATTCACATCTATATCTCTATCTTCTAGGAGTCATCCACTCTGTTGCTCAAGACAAGGCATCTCCCTAAATGGACTTGATAGATGGCATTTTAGTCTTTCAAATAGTTTGCTCATTTCTAATTAGACTTAGGACATGTTTAAGTTCGTCTATAGTACTAGTTGTCTTTCCGTATAATAATCTTGTAACAGTCCAAATTTGACCCTAATCGAACAGTGGTTTCGGGACCATGAATCTGAGTCTAAGAAATATTTAAATATTATATTCTGTGCTTATTATGTGTAAATTAATGTGTGTGAAAGTTTCGTAGAAAAATTTTATCGTTTGAGTGTTTAATTTAACAAAAAGGATTAAATCGCGTAAAGTGAAAAAGTTGCATACTATAGTGTAAAGTGCTAGAATGATGATGGCTTTTTACAATGAGGTACTAAAAGGGCAATTGGCCCATTTTATACTGTAGTGGATGGCATTTACCAACAATGCACTTATTTGTATGTTATGTATATTATATATATAAGGTTAATTAAGTAAATAATGAAATATCATATTATATGTTAAATAAAACATGAGGAAAAAAAGCATTATCGTCTTTTATTCTTCTAATGGTCGAATGTACTAAATAAGAAAGGAGAAGTTCAAGCTTAGGTTTCAGCATTTGTAAGCTCAAATCTAAGGTTAGTTTGATTTCGATTTTTGATAATTTTTACGTTTTTGAGATCGTTGCTTAGAGTATTAGTGACCCATCTTTGAAATTTTGTTATTAGTACATGAATGATATTCAGCCATTAACATACTTTTGTGGTTTTGATATTTGATGAGTTTATATTAAAGATATGTTAAAGATTAGCATGTTTTGTATTGGAAATTTTAGTGAATTTGAGTATTTGGGTTAAATTAAAAAAATAAAAATTTAGAGGACTTATTTATAAAATAAATGAAAGAAATGGACTTGTAAGGTCCCTAGGGATATTCGCCCATTGAGTATTATTGAAAAATTTTGTGTATTTTGTGTTTTATGCAAATAGGACTAAATGGTAAAATGTGAAACATTAGGGGAAATGGTAATTTTCCCATTTATGTGCTTTGGGACTAAATTGAAATGAAATGTACTTGAATGAGCTTATTTTTAATATGTTTAGATCAAGAACAAAGAAAAACAGATTTAGATCGGGAAAGACAAAGATTATCGAATAGCCGGATTACGCGGTTCGTCGACAGTCGAGGTAAGTCCTTAAGCTGAAATATATCAAAGAATTATTTATGAACCTGTTAAATGATGATGTTCGATAAATTTGAGTGTATATTATTGTAAAAGCCGAATGTATATGGGTTAAATTGGCTTGAATGCATAAATTGACAATATGATATGAATGTGTATCTTTGATATAATATTTGGGAAAAATGTGAAGTATGTGATTGGTTTGTGAAATCAGATTTTAGAAATGTGTATTATAAGAATAATTGCAATGTATTTCGGGCTTTATACCTAGCAGGCCTCGTGCCGGTGATATATTTCGGGCTTTATGCCTAGCAGGCCTCATGCCGGTGATATATTCTGGGCTTTATGCCTAGCAGGCCTTGTGCCGATGATATATTTTAGGCTTATTGCCTAGCAGGCTTAATGCCGGTGTTATGATTTCGAACTCTGAGTTTAGCAGGCTTAGTGCCGGTGTGTGAGATTCAGGTAACGTTTAGTAGGTTCTAGCTATTGAATTACTATTTTAAGAGAAAATTAAGTGCTAATGATTTTGGTGGAATGAATTAAGTATGCCTAAGCATGTGGAAGTGAATTTGTTAATTTGGTAGTAAGGTATGTGTTATTCCTACTTAAGTGTTCTATGAATATGCACATAAGTGTATAGATGTACGTATGTGATGTTATTGAGAAAAGGAAGATCAAAGTGATAAGAAAATTGGCTAAATAAAAGCATAAGTAGTTAAAGGTATTTGTAAAGGTATAAGGAAATGTACAAGTTGGTTATATATATATATATATATTACCATAATGTATATATATAAGATAAGAACTTTTTATTAAGGTTATGAGTTGGTTGTTTAAATGTTTTACCATTGAATGTGATAATGTTTTTGCTTAAGACTTACTAAGCTAGCATGCTTACTTTGTGTATTTTTGTCTACTTCTATTTTATAGATTTTTGATTCAAGCTACGGACTCGAAGGATCTTTGAAGAAGTCAACCACACTATCGACTCTCTTTTGGTATTGATAAACTTAGTTTTTGATTCAAAAGGCATGTATAGGCTAGACTAAGCTATATTACTAATGATTCTTAATCACGTATATATATATTTAGCCATGCAAAGATGGCTATCTATTTTGGTTAAACTTTGTTCATGTGTTTTGATGAAATGGCTTGCTCATGCTATGAATTATTGTTTGTATTCGGATGTGGTTTAGGTATTATTTAAAATGTGAATGGGTGATACGAATGTTATGTATTTTGTTGGAAAAAACTTGACTTGAGTCATTGTTGCTTAATATAGTTGATTAGGTTAGGTGATAGTAGTGATCTTATAATCAAAGTTTGTGTATGTAAGTTAACTTGTTGGATTCATTGATAATGATACGTATAAGTAGTTACAAATTATGGAAAAGTGGTAATGAATGTTCGGTCAAGGCATGGTTTATATGCTTGTGTTTCTAGGTTAAGTTGGCTTTGAGACCTATGTTTATGTATGGTCAATTGTAGTACAAATAAGTAACATAAATTTTGCATGAATTATGGAAGTTTAGTTGGTACATTCGGTCTTTGATCTATGCATATAACATGCAAATTTATATTGTGGTTATGCATTAAAATCTAAGGTTTTGGATATTCGGATATAGGTATATATATATATGAAATGTATTGTCTCTTAGACCATAGGTATAATGTCAAGTGATGTATGCATGTAATCGTAATGATGCTTATTAGTAGTTTCAATTACAAGGTTCGGTGTGCTTTGGTTTAAAACGAAATGGTATGTGAGGCATGTTTGCATGAAATGTATACAAAAGGGTGGTACTAAATAGGTGTTTGTATCATAGAATAAAATAGATAAATATACTAATAATGAGGATAGAAGTATATTGTTTGATTATTTTGTATTTGTGGACGATTATATTGAATATGTTTTAACTTGTATATTAAGTATAGTTATATATACATATATATATTATGCCCATGTGCTTTATCTATTTAGGATATGAATTAATCAATTGAAAAAGATTTGGCTATTGGTAATGACTGTAACCCTAATCCGGCGACGGATATGGGTTAGGGGTGTTACATTTGATTGGTATCAGAGCTTACATTTTAGTCAATTCTAGGACTACCGTAGAACGTGAGAGTCTAGTTATACATGCCTTTAATGTATATTTGATAGTGTGGTGACTTCTGACATTTCGAACTATGTTTTATATAGTAAATGGATTCCAATCCTGACAGAGCCGTAGCCGATGATGTAGAGAGTGTAGCGCCTGATCATGCACTCGGATCAGCGCCAATAGACTCTCGACCAGTTTCGGGTAGTCATGAGGGGGAGGCTAAACAAGCCTTCTACCATATAATGAATGAATGGTTTACCCAGTTTGTTCAGAATAATCCGGCTGTGCAACAACCTCCACCCCTGAATAATCCAATTTCGGTACCTTCAACACCCCTGATGATAGATCCGATGAGATCTAGTAGGCCTCCTGTTGATAAAATCAGAAAATATGGGGCCGAAAAATTTAAAGCTAATGATGATGATGATATTGAATGAGCCGAGATGTGGCTTGATAATACCATTCGGTCTTGGATGAGTTATCCTGTACTTGAGAGGAATGCCTAAAGTGTGCTATATCTCTAGTTCGGGACTCTGCCTATGATTGGTGGAAAACACTAGTATCAGTAGTTCCAAAAGAAAAGTGACTTGGGACTTCTTCCAGTTGAGTTCAAAGAAATATATCGACCGAGATTCATTGATAAAAACGAATTAATTTCTTTAATCAAAGCAGGGCGAATGACCGTGATGTAATATGAGCAAAAATTTGTCGACTCGAGAGATATGCTAGAGAGTGTGTTTCTTCTAAAGCCATTATGTGCGAAGATTTGAAGACGGATTTGAATGAAGACATAAAATTACTTGTGGGCATTCTTGAGATTAAAGAGTTTGTGGTACTGGTCGAGCGAGCTTGTAAAGCTGAAGAGCTCGAAAAAGAGAAAAGAAAGGTTGAGACAGAAGCTAGAGACACTCGTAAAAGATCGTTGAGTAAAACTTTCCATTCAACATCTAAAAAGCTAAGAGATGACTTTAACCGACATAAGACTACTCCTAACTGTCTAGATGAGATCGACCTCCAGTGAGTTCTCAAGTCACTTTGATGGCTAGTGTTGGTAATGTTCAACAGGATCGGATTAAGTGCAAGCATTGTGGGAAATGGCATTCTGGGAGTTGTAGATTCCGCGATTGGTCTTATTTTAAATGTGGATCGTCAGATCATTTCATTCAAGAGTGTCCGATGCTAGCTGAGCAAAATACGGCTTAGAACACTAAACCGAGCAATGTGTCAGCACGGGGCAGACCACCCAGACATTCAGGCAAAGTAGGTGGTAGTTAGAGAGGGATGAAGGACACTGCAGTTCGATCAGAGGCTAGAGCTCCAACTAGAGCTTATGCTATACAAGCCAGAGAGGATGCTTCTTCCCCAAATGTCATTACCAGTACTTTCACACTTTATGATACTACTGTGATTGCATTAATTGATCCTGGTTCGACTCATTTATATGTGTGTGAAACTCTAGTAACCAGTAATACTTTACCTGTCGAGTCTACTGAGTTTGTAATTCGTGTGTCCAATCTTTTGGGTAGATGTGTACTTATTGATAAAGTGTGTAAAGGTTGCCCATTGATGATTCGGGATTCGTGCTTTCCGGTCGATTTAATGTTGTTACCCTTCAACGAGTTTGATATAATTCTGGGAATGGATTGGTTAACTTTGCACGATGCAGTGGTGAATTGCAAAAGAAAGATCATTAATTTGAGATGTCAGAACAGTGAAACAATCCGAGTTGAATCTAGTGATTTAAATGGGTTACCTACAATAATATCCTAAATGTTAGCCCGTAAATATGTGAGAAAAGGATGTGAAGCTTACCTGGCTTATGTACTGGATAATAAAGTGTCCGAAAGCAGATTGAGTCTGTACCAATTGTGTGTGAATACCCTGAGGTGTTCCCTGATAAATTACCGGGTTTGCCGCCAATACGAGAGATTGAGTTCGGCATTGAATTAGTACCGGGGACGACTCTGATTTCGATAGCTCCGTATCGGATGGCACCTACTGAGTTGAAAGAGTTGAAAGCACAATTGCAAGAGTTGACGGATAGGGGTTTTACACGATTGAGTTTTCTCCTTGGGGTGTGCCAGTTCTGTTTGTGAAAAAGAAAGATGGAATTATTCAAATGTGTATCGATTATCAACAGCTGAATAAGGTGACTATAAATAATAAATACCCGTTACCTTGGATTGGTGATTTATTTGATCAGTTGAAAGGAGCTTCAGTGTTTTCGAAAATAGATTTGAGGTCGGGTTACTATCAATTGCGAGTCAGAGATTCTGATGTGCCAAAGACTGTATTCCGGACAAGGTACGGTTACTTTTAGCTTCTGGTTATGCCTTTTGGACTTACTAATGCACCTGCTGTATTTTTGGATTTAATGAATCGGGTTTTCAGATAGTTTTTGGATCAGTTTGTAGTAGTGTTTATTGATGATATATTGATCTACTCTAAGGATGAAACCGAACACGCTGAGCACTTGAGATTAGTGTTACGGACTTTACGAGATCAGCAGTTGTATGCAAAGTTCAGTAAGTGTGAATTCTAGATGAAGGAAGTCAGCTTTTTGGGTCATGTTGTTTCAGCTTCAGGTATTTGGGTTGATCCGAACAAAATATCGACTATACTTGATTGGAAACCACCAAAGAATGTCTCCAAATTTGGAGCTTTTGGGACTTATGGATACTACTGACGATTCATCAAAGGTTTTTCCATGATAGCTATACCTTTGACAAAGCTGCTACAGAAAGATGTTAAGTTCGAATGGTCGAAAAATTGTCAGAAAAGTTTCGATCAGTTGAAAGCCCTTTTGACCAAAGCTCCAGTGTTAGCTCAGCCTGAAGTAGGTAAAGAATTTATTGTTTATAGTGATGCTTCTTTGAATGGCTTGGGTTGCGTTTTGATGCAGGAAGGCAAAGTTATAGCCTACGCTTCGAGACAATTGAAGCCTCACGAAAGAAATTACCCGACTCACGATCTGGAACTTGCAACTATTGTTTTCGCTTTGAAAGTATGGTGTCATTACTTGTTTGGCGAAAAATGTCATGTTTATTCATATCACAAAAGTCTGAAGTACTTAATGACTCACAAAGATTTGAACTTGAGACAACGCAGATGGTTAGAGCTGTTGAAAGACTATGAACTGGTGATTGACTACCATCCGGGGAAAGCTAACGTTGTTCCAGATGCATTTAGTCAAAAATCATTGTTTGCTCTTCATGTGTTGAACGCATATATGGTTATGTCTGGTGATGGTTCGATCATAGCCGAGTTGAAAGCAAGACCGATGTTTATTTAGCAAATTTGTGATGCGCAAAGAATTGACAAAGACTTGATTGCTAGACGAGCTCAGTGTGAAAATGATGCAGAGTTAGAGTTTCAAATTAATGCAAATGATTGCTTGAACTTCAAAGGCCGAATATGTGTCCCGAAGAATATGGAATTGATTCAGATGATTTTGAGCGAGGCTCATAATAGTCGATTTTTTATACATCCGAGTAGCACAAAAATGTATAATGATTTGAAATAGTTCTATTGGTGGCCCGGCATGAAATGGGATATATCTGAATTTGTTTCAAAGTGTTTAATTTGTCGACAAGTAAAAGTAGAGCATCAAGTGCCTTCAGGTTACTTGATAGATCATGATACGAATGGAAATGGGATAGAATCACTATGGATTTTGTATCCAGTTTACCTACGACACCGAACAAGAAAGATGCAGTCTGGGTTATAATAGATAGACTGACCAAATTAGCTCACTTTATGCCAGCTTGTACAGATTATTCGCTCGATAAGCTTGCTGAATTGTATGTATCTCAAATTGTGAGATTACATGGTGTACCGAATTCCATTGTTTCAGATAGAGACCCTAGATTTACATCGCGATATTGGAAGAAGTTGCAAGATGCTTTAGGCACTAAACTCCACTTTAGCATAGCCTTTCATCCGCAGACAGACGGTCAGTCCGAGAGAACCATTCAAATATTTGAGGACATGTTGAGATGTTGCGTTCTCGAGTTTGAAGGTACGTGGGAATGATACCTACCTTTGATTGAATTTGCTTACAATAATAGCTTTCAATCTAGTATCAAGATGGTGCCCTACGAAGCTTTGTATGGTCGTAAGTGTCGAATACCATTATACTGGACTGAACTCAGTGAGAACAAGGTACACAGGGTCGATTTGATTAAAGAGACAGAACAGAAAGTGGCTATAATCAGAGATAGTTTGAAAGCTGCATCAGATTGTCAAAAGTCTTACACTGATTTAAAATGTAAAGACATTGAATTTCAAGTCAGAGATCGGGAATTCTTGAAAGTTTCTCCGTGGAAGAAAGTACTTCGATTTGGTCGGAAAGGCAAACTAAGCCCGAGGTTTATTATACCGTATGAAATCATCGAACGTATTGGGCCTGTTGCTTATAGATTGAAGTTTCCCTCTAATTAGAAAAGATACATGATGTATTTCATGTTTCGATGCTTCGTAAGTACAGATCAGATCCGTCACATGTGATCACTCCGTCAGAGGTGGAAATCCGATCCGATATGACGTATAAGGAAGAACCGATCCGTATTTTAGCTTAGGAAATAAAAGAGTTGAGAAACAAGAGAATTCCATTAGTGAAAGTATTATGGAATCAGAAAGGAGTTGAAGAGGCTAAATGGGAGCCTGAGGATCTAATGAGGCAACAATATCCGACTTTATTTAACGGTAAGATTTTCGGGACGAAAATCCCTAAGGGGGAGAGTTGTAACAGTCTGAATTTGACCCTAATCGGAACGGTGGTTTTGGGACCACGAATCCGAGTCTAGAAGTATTTAAATATTATATTTCGTGCTTATTATGTGTGAATTAATGTGTGTGAAAGTTTCGTAGAAAAATTTTATCGTTTGAGTGTTTAATTTAACAAAAAGGATTAAATCGCGTAAAGTGAAAAAGTTGCATACTATAGTGTAAAGTGCTAGAATGATGATGGCTTTTTAAAGTGAGGTACTAAAAGGGCAATTGGCCCATTTTATAAGGTAGTGGACGGCATGTCCCAACAATGCCCTTATTTGTATGCTATGTATATTATATATATAAGGTTAATTAAGTAAATAATGAAATATCATATTATATGTTAAATAAAACATGAGAAAAAAAATCATTATCATCTTTTATTCTTCTAATGGCCGAATGTACTAAATAAGAAAGGAGAAGTTCAAGCTTAGGTTTCGGCATTTGTAAGCTCAAATCTAAGGTTAGTTTGATCTCGGTTTTTAATAATTTTTACGTTTTTGAGATCGTTGCTTAGAGTATTAGCTGACCCATGCTGAAATTTTTGTTATTAGTACATAAATGATATTCGTCCATTAACATAATTTTGTGGTTTTTGATATTTGATGAGTTTATATTAAAGATATGTTAAAGATTAGCATGTTTTGTATTGGAAATTTTAGTGAATTTGAGTATTTGGGTTAAATTGAAAAAATAAAAATTTAGAGGGACTTATTTACAAAATAAATGAATGAAATGGACTTGTGAGGTCCCTAGGGATATTCGTCCATTGAGTATTATTGAAAAATTTTGTGTATTTTGTGTTTTATGCAAATAGGACTAAATGGTAAAAATGTGAAACATTAGGGGGAAATGGTAATTTTCCCATTTATGTGCTTTGGGACTAAATTGAAATGAAATGTACTTGAATGAGCTTATTTTTAATATGTTTAGATCAAGAACAAAGAAAAACAGATTTAGATCGGGGAAAGACAAAGGATATCGAATAGCCGGATTACGCGGTTCGTCGACAGTCGAGGTAAGTCCTTAAGCTGAAATATATCAAAGAATTATTTATGAACCTGTTAAATGATGATGTTCGATAAATTTGAGTGTATATTATTGTAAAAGCCAAATGTATATGGGTTAAATTGGCTTGAATGCATAAATTGACAATATGATATGAATGTGTATCTTTGATATAATATTTGGGAAAAATGTGAAGTATGTGATTGGTTTGTGAAATCAGCTTTTAGAAATGTGTATTATAAGAATAATTGCAATGTATTTTGGGCTTTATGCCTAGCAGGCCTCGTGTCGATGATATATTTTGGGCTTTATGCCTAGCAGGCCTTGTCATGGTTGATATATTTCGGGCTTTATGCCTATCAGGCCTCATGCCGATGATATATTTTGGCTTTATGCCTAGCAGGCCTTGTGTCGGTGATATATTTCGGGCTTATTGCCTAACAGGATTAATGCCAGTGTTATGATTTCGGACTCTAAGTTCAGCAGGCTTAGTGCCGGTGTGTGAGATTCAGGTAATGTTTAGTAGGTTCTAGCTATGGAATTACTATTTTAAGATAAAATTAAGTGCTAATGATTTTGGTGGAATGAATTAAGTATGCCTAAGCTTGTGGAAGTGAATTTGTTAATTTGGTAGTAAGGTATGTGTTATTCCTACTTAAGTGTTCTATGAATATGCACATAAGTGTATAGATGTACGTATGTGATGTTATTGAGAAAAGGAAGATCAAAGTGATAAGAAAATTGGCTAAATGAAAGCATAAGTAGTTAAAGGTATTTGTAAAGGTATAAGGAAATGTACAAGTTGGTTATATATATATGCATATTCGGCCATAATGTATATATATATAAGATAAGAACTGTTTATTAAGGTTATGAGTTGGTTGTTTAAATGTTTTACCATTGGATGTGATAATGTTTTTGCTTAAGGCATGCTTACTGTGTGTATTTTTGTCTACTTCTATTTTATAGATTTTTTATTCAAGCTACAGACTCGAAGGATCTTTGAAGAAGTCAACCACACTATCGACTCTCTTTTGGTATTGATAAACTTAGTTTTTGATTCAAAAAGGCATGTATAGGCTAGACTAAGCTATATTACTAATGATACTTAATCATGTATATATATATTTAGCCATGCGAAGATGGCTATCTATTTTGGTTAAACTTTGTTCATGTGTTTTGATTAAATGGCTTGCTCATGCTATGAATTATTGTTTGTATTCGGATGTGGTTTAGGTATTATTTAAAATGTGAATGGGTGATATAATGTTATGTATTTTGTTGGAGAAAAGCTTGACTTGAGTCGTTGTTGCTTAATATAGTTGATTCGGTTAGGTGATAGTAGTGATCTTATAATCAAAGTTTGTGTATGTAAGTTAACTTGTTGGATTCATTGATAATGATAAGTATAAGTAGTTACAAACTATGGAAAAGTGGTAATGAATGTTCGGTCAAGGCATGGTTTATATGCTTGTGTTTCTAGGTTAAGTTGGCTTTGAGACCTATGTTTATGTATGGTCAATTGTAGTACAAATAAGTAACATAAATTTTGCATGAATTGTGGAATTTTAGTTGGTACATTCGGTCTTTGATCTATGCATATAACATGTAAAGTTATATTGTGGTTATGCATTAAAAGCTAAGGTTTTGCATATTTGGATATAGGTATATATATATATGAAATGTATTGTCTCTTAGTCCATTGGTATAATGTCAAGTGATGTATGCATGTAATCGTAATGATGCTTATTAGTAGTTTCAATTACAAGGTTCGGTGTGCTTTGGTTTAAAACGAAATGGTACGTGAGGCATGTTTGCATGAAATGTATACAAAGGGGTGGTACTAAATAGGTGTTTGTATCATAGAATAAAATAGATAAATATGCTAATAATGAGGATAGAAGTATATTGTTTGATCATTTTGTATTTTTGGATGATTATATTGAATATGTTTTAACTTGTATATTAAGTATATTTATATATACATATATATATATATATTATGCCCATGTGCTTTGAAACACCCCAAACCCGGCCCACGAGCCTTGACCGGATCTGGTATGTTCCCCGGTGTAAACCGTTTCAAATTCTTTTGTTACTTAGGAAAAACTTGTGTGTTTTGGAAGAAAGATTGTTTTGGGTTGGGCTTGAGTTGAAAACAAGTTTATTTCATTATTAAAATCCTTTACTTTAGGTGACAAAACGTTTAGGCTTTGTTTTAAAATAAATTTACTTAATCTTTTAATAAATAAAAGTTTGTAAGCTTAATAAATAGAAACAAAGTAAAGTAGTTCTACTATGGCCTTATTACATCAAATAATTCCCAAAAAAAAAATTCAAAGTACTTAATAAAATAAAAATCCAAACTAAATAAATTCCTTGCTGTGCATGGTCACCTTTAAGCTCCTGCCGACCCGGTCCATTACTGATCGTTACTTGAAAAATAATCCCACAAGGGGTGAGTCAAACAGACTCAATATGTAACCAACACTAAAATTTAATAATTGGGCATACATTATCATACATGTTCATATAATGATAGAAAATAATGATGCAACCCAACCCAAACCTATATGCCATCCGCTACACATCACCCGTACCATCCTGGCACACCATGGGGACTACTAAGTCAACCCTCCATCCGCTACACACCATCGAAGGTAGTCGCTGCGGTCTACGTGCTCATCGCCTTATAAAATTCGTGGTCTTAGGTCACCACATTCGAGATATCGTGGTCTTAGGTCACCACATTCGGATATCGTGGTCTTAGGTCACCACATTTAGTTATCGTGGTCTTAGGTCACCACATTCACTTCCCCTTTTCATATAACCCATATGCCCCATATCATACATATCATGCATTAACATGCCAAATTCTTATTTCACATATTATAATGTCATATGTGTGTCATAATGAGATATTTAACATAATCCTAGTAGGAGTAGGAAGCGTGCACTGAGTACTTTGTACCATAGCATGGTACTTTAGCCATATTCACATTCTTATAAACATGCTCATATTAAATTTTAGCCATAAGATAGTGTGGGGTACACACCTGATACACTTAGCGGTTCACTTAAATCCCGAAAATCCCGTTCTAAAATCCCGAAGGCTCCTATGTACTTTTATCGATTTGCCCCTAAGAATCATAGTACATAATCGGTCAACACTTAATAACCAAAATGGCCGAATACCATGAATCACTCACCTAGCTTGTTGAAATCCCGAAAACTACTCCTTGCTCTTGAACTGTCGAAATCCCTATAATCCACTGTCAGATTCGGCTTCTACACCAAAAAGCATTAGAAAGTGGCCTTAGGCCGAATACTACACTGCTCACCTTGATGAATCAAATCCGAAAGAATCCTTAGCGTTCCCTTCCTTCACCTACGTTTGGAGTGAGAGATCACAAGCAAGTTGTCGACAGCACCTTCAATAAGGATTCGACTATGGCTTCAAACAATGATGGGCATTCGGCTAACACCAACATAAAAGAAGAAGTTTGGGAGAGGGATATAGGTTCGACCAAGAACAAATAGAAAAGAGGAATGAAACACAAGTGGCTTTTGCACAAGGGAAAAACGGCATCAATGGGAAAAGAGGTACTAAATTTCGGCAATAACCAAGATGAAAAAGAAAGGTTTTGAGAGGGAAAATTTAGCACACACTAGCACCATATTTATACCGAAAATTCAAGCTCCTAAAGTCCAACAATCTACCACCACTTCCCACTTATCAAATCCCAACTTAAACTCCTATTTTATCTCTTAACAAATAAAATAATTAATCCAACATCTTATCTCTTATCTATCTATTAAACTAAAATAAATAAAATAAAATCTCATTTCATCTAAATAAAACCATAATTATCCTATAATAAAATAAATAAATAAAACTACAATTATCCTACTCTTAGCCGAATATTAATGGGAGAATTAAGCCAAATCTTTATCCAATTGAAATTCCATGTGCCGTCCAATTCCTTCCAACTCTACCTTGATGCAAAAGCAAAATAAAACATTCCCCTTGCTGCTCACAAGCCTCGAACCCGAGACCTGGAGCGCTTGACACAAGCTGTAGGTAACGTCCCCAGCCACTTTGCCAAGGCGCTGTTTGTGATATAAACTCCCCAGAATTTCTTTTAAACCCTATTTTTCCAGGCGCCTTCTTATCGCAAAAATAAAAGCTCCTTCTTGCCTCCTTCACAACTCGAACCTGGGCCCTCTACCCATTGCTTGAGGTGTCACTTGCCCAAGCCTTAAATAGCGCCCTGCTGCCACTTTACCAGGCCAACCCTTGTGTCATAAATCCCTCACGAATTTCCTTTAAAGCCTTTTTAGCCTAGTTCCCTTTTTGACGCAAATGTGCAAAATGAAAGCCACCCATTTGCTGCTCCCAAGTTTCGAACATGAGACCTGCTGGAACCCCACACGCTACTAGCCACTTTCTTGCTAGCTCCTTTGTGTCATAATCCCCACAATTCTTTTAAGACCTCCTTTACCCTTAACGCCAACTTACAAAAATAAAACACGCTTATGTCTTACAGGACTCAAACCTGTGCCCTTCTCCCTGCTCATGGCGTCATCACTAAGGCCCTTAAGTGGCGCCTTGCGCCCACTTTACCAAGCCCGCCTCATGTCCAAAATCCTCGCAATTATTCATAAGGCCTCCTTAGCCCAATTCCCTTTTAACTTAAAATTTCCATATTTTTCCAAAGCTTCCTCTTCCATCCTAGAGTTTCCAAAGCCCCTCAAACACCTCCAAACACACTCACTAAAGCATACTAACACTTGTATTATGCACTAAATGCATAACCCCTAATTGAGGATATTACATGCTTTATCTGTTTGGGATATGAATTAATCAATTGAAAAAGATTTGGCTATTGGTAACGCCTGTAACCCTAATCTGGCGACGGATACGGGTTAGGGGTGTTACAGATCTGACCATGTAATACTCCTTAGTATATGTTTAACATTAGATAATCAATGAGTAACGTTTGCTTCCATTTTTATTTGTGTGCAAAAACTATGTGAGGACAATATACAAATTCTTAATGTAATTTATGAATAATTTTATTAACCAATCTGTTTGAAAAATTTACAAGTGTACTTAGACGAAAATACTACATTTAGGGCACCAGATCCAACAGGGACAAGAGTTTGATATAATGTTGATTCAAATTGATAGCTTATAGGTGATTAAAGCCATTAAAGATATGCACTCAATTGATTCGAATTCAGCCTTGGTTAGAAGAATCTAACAGTTGTTAAAGTATGAAAGATAGTGGGTGTTAAGGCATGTTCCTAGGAAGGATAATCGAGTTGCTAATTGCCTTGCCAAATTAACTTCTGATGGGAAGGAATATGTGCAAATCTTTGCTGAAGCTCTTAGGGAGATATTAGAAAATTTATTTTCGAATAAAGAAAGGTAGAGGTCGTCATCCATCAGGTTACTAATATTGTTTTGTCATGGCATTTTTGTTGACAACATGATCTTATTTTGCTACAACATTTTGTTGCTTACCCTTTTCAGGTGCAGTATGTTTTTTAGATGAGTTTGAATTCTTTCCCTAGTTGGGTTTGGAGTTATCTTCTTCTACAGTGGTATCTTGAACAATGCCTTCCAGCTAAGTCCCACTTCCAAAAGTAATTACTTTGAAATGTTCCTTGTCTTGCGTTCTTGAATTCTCTATATCGCTTGGCAATGGTCCTTGTGGCATCGAATTCAAAGCATTCATTATTTGCCCCATTTGATTCTCAAGAGCTCAAAGAGATGCAGCCTGACTCTGGATTACATCATTGTTTTTAACCATATATTCTTTCAACAAGGCTTTAATGGATGTTGAGGATGATGTTTGACCCTGTTGAAAATTTTGTCTCAGTAGAGGATGATTATAACCAGGCAGTGGATTTTGCCTTGCAACATTGTTTGAATTTCCCGTACCTTGTTTATTCCAACTAAAATTTGGATGCTACTTTCTCCCTAAATTATAGGTGTTAGAATAGGGATTACTATTTCGGTTAAAATTACCTATATAGTACATAGATGCTAGGTTTGATAGGCATTCGTCAAACATATTGTTTTAATCATATTAGCCAAAAGGGATATAGGGGTTGTCAACGAAGTGATTGCATCAAGCTCCATAGTACTAGTAGCTCTTTTGCCCGTCCCAACTCTTGTGGTCAGATATTGATAATCATTGTTGGCAATCTTTTCCAAAATCTCATATGCTTCATTATAAGATTTATCCAACAAAGTACCATTGGCGAAAGAATCAACAATCATCCTCGTATGCACATTCAACCCATTATAGAATATCTCTATTTGATTCCAGTGTTTAAATCCATGCATCAAACATTTCTGAATTAAGTTTAAATTGTTCCCAAGCTTTATATAGTGTTTATCCTCTGATTTTTGAAAGATGTGATTTCATTTTAAAGCTTGGCATTCATATTTGGTGAATTATACCATAGAAAAATCCTCTGGAAAAGATCATTCCATGATGCCACTATTCCCAATGGCAAAGCGCTCAGCCATGCTCTTACATGATCTCTTAAAAATAGTTTAAGTCACAGAGCATCTTCAGGAACACCTTGTTGTCTAAATGAGTCACAAACCTCTAGAAAAAGTCTTAAACGCAGTCTTAGATCTTCAATAAGTGATTCATTAAACTATCCTACTATTTGTAACATCTAAATCATTATCGGTTCCAGCTCGAATTGCTAAGCTTGAATTTGTGGTCTGACTATCCCTGGATTCAAATCATCCAAAATTGGCACAACATGCTCTTAGCTTGTCTCGGTCATATATCACCCTATGAATAGGAGGATTACCGTCCGGACCATTCAGATTGTCATTCAAACTAGGTATCACCTTACGAATAGGAAGATTAACATCCTAACCATTCAGATTATCATTGAAACCAAGATAATTCCTGTTCCTAGCCATTTTCACAGTTCTTTTTGCCTTCTCTGGGTCAAAAGGATATTCTTTGTTAGTAGGAATGCCTCTTCCCATGCACTGATGGCAAACATGTAGAAATTAAATTAAGTTAAATAAAAATAATGGATTTACGTAAAACAACAAAACCAAATTACACCAATTTACCGATCCTCGACAACGACACCAAAAAATTATCGCGTGTGAATATGATATGCGAATTGTAAAAGTATACACGTTGACTCAAGTAATAAAGTGATAAGTAAAATCATCTTCATAGGGATTGGATTAGGTATAAAAGTGATTAATTTATTATAACAAATTATGATTACTGCTATGGCAAACAAATATAAGTATGTAGTGGTAATTTATAAGGATAATAATGTTTGCTAAATGTGTACTGCTTAATACTGGAAAATGCTCAGTCAAAGCAAGAGTAAAAATGCAATGCAATTATGAGAATAACTGTGAGTATAATATGTAACAAACAAGTAAACAACTAAATATGTGCTGGCAAGATTCTATGGCAAAGGATAAAGGATATACGATGTCAATTTGGAAAGTCAGGATTACTAAGAATCTACCCTTCCTATCAATAATGCCTCAACAAAATCATACTCAATCTACTGCTCAGAAGAGTTTTAAAGTGGTCCGCTTCTTTAAGAGAAAAACCATAAGTTACCTTGCCTTAAGCGATATATGTCTATACACCTTTAGCGTGGTTTCCTGCATTGTTTTGTTTTCTTTCCATATGAACACTACTCTGTGTCTAGAGTCTACTACAAGTATCAGTCTAGTGCTTGCCCATATCATTCAATTTCAGTCCAACTAATCCAACCCTTTTATAATTAGATTAGTTTATAGGCATGCTACACAGCCTTCTATATCTAGAGATTGTACGCATACAATTTTGAGATAAAAACAATTGAATAAAACAGTAAATCAATTTAGATCTATGCTTCAACCATTAAAGAAAATAAAGGCCTCATCATGTCATCCTAACTCTATGAGATTTAGTTCATGGGCTGGCAAGTAAAATTCAAAACCAAAATATCATCCAACATCGTTTCAATCAAATCAATTCACGGGAGAATAGTTTAAGGAATAATGGAAGAACTTTGGAAAAATGGATTTCGCAAAACCAATCTACAATCTATCAGCACAGTGTCCTATGGTGGCTAAGAGGGACTGCCTTCAGTTTCCTCTTTCTGTCTCTACTCAGCCCCTACCCTCTATTTTTGCCTACAGATTTCCACTTCTTTAAGGTTTCCTCCTTTGGTTGTTTATAAGTTTTTTTTCCCGATTGTAACTCTAACATCCCATAATATCATCTCTTTTTTATGCAAATTTTTTTGGTACAAGTAGAGCTTGGCTGAGACTGGTATGCATTAAGTGTTGACTCGATCATCTTCTTGGAATTGCCACGGCATACAATGTGGCAAACTATCCAACCTTTTACCCCGACAAACCTTCATTCCTTTATTTCTTTCTCCACATTTTGCACCTACCAAACCACTAAACACAACCCTTCCACACGTAATTAAAAGTACCTAACATTTAAACACAGTCCTAACTCCTAATGCAATGATAAAAATACTAATGAAATGTCCTAAAATGCCACTAAATGTACCCAAGTACAAGCAATTAGCTAGGTCTAAAGGAATGCAATATAACTCTTTTCAAGAGTTATCAATCATTTCGGTGATAACCTACCCTTTTAAGCAACCCACATTTAATCTCCTTGACGGTTTCTCCTTAAATATACTCACCTAGCCTTTCTCATGCCATTTGGCCTTGAAGGGTTCTCGTTTCGTCCACTATTTTTCAATAGATTTTCCTTCCAAAGTACTCCTAGGCAGGCTTCCTCTTCTAATGAATCCCTGTGGGCTTTTTCCCATGTCACATAGTCCCATCTTGTCATTCTTTCCTTTGTAGATCTCTGACAGACTTTAATAGTCCAAGCGTTTGGCTTAGAATCTACTTCATCAACTCACCTATCGTACCCAAGGTTAGTTTATTCATCGATCCCTAGTCAATTTATATTGACAGTTACCACATATCTCGAAGAAGGTACCTCGTCTATTACCTCCACCCAGATAATGCCACATATACTACTCATCTATTACCTCAATCCAGAAGGTTAGTCTATTCATCTATCCCTAGTAAATTTTCCCTATTTTGTATTACTTTGGTGGATTCTCTTACTAGCTTCTTTACTCATGGTTTAAGAAGCATTAACTCATCCCAATATGCTACTCATCGTGCGAGCCTTATAATGACTTCTCTCATTTTGTCCTATTAATTTTTCCTAGCTCAATATTTTTGGTGCACTTAATTCGCCGCCATAGCCCAACTATGGTCTTACACAATATTATCCCATGTTTAATGTCCTTTTGAACTCTAATGTATTTACTGTCCTGGCAGATTCTATTGGTTGCCATAGTCCAGCTATGGTCTTATACATTATAGCCCCAAGTTTAACGTACTAGTAGACACTACCAGTTTCCATAGTCAAGCTATAGTCTTACGCATTATACCTATTTTGAAGTGTTACCCCGTAGCGATCGCGCTGTCGCCCATAGAACCTATTGACCGTTGTCACAGTGTTGCTTTATGGAACCTAATAAATGTTGTCATGGTGTCGCTCTAGCAAGATAGTCATTATTATTCCATTTCATATCTAACATTTATGCTCAAACACTGCAGTGTCCTCTCCACAAGTCCTAGAGCTCCGCACATCATGGTTTGCACTCAACAACACTAAGTGGAAAAATCTTACGAAAATTCCATTTCCCTATCCAATCCACCCATTCCTCATATTGACTTTTAACCTTTATGTTGAACACTATATTGTCCCTTCTGCAAGGCCTGTTGCTTCGCACATCTCGATTTGCATCCCAACAACACTAGATTGCAGTAAACGAAAACTCTATTTCCCAAATCTTAACTTCATCTAACTCATCAATAATTTCCCCATACTTTGCCATTATAAACATGCAAATCATGCATTGCACACACACTATGACACTATAATTCCACACAATACGCCAAATATTCAAGCATCAAGACGTATCCACATTTTGTTCTTTTGATCCCTTAGGATTTGAATTCCTAGAACAAAATTAGCTTTTCCCAAGTCCTTCATGCTAAACTATTGAGTTTCCAATGAGTAAAATGTCATCAACATATAAAACGAGAAAGACTACCTTTCCATCCCTAATACATTTATAAATACAAGGTTCATCTATGTTTTGATCATATCTAAAAGTCTTGATCAATTAATCAAATCAATAATTCCATGAGCAAGATTATTATTATAGTCTATATATAGATCTAAGTAGTTTTCAAACTTTATGCTCATTTCCTTTAGCTATATATCTAGTGGGTTACATCATATAGATATTTTTTCAATATAATCGATCAAGAATGTCGTCTTGACATCCATTTGCTAGATCTCGTAATCGAGAGTCACCACAATGGATAACACTATGCAGATTGACTTTAGTATGGCAATCGGAGAAAAGGTTTTTTCATAATTGGTACCTTCTTTCTAAGTATAACCTTTTGCTACAAGTCTGGTCGTGTAAGTTTCACTTTTTCATCTACATTAGATCCACTTACAACCTATGGGTTTTATCCCTTTCGGTAAATCTACAAGTTCTCACACTAAAATGGAATCTATAGACTCCATCTCAACTTTCATAGCTATTTCCCAGAGCTTCGAATTAGCACTCTACATCACTTAATCATATGTGAGTGGGTCATCATCTTCTTGTTCAGCAGACTCAATGTTTAAAACACTTCCATTAGATTGGAAGAACTTAGGCCTGCAAGATACCCTCTCATTGCGATGAAACACCCTATGCTGTTGATAATTTGCAGGTCTACTATCAAGAGTTGGTTGTGGGACCATTTCTATAGGACTTTATGTATTTCCTAAAATTTCCTCAAGTACTTCTTTACTTTGAGGTTTGAACTCATTCATGCATCTTTCTTCAAGGAAAGTAGCATGAGTTGAAACTATCACAGTTTGCTCTTTTGGGTTATAAAACAAACCACCTTAGATCTTTTTAGGTATCCCACAAACATACATAACTTTGTCTGTGAATCCAACTTCCTCGCATCTTTATCCAATACGTGGGACAAGAATCTCCAAATCCTTAAATGATTTAAATTCGGCTTCTTACCATGCCACAATTCATATGGAGTTTTAGATGTTGCCTCAGTTGGTACATAATTCAGAATATAACAAGTTGTTTGCAATGCATATCCCATAAAGGATATTGGTAGCTTCGAATAACTTAACATCGAATGAACCATGTTAAACAACATTTGACTTCTTCTTTTTATCATGTCATTCTGTTGTGGAGTTCCCGATGCAATTAACTGGGATAGAATCTCATTCTCTATAAGGTACCCTAAGAACTTATCTGATAAATATTCCCCACCTCGATCAGACTGAAGTGCCTTTATGGGTAAACCTAGTTATTTCTCTACTTTCGCAGGAAACTCTTTGAATTTATCAAAGGTTTCACTTTTGCATTGCATTAGGTACACATACCCATATATGGAATAATCATAAATATATGTTATATAATACTCATAACCACATCTGGCACTGACGTTCATGGGGTCACATGTGTCAGTGTGCACATGTTCTAAGAGTCCATGGGGACACATATTTGTGTTCTAACAAAAGGGACATGAGTCACAATTGTAATAGTTGGAGTTGACTTGTTAGAAGAAACCATCAATATTTGAACTAGATAAGGCAATAGACTAGGCCAAAACATGATTTTGGGATGGAATAAGATTTGTATGTATTGATCTCATAGTGTCTAACCAGTTCCTTGTACTATTTTGAACATTTTTTACTTTTTAAAACCTGTTTTTGGTATTAGATACCTCTAGAAACCTAAAAACCAATTTTAAATGAGTTCAACATAATTTTGAATTCCTAATATTTAATTTATCTATTTTATATGTTTTATAAAATTTTTCAAAACTTCAACTTCCTAAATTAATGTAATGAATGACATATCCTAATTTGAGTTACTTCAGCAACGAATGTGACATCTTCCATTCGAACTCGCCATCCCGATCGGGTGTGAGGTGCCACATTGTAGATAATTCATAGCTTGCCGCAAAGTTTACATAATATTGTTAGAGCCCAATTCAACATATAGTAAATGCTTATCCATCATAAGTGTCCCTAAAGGATATGCATCCCTTAATAAAAATCTCTTAATTACATTTTGATTTGAAGTTGCACTAGATAAATTGTTACTAGCGTTGATTGCCTCACAACTCCTTTCCCTTTTCCTTGTATTATAATTTCCAAGTGAAACTTCATCCTTCCTTTTGAAAACCTTTAAGGAAACCCAAGAACTATTCTGCTAGTGGTAGTTCTCAAATTCAACCACCATAAGGATGATCCCTTAACTTCATCATTTTGATCGGCACAAAAATCACATTTATACTACGTTCGGTAAGGGTATTATTTTTTTTACACATGTTTTAGTATAGGGTTAGCAATAAACTAACTAAATTGATAATATTTAGCTACTCACATGACTTGTTTTTAGTAAAGAGAAGGAAAATTTTTCGTTTATTTTGAAGAGATCTTACTTTTACAAGAGTTTTACTTATCTTTCTAATTTCAAGTTTAAATTTGTCCCAACTATTCTTTATTTTAGGTCTAATTATTATAATACATATAAAATAAATAAGTTTTTTCCTTATATTATTACACTAGTTACCAAACGAGACATTAGTGTATAAAATTCCACGTGTAGGGTTAAGATGATGAAATGCACCCTTTGAAACATATTAAAAATATAAATGAATACATGCCATTATCTTAACCCAACTGGTAAATTTTGTTTTTCATTGATAGTGTTCCTAATAATAATCTTTTTAATTTTGTACAACAATTTGAATAATATTATGTTATGAGTAAACTATATTCAAATTAATTTTATCCAAATTTGAATAAATTCTAATTTAAATTGTTTTGGTGCATCTTATCATTTCATTTTGTTTTCTTTGAACATCTATTATTTTTATTGTACTTGCAGTTATAACTGTTATTTCTTTAAAATACATTTAGTTATTTTAACTATGTTTAAATAATATAAGTGGACCATGTCCATATTATTTTAGTTTTATAGTTTTAATTTTTTAAAAAAACATTTATGTATCTTAATTATGTTAAATAATTTTAATAATATCATTTTAATGTATTACGTAAAATAAAAGTATACTATAAGTCACTTAACTTTTAAAATTTTTAAATGGTCACTTAACAATGTTTTTTTTTTTTCATTTTCGCTTAAGTGTCATTATGTGTCCAGCGGAAAAGTGACATGACAGTTCAAAAATCGGTATAATAACAAATTTAACCCTTAAATTTTACATATTGTATTAATTTAATAATAATTTTTGGAAAATACAACCTCGGTTTACAAATTGATTTTGTGGATATTCTAAAATATTAAAATAGATATATAAAAATACATATTAAATTTTAAAATATAAATAAAAGAAAAAGATGGTTTTGACAAATAATGATAATACAAAATGGCGAACAAAATACCCAAAAATACTTAAAAAATAATTTAATTACGGAAAAGGACTAGTTTCAAAATTATTTACGAAAAATGGTCGTTTCCCTCCAAAACGCGTCCACGTCAGCGTGTTTTGTGGAGATGCAGCAAGAAAGCGCTCCCCTAGGAGAGCGCTTTTGCCACATCAGCATAAAGCGCGCTGACGAGGACGCGCTTTGCTGATGTCGTAAAAACGATTCCCCATAGATGCGTTTTAGCTCGTATTTTAAAAAAAAACTATTCTCGAATTTTTTAAAAATTTACGATAATAAAACCTTTATAAATGCTCAAAGTGACAACACCATTTTTTTAAGGTGTCATCAATTATAAGGAAATATAACTTACAAAGGAAATCTTTATATAGACCCAAAGTCTCATTTTCCTTGTTTTCTTAAGCAAAGTGTGATATGAGATATGTGTATATATAGACTCATGAATAGTTTTGCAACTTGTTCCTAAACAATGTGGGATTCCTTCCTCTTTTAACTAACAACATGAGATGATATGCTACACTATATTTGATTTTTTTTTACAAAACAATTTCTCTTTTTTATATTTTGTTAACATTTTTTATATTATAAAAACAAGAAAAAAACAACTCAAATATATTTTTGCAAATCCCTTGAGTTTTTGGGTGCTTATATTATTTTATTATGTGATGTAGTCTAATCTTATTTGATCTTATTCTAAAATTTTTCTTTCTATTTCTCTAATAACAATATAAGTATGAAAAAAGAAAACAATATTTGGACAAAAAATAATGAAATTACTTGCTGCCAATGATGTTTCATGCATGTAATACATATCAAATCACATCATCATCACCACTTAGCTCTCATTGATGTTTATTGATGAAGAATTTCGAATGCAACGTACTCCCACATTTTATAGATGCTCCGTATATATCTTATGATGAGATTCAAAATCAAGAAAAGAAATTCATCACATTTTAATGATCTTTTTCATTCTTTTAAAGTTTTTAACTTAAATATAACCTAAAATATGGACACTATTAAATAATAAATTAACAAATGAAATTTACTATTAATAGGCATGTTGAGGATTAAACACAAATTTTTTTATTTTGTATCACACAATCACTCAATTTACTTTAAAATTTTTAACACGTATATTATTTACAATGAATTTTAATTTTTAAGTACAATATTTATAATCAATTCACAAAAGTAAAATTATTATTGACAAACTCTATAATCTATTAATGAACCTAATCGTTAATGAAAATAAATAACTTTGAAATTTTTTACTGTGATTTACATTATATAAATTATGTCATCATGTGTAGATGTAAGTTCTATTAATATATAATAAAGTAAATATGTAAATGTTACGATGTTAGTTGCATGCAATGGTTTTGCCAATTGGTTGATTTAGAATCCGTCTCTAAAACGTTGCGTTGCACCCCTTTGTCCTTTCTTCTTTGGAATCATCAACACTGCTAAATTTGGTTGATCTTCATAATTGTATTTTTTCATTTTGGTTCCTTCATGTTAAAGTTAGTAAAAATAAAAAGGACAAAATAAAAGTTAAACCGATTTAATAAAAAATAGGATGAAAAATTATATTTTTTGCAAATCCTTGAATTTTTGGGTGCTTATATTATTTTATCATGTAATGTAGTCGATCTTATTTGATTTGCAAAAATATATTTGAGTTATTTTTTCTTGTTTTTATAATATAATAATATTTTAACAAAATATAAAAAAAGAGAAATTATTTTGTAAAAAAATATCAAATATAGTGTAGCATGTTATGTCATGTTGTTAGTTAAAAGAAGAAGGAATCCCACATTATTTAGGAACAAGCTGCAAAACTATTCATGAGTCTATATATACACATATCTCATATCCCACTTTACTCAAAAAAACAAGGGAAATGAGACTTTAGGTCTATATAAAGATTTTCTTTGTAAGTTATATTTCCTTATTAATTGATGACACTTTTAAAAAATAGTGTTGTGACTTTGAGCCTTTATAAATGTTTATTCTCGTAAATTTTTAAAAAATTTGAGAATAGTTTTTTTTTTAAAAAAATATGGGCTAAAACGTGTCTATGGGAGAGCATTTTTGCCACATCAGCAAAGCACGTCTTCGTCAACGCGCTTTGTGCTGATGTGGCAAAAGTGCTCCCTTGGGGGAGCGCTTTCCTGCTGCATCCCTACAAAACGTGCTGACGTGAATGCGTTTTGAGGAGAAATGGTCATTTTCCGTAAATATTTTTGAAATCAGCACAAAATACGCTGACGATGACGCGTTTTGAGAAACGGTCATTTTCCGTAAATATTTTTGAAACCGATTTTTTGTAATTAAATTATTTTTAGTTATTTTTGGATATTTTGCCCCAAAATGGCTCCAATTATTTTCCATTTGTTGAAGCAGAGGGAAAGTTTCAGCAATGGAGGCCATGAATCTCGTTTCAGCTAGGGTTCACTCTTTCAATTAAAGGTGAATAAAGGGTTTTCAATTTCGAAATCCAAGGGCTACAAATTGGGACCGCGTGCTACTTTGGTAGAATCCGGAGGTAGAAGCCGGACCAAGAGGAGATGGTTCTTCGGCGACTCTGTAGGCGTCGAGAGGGGACCCTGCGACGGACCTTCAGGCGGAGGCCAAGGCCATGGCACGAGCCGTCAATGCCTCCGTTTACAGCCTCGAGCTTCTTGCAAACAAGTATGGGTCACGACTCACGATCTGTCCAGGTTAGGCCCCAGAAAATATGGAAAAAATAAAAACTGAAAATTGACAAATAATAATAGTAATGTTCAGTTGGATTTGGATTTGATTTTCATTTAATTAATAATAATTGACTATATTATATTTGAATCTATTCTAACGGTTGGAAGCGTGATGGATAATTACAAGCTGAAATACTAATTTTATTACACAAATAACACAAATACAATTATCTTTTTAATTCTATACTGCTGCTAGTTTACAACTCTCTTCACTCACAAAACCTTTTCTTTTTCTTACTATTTTTTTTTTTTCAGGATCTATTATACCAACCCATGAACTAAATTTATAATAAAGTTTTAATCGACATTAACCATTTTTGCCGCCTAAGGCTATTCAAACATTACTGTCATATCTAACCTTCAATATTTCATGAACCTTCCAGCACATTTATCATTATCATCATTTTAGTCCCTGCTGCCACGTTATTGATTTTTCAAGCTGCAGACCAATTTTGACAACTTACTATCCACCTTGCAAGCTAGTCTCTTTGTTGCCTCATCTACATACTTAAGACTTAAGAAATCATTAGTCAGCCGCCACTTACTAAGCCACGTTATTTGTCTACTTAGCCGACTTTAAAAGTTGGTTTGATTTTTAACACTCCCCCTTAAATCGAGCTTTTCATTCCAATCTTTTCTTTGAGTTTATAGAATACGTCTGCTTTCAATAGCTTCGTAAAAATGTCAGCCAATTAATCTTCTGTTCTGTAGTAAACTAACTCCACTTTTTATTCTTCACATGCTCTTGAATAAAATGATACTTTGTATCGATATGCTTGCATCTACAATGAGACACTAAATTCTTTGCAAGAGATATTGTGGACTTGTTGTCAATATAAATTGTAATTGAACTTTCTTTTATAATAGATAATCCACTCGAAATATTCTTCAACCAATTTGCTTAACACGTGCATGTTGCAACAACCATGTATTCTGCTTCACATGTTGAGAGGGCTATTGTTTATTGCTTTTTTGATGACCATGAAAATGCTGCGGAGCCAATATGAAATAAATATTTGGATGTGTTTTTACGATCATCCAAGTCACCACCATAATCACTATCTGAATAACCAATCAATTTTGAATTCTGTGAGTGCGTATAAAATAAACCATGATCCATCGTACTTTTGATGTATCTCAAAATTCTCTTTATTGCAATCAAGTGATCTTGTTTTGGCTTCTCCATATATCTGCTAACTATTCCCATTGCATGCATAATGCCTGGCCGCATGATAGTCAAGTACCTTAAACTTCCAACGATACTTTTAAACAACGTTGGATTTATCGACTCTCTATATGAATCAACACTTAATTTCATGTATGGTTCTGCTGGCGTGACTATCGACTTGCAATGTTTCATTCTAAATATTCCATCTTTCATTTGTTTCATTTCAACTTCAAGAAAGTATGATATTTCGCCAATACCTGTCATTTCAAATTATTTAGTCATAGCTTTCTTAAATTCATTGAATATACCTGGATTGTTTCCCGTGAAAATCATATCATCCAGCACACAATCATGATGTCACCAACTCCATTTTTCTTCGTATATAGGGCATGCTCGTATGGGCTTTTCCTGAACTCGTTCTTCTGAAAATATTAATCTATTTTTGTGTTTCATGCTCTCGGGGCTTGCTTCAGTCTATATAAAGCTTTCTTCAAGCGATAAACTGTCTTATTATCCTTGTTTTTTATATCCAAGTGGTTGTTCGATGTAGACTTCTTCTTCTAGGTAGCCATTAAGGAATGCTTACTTCACATCCATCTAATAAATCTTCCAGTTATTTTGTGATGCAATTGTCGTGAGAAGCCTTATAGTGTCAATCCTAGCGAACGAAACAAGTACTTCATCATAGTCCACTCCATATCTTTACTTGTAGCATTTTCCAACTAGTCTTTCTTTGTAGTTATCCACTTTTCCTTCTTTGTTGGTCTTCGTCTTGTACGAAGACATTTGACTCCAAGTGGACTATGTCCTTTTGGTAGACTTGTTAACTCCCACGTGTCATTTCTTCTTATTGCTACAATTTCTTCATCCATTACCTTCTTCCATTTGACATTTTCAATTGCATCTTCATATGTTATTAGATCACATTCTGAAATTAAACAGAATAATGAAAAATCGAGTGTTGTTTCTATGGGTTCTGTAACCTCATTAATATCACGTAAACTAAACATTCTTGCAGGTGCTTCCTTTGAGTTGCTGGTATTGCTACTGATTAGAGATGATGTTGTTGCAGGAGTTGTTGCAACAGGACTTGGTGGAAGGCTTCGATCGTCGTTTTGTTCTTAATTAATGAAGCTGTCTTCTTTGTCATCATTGAAAAATAATCCTTCAATTTTCTTTTCTTCTTCACTCCATCTCCAATAATCAGCTTCATCATATTCTACATCTCTTGAAATAATAATTTTCGTAGTGAGAGGGTTGTATAGCCTATATGCCTTGCTTCTTTTTTCATAACCAATGAAGATACATTTCTCTCATTTATTGTTGAGCTTTTTTCTCATCTGGTCAGTAACATGAGCATATACGATGCATTCAAAAATCTTGAGATGTCCAACTCCTAGCTTTTGATTACTCCAGGCTTCATTTGGCATATTATATTTCACACTTTTTTTCAGACACCGCTTCAAAAAATAAACAGTACATTGAATAGCTTCAGCCTAGAAAGTTCTTGGTAAATGTTTACCTTTAACCATTCTTCTTGGCATTTTAAGAATAGTGCAGTTCTTTCTTTCAATGACTTGATTTTGTTGTGGCGTGTACGAAGTTTTCAACTGTGAATAATTCTGTGCTCCTTGCAGAAGCTTTCAGACAGCTTTGAAGTATACCTATCGCCTCTATCAATTCTGAGTTTCTTAATATAATGTCCACTATGTTTTTCTATTTAATGCAAGTTTCACACAGTTGATCAGGAGAATTAATTCCTGGCAATCCATTTATCATTTTCTCCTTTGACAATAGCTTCAGGCCAAAAAATCCAAGATGCCCGTACCTTAAATGCCACTACCATGAATCATCCTTGATTGCATTCTTCATACACTGCACCTTTCTAAATTCAATATAAATAGTGAACAAACGGTTATGCGCCATATCAACTTGGGCAATTATTTTATCACTCTTATTTTTTAGGGTGAGCATGCAATTCTTCATATGTACTTCATATCCTTTTTCTAGAACTTATCCAAGGCTGATGATGTTGCTCTTCAAATTTGGTACGTAATAAACATCTGATATGTACTTTTATCCGTTCTTTTGTGTAATAGTAACTTTGCCTTTACCTTTGACTGTGACGTATGATTCATCTCTAAATGTTATTTGTCCGTGAATATTCTTGTCCAACTCTGAAAATAAGTCTTTTCAACTACACATGTGATTGTTGACACAATTATCAAGATATCAAACATTTTTACTTGATTTTTCACTTTATTTATAAGTGAGGAATACACTAGATTCCACATTTTCTTCTTCTTTAGCTGTTGCTACAAGATTTCTCTCCTCCATCTTTGGAGTTTATCTATACGCATAACTAAAATGACCATATTTATTGCAATTATAAAATTATATCTGAGATTTATTTCCTTGTTGCAATATAACTCTTTCTCCATCTCGGCCTCGAACTCCTCATCTATGACTTGATGTCTGATTTTCTTCGCTTGTTTGGCCTCTACCATATGATTGATTGCCTCGTTATATGTTCCTTGTCCACCTCTATTTCTTCCTCTATATCCTCCACAATATCCTCCACGATTACATGTACCTTGTCCAAAATTATCACTAGCTCCACTGTCATTAAATTACAGTTTGCTTTGCAAGACTTGCTCCAATTTTCCAGTATCATCATTTTACTTCATTTTATGCTCATGGGCTTGAAGGGAACCCATAAGTTTGTTGATTGATATTTGTGATATATATTTTGATTCTTTGATGGCAACAACCACATAATCAAATTTGCGTGTCAATGACCACAAAACTTTTTACATTACTCTTACGTCATCAAGAGTTTCTCCATTTCTTTTCATTTCATTTACCACCGCTTTCACCCGAGTGACATAATCATCAACTCTTTCTGAAGGTTTCATTTTCAACGTCTCAAAGTCAGATCTAAGGGTTTCTAAACGCCCTATTATCCTTTTTACGAGCTTCTTTCAATACTCTTTTTTCTTCATTTTTCAAAGCCGCTTCGGTAGCTGCATTTTCGGGATTGACATATCCTTCTTCAATGTCTCAACAACCTTGAGAGCCGAGAAAAGCCTTTATTTGGATGCTCCAATTGCCACAATTTGTCCTTGTTAATTTCAAGATCTACGGTTGAATCATGTTTGCCATTGTGACATCAACACGAAGCTCGCTTGGATACCACTTGTTGGAAGCGTGATAGATAATTACTAGCTGAAATACTAATTTTATTACACAAATACAAATATCTTTTTGATTTTATACTAGCTACTGCTAGTTTACAACTCCTTTCACTCTCAGCACAAATCACAGGTTGATAAAACATTCGCCTTTACAAAGGTTTAAATATAGTCTTTTGGGTTTATTCTCATTGAGTAATAAAAGACTAAGCCCAATCATGGGTGTTGTTGCCCACTTGATTCGTGTTTGTGTTAATAGTTGTCTTCGACATGTACACGCGTGTTTCTTTTTAGGTACAGTTCACGTGAATTTATCAAAATTGAACGTAAATGCCCCTTTGTTTCAGCTATAAAAGGGAGTCTTCCTTCATTTGCAAGATGTACAGAAAATTATTCACCTTTCTTCTTCATTTCTCCATTCTGCACCTTCGTAGTCTTTCTCTACTTCCAGTTGGCTCTCCGCCTCTTCCAAATTTTCATTATTTCCTCCCTTATTCTACCATTCCTTCTTTCCAAGAAAAAGAACAACCCTTTTGAGTTCCATCTTGTTCATTCAAGTGTATAAATTTGGAAACACTGTATTAATTCTATTTTATTTAATTTTAATTATTTTATAATATAAAATAAATATTCAAGTATAAACTAGTTTAAAAATCCTTTAGCTGCTATAAAAAAATAGAAAGGACGAATCAAATCAACTCGAATTGGTGTAATTTAATTAAGTTGATTTGATTAATTGAGAATATTTGTAAATTTTAAGGGTTAATTTTTTTAAAATATGAATAAATCGATACAATATGTACAATTTGTTATTATATCGGTTTTAAACTCCCATGTTACTCTCTCGTCAAACACTAAATGACACTTCATGGAAATAGCTTAAGAAACAATCTTAATTAGTTGAGTGATCATTTTAATATTTTAAAAGTTGAATGAAAAAAATTAATTAAGTAATCTACATTATAATTTAGCCAAAGAATAAATATGTAAAATCACATGTAGTATATGTTAAAATCAAGTAGTATATATCTAAAAGCAATAATTAGAATTACACCTTGAGTGAAATTACTCTTTCATTTATTATTTATATTATTCAATTTTGGATTATACTTTTACTAGTATTTCAATAATAAAAAGTAAAAATTAAGTTTTCTAAAAAGTCTACTCTCTCTAGCATGTCTCTGGTCTGCTGCTGGTAACACGTCTCTAAATTTTTGTTTTCATTTTTATTTTTGTTTCATTTTTTAATAGTTGGTTTGGTTGTTTGACTCTTCCTGGGGTTAATCTGGTGTTTCAGGTGGTACAAGGTTACAGTCAAGGAGAATAAGATGGCAGAGTTGAAGTTAGATGATGGGGAAAAAGAGGTGATGTTATTGCCTACTGAGTTTGATTCCTATAAGTCAATCTGTGAGTTTTCCTTGGTTGGTTGTTTCCTTACGACAAGCATAGTCTATTTTCTAGAAATGAGGAGTACGATGGCGAACCTCTGGCATCCTTTAGAGGGTGTTAATATCTCAGATCTACGGGAAAGGAGATATTTGTTTAAGTTTTTTCATAAGATGAACATCGAATGAGTGATACATTGGGCTTTGTGGACTTTCAGTAATCATTTATTGAATATTCATTGACTCGAGGAGAACGAAGATCCGATGCAAGTTTATTTATTTTTTTCTTCTTTTTGGGTTCAAGTGGATGATCTACCTCCAAGTTTTTTTGTTGGAGAATGTAGCGAAACAACTTGGAAATTTTATTGGTAGATTCTTGGAATATGATACGAAACAATTGAGTAGGGGAATGAAAAATTATTTATGTGTTCGAGTTCAATTAGATGTTAGATGCCCATTGAAGCGAAAGAAAAAAATCATGATCTTTCTTGAGAAGTGTACTTATGTGATTTTTAATTATGAAAGGTTGATATTCTATTTTCTATGTGGTTGCTTAGGATATATTGATTCTTTCTGCCCGATTAGATTTAACAATGGTGTGGAAGGCACAAAATTTGGTTGGGATTTGACTTTGAAGGCACAGTCAATGAGAGCCAGTACCATGAATAGCGTATGCTAAAGGAGGAAGAAGATGGAGAGTTGCGAGAAATGAATCAGAAACGGTCTGATTTAGGGAGAAATTTAAGGGATGGGATAAGGTGAGAATCAGGGATGAGGGTCAATCTTGTATTGGGATTTAATCTGGAAGGAGTCCTGAGTAGTGATGTCGTGAATTATGGGGAATCTTTAAAAGGATTAGGCCAGATGGACATGGAGCATGATTTGGAGGAAAGCTCGATTAAGAGTGGTGATGGAAAGAAAAGACCTCGAATGGATATTTTGGATCCTAACGTTTCCAATACTATGGATTTGTTAGTGTCCAATGACGAGTAATCTAAAGCTCAGGTTCAATTTTTATTAGCAGTTACTAATGGTCAAGTCGAGCAATCGCAATGAAAATATTATGTTGGAATGTCCGTAGTTTGGGGAATCCATGAGCTATTATGGGACTTCGGCACATGTTGAAGGTTTATAATCCCCAATTGGTCTTTTTTATGAAGACAAAATTAAATGGTATGCGAATGAAAAAGGTATGTAGAAATTTGGTTTTCAAAATGGAATTGATGTTCAAGCTAAGGAGACACGATGGGGACTTTTTCTTGCATGGAAGGAAAATTACAAGGTACAAGTGCAAAATTATTTAAAAAATCATGTGGATGTAGAGATTCAAGAAGATGAGGCAAGTCCAAAATAGAGATTGACGGATTTTTATGGAGCCCCAAATGTGTGAAATAGACGGATACTTGGAATTTGTTGAGACATCTAGGAAGGAACCAATACTTGCCATGGATAGTATGTGGGGATTTCAATAAGATTAATTATTCCTATGGAAAGGTTAAGGGCGTCCCAAGGGATGAAAGGTGAATGGAGGAATTTCATGAGGTGTTAGAAAATTATCGGTTAATAGATGTTGGATATTCAAGATCATGGTTTACATAGGAGAAGTGGAATTTGCTAGAAACAAGCATTAGAGAAAGATTGGACAGAGGAGTGGAAAATGTTGATTGCTGACCATGTTTCCGAATGTTGTGATACGACATCTGCCACATTCTTTTTCGAATCACTTTCCTCTATTTATTCAAACGAATCAGTGAGATAATAGGTGGGGATGAAAAGATTTTGATTTAAGGCATGGTAGATTGTAGAGGAATTGTGTGAGGAAAAGGTGAAAAGAATATGGGAATCAACATCGGGAGATATCATTAAGAAGCTGGGTTGCAGAAATGGGCCGAGACCATTAGAGCAAAGCGGGAAAGGTTACAAGGACTTTAACAAGAAAGTTGGAAGAATTGAACGGTCTAGATAGAGATGATAAGACTCTTGTAGAGTTCATCATTGTAAAAGTCAACCTTAATCTAGAGATCGACAATGAAGAAGTGTATTGGGAACAAAGAGTATGAGTGAATTGGTTGAAGATGGGAGATAGAAATACAACTTTCTTTCATAATTTTGCCTCCTAACATAAGTGAATGAATCATAGTGGTAGCTTGCAATATGAAGATGGGAATGTACCTATGTATGAACTTGAGATGGAAGGGATTGTACAGAAGTATTTTTAAGAACCTTTTCTCTACAAAAAGGATTGGTGATATGGAGCATATTCTAGCTATCGTGGACAGGTGTATTTCAGATAGTATGAATCATATGTTAATACCTAGATATACGTAGAAGGAGGTTTATTTGGCTCTGAAGGGGATGGGCCCAACAAAAGAGTTAGGGGAAAATGGTTATCCGACACTCTTCTTTCAAAAATTTTTGCACATCATTAGGAGGGAAGTCGACACCTACTGCTTGAGAGTCTTGAATGAAAGTAAGGTCTTGGAACCTCTTAATTTTACCAATATTGTATTAATATCGAAAGTATACTATTCGATGAATTTAACGAATCTTAGGTCGATAAGTCTTTGTACGGTTCTTTATAAAATGATTTCAAAGTCTGTAGCTAGTCGGTTTCAAAGAGTATTGGGATGTTGTATTGATAAAGCTCAAAGTGCATTTGTGTCATGGCACTTGATAATGGATAATGTTTTTTAGCTTATGAAATTCTGCACACTTTTAGGCAAAAATGAACAGGAAGTAAAAGCTTTATGGCATTGAAATTAGACATAAGTAAAGCTAATGATCTATTTGAATGGCCATTTTAAGGAGGAGGATGTTACGAATAGGTTTTGCTAATTCTTAGGTAAAGCTCATTATGCTGTGCATAGCTGCTATTTTGTATTCAGTTGTAGTTAATGGGAAAGTTGGAGAGGTTTTTAGACCTACTAGAGGCCTATGGTAGGGAGATCTGTTAAGCCTTTTTCTTTTTATAATATGCAATGAAGGGTTTTCGTCCCTTATGAGATTAGCTATGAAGGATGGTTTGATGAAAAGGGTTAAAGTAAGTAAAAGGGGACCTCAAATCTCTCATTTAATGTTTGTTGATGATTTTATTTTATTTGGAGAGGCTACTAAGAGGGGGGCTCATATTTTGAAAGATATATTTAGGGAGTATGAAGTATGTTTTGGGCAGAGTATTAACTATGAGAATTCAATTGTGTTCTACAGCTCAAATACTTCTAACATGGCAAGGGAGATAGTATCAAAATTATGAATGTTAGAACCTCAACAGATATGGAGAAGTATTTGGGTTTACCGAATATGGTAAGATGAAAGAAGAAATTATCGTTTTAGGTCTTGAAGGATTGTATCAAGAAAAGGATTGATAATTGGAGTACTAGACAATTATCGCAAGGTGAAAAAAAGGTCTTCATAAAAGTTGTTCTTCAGGCTATATCGACGCATTCAATGGCTTGCTTTCTGCTACCAAAGTCACTCTGCGGGGAATTAGATAATATAATGACGAAATTTTGGTGGCAAAAAGGACATAGAAAACGAGGGATTCATTTATGCGAGTGGAAATGGTTATGTGAAATAAAAGAGAATGGGAGTTTAAGTTTTAGATGTTTAACAAAATTCAATTTAGCTTTACTTGAAAAACAGGGTTGGTGACTAATTATTATCTGAATTTGTTGTTAGCTCGTACTTTAAAAGATAAATATTACCCGAATACTAAATTTTTAAGTGCCAGGTTGGGAAATATACCTTTTTATACCTGGAAGAGTGTTTGGCCAGCTAGGGGCTTGTTATAGATAAGCTATGTGGCGGGTTGGGAATGGAGTGAAAATTTCGATGATGGATGCAACGTGGGTACCAGGGGTAGTAAACTACAAGGTACAAAATATTTTCAGTACTTTAGGCATTAGCATGGTTGCAAATCTGATAGATGATAACTCTAAAGTCTGGAAAATAGATGTAGTGAATAATACCTTTAGTGAAAATGATGTGAACAGAATTTTACGAATTCCACTAGCAAAGTAGTCGCACGATGATTTATGGTATAGAGAGGGGAAACATCGGGAGTATTCTATGCGAAGTAGTTACAAGCTACTTTTAAAAGGTGCCATAGACCCTATTTCTAATTACAATCAAAACACTTGCAGGGCTTTTTAGAAAAAATATAACACCCTCACTCGACCCAATTTAGGTATAGGGTGCCACAAATGGACCGGATTAAACTAAACACAAATTTTAAACTTAAAATTTTAAAGATTGGCTTTATTAAGTAGTATTAAAGATTTCTTACAACAGAAACCTTAAATTAAAATAAAAACTATCACCAATTTCAAAATCTAAGGAAACTATTTATTTACAATATATTTGACCTCGAGGCGAAACCTCTAAAGGTACCCCCATTATGTACATGACTCCTAACTAACAATGTTACTTATTCCAATAAGGATTTGCTTGCCCCCTCCCCTCATGTTCTTTATTCCACGAATCATATAACATAAGTCATATCTTCTGTAAGTTCAAAAGAACTTAGTGAGTTTCTTTGTATATATATAAGTCCCATCATGCTGAGGTTTTAAATAGAAAAAATCAAACACACTACTTATTTCGTTTAGACAATCTCACTTTATCTAGAGTGTCAGATTCCTATTCGACTTCCACGTTTCTTTGATGGTAGATTGATTGCTAAGCGATCATTACCTAGTCAACGTATGACCATTCAACTAATTTTGGTGGATTCTAGATTAATTATCATCCTTGCGTGTTTTCAATTTTCCTTGCTCATATCACATTTTGTTCCCTTCCTCACACTTTCTATCATGAATATCCTTTTTAGTTTTATCATGACTCGTAAAAACACCATAGTTCTAGCGGGTAAACTGACATTCTACACATAAGGCCTACTAGAAAAGGCCCACGCCACACTAGGCGGACTTAACCTTATTTCATTCTTTCCTACTTCTACCTTACATTTGGGTTGAAATGTTGTTGGGTTACACCCTTGTAAATGACTTTAATTGCGATACCTTGCTTTTAAGGCGCATCAAATTTGTTTGCATTGGACTGTTTTAGCTTACCGTTTCTAGAAGACTATTAAACGTTCAAGTTCAAATTCTTCCTTGTACAATGGTTCCATATGGAACTAACTCCATAGTGGACACTTGCACTAGGTTTTCCCTCAAAGAGGAATAGTCTTGACAAAAATATCTGTCACTTGGATTAACCTTCTTGGTACCTCTTCCTGTCAATGGGTTTTAATTATCCATTCTTTACCAATAGATTACCCAGAGTACTTATTATCGAACCTATAACATACAAAGTTCCACTAAACCTCTTAGCGGTACTTAATGGCCAATTCGTACCTGCGGCCACATATAGAATTCTCTTTCATTTTTTATATATTAAGTATTATCGACACATCAATTACATAACTGATTTTATTTGGGTTACCGCCCTACACCTTACCGACTTCCTTGTTCATCGCTTTGGCAAACTTTGCCCATTTTGTTACCTTTACCCTTCTTGGATAATTCCTTAAATCCTTGGCTAACTATCACTTGTCAACACTTGTATTTTACCTCGTTTGCATGATTTTGTGAAACTCCATACTACCCTATGTTTAATGCCCCAACGAACACCTTATGTTGCCATAGCTGAGTTATGGTCTTATTCATTAGGCCCCATGTTTAATGTCCTTATGGATTTCCCCGTGTTAATTGTCCTGACAGATTGCCATATTTTTAATGTCTTCACAAACTCTCTATGCTACCAAAACCAAGTTATGGTCTTACACAAAATACCCCATGCTTAATGTCCTTGCAAACTCCATTAGTCACCATAGTTGAACTAAAATCTTACACCTAAAACCTCTTTGAGGTGTTGCCTCGAAGGACCTTACTGCCATCATGGTGTTACCCCAGAAAGCCTGCTGACCGTCGAACCTAACAACTGTCATCACTATGTCGCTCTAGTGAGCTAGTCGATATCATTCTATTTTTAACCTTGACGCTCGAACACCCAAGTGTCCCTTCCATAAGGCTCGAAGCTTCACACATCATGGTTTGCATCAAGCAACACCGAATCACGAAATCTAACAAAAATTCCATTTCCCTATCTATCTGCCCATACCTCTAATTTTTCATTTCCAACCTTGATGCTCAAACACCGCAGTGTCCCCTCCACAAGGCCCAGAGCTTCGCATATCACAGTTTGCACTCAGCAACACTGGATGGCAAAATACATAAACATTGTTTCCCAAATCTTAACTTCATCTAACCCATCAATAATTTCCCATATGTACCTTACCATTTTAAACATGCAATACATGTATTTCACTTAAATACTATCATGGAGTATGTTATCCTTTTTAGACATGAAATCATACTATTTCACACATGTTGACATATTTGTAGATACTTATAAACATACCTAAACTTATGCATACAAAGCGTTCTCAAGAAATAGTGATCATACATCGTCACAGAACTCAACAACAATTCAGGCTAATTATACGGCATCGTAAAAATGGAGTATAGCCAAAATCATGAGTTAACTCAGTATTTTTAACTTAAAACTCAATTTTCCAGAAACATGAAAAACCCCTCAAAAGTTTTCCGAAAATCCTTAACTTCATTTTCTAAATCTTA
This sequence comes from Gossypium rotundifolium, assembly GCA_025506655.1. Classification (NCBI taxonomy): domain Eukaryota; kingdom Viridiplantae; phylum Streptophyta; class Magnoliopsida; order Malvales; family Malvaceae; genus Gossypium; species Gossypium rotundifolium. The sequence continues at coordinate 111,950,350 of CP106723.1, forward strand.
CAAATACTGAAAGACTAAGAACCTTACCAGCTTACTAGATTCTCTAGTTTTTCGACTCAAACCTCATGATCACCGCTTATGTAGAGCTTCTCGTAACTATCTCTTCTTTAGAGAAACCTCAAGAAGAAGATAAAGAAAAGAAAAATAAGTAGATCTGAGAAGATTTCACCTTAGGAATTCATTTCCAAACTATTTATAACTCTTCACGAACATTCTTCAATTGTATAGGAACCCTCTATAGACAATCATGTTGTCTCCCACTAAGGAACTTGTTGGTTTTAATCCAATTGATCCAAAATTGGACCTCAACCATGTCCCAATCAGTCACTAATTTTTCAGTAGAGGCCGAAAAATAATGGCTTCTTTCAATTTAACCCCTAATTATTCCTAATTTCTGGATGGTGTGTCATTGAAAGCACCAAATATATCCTATCCCTAAATAACAAAAAGAAATAGTATAAGGGGAGTAGGGTCAAATCCTCAGGGACTTGATCATTACAGCTTCTTGTTCCTCAAAATCATGGGCGAATTGTGCACAAGAAAAACAGCTGACATGAGAAAATTTAATAAAAAAAATTAGAATATGGATGAGTTGAAATTAAATATATTGAAATCGCAATTGTAAAAAGAAACAAATTTGAGAAAAGAGGTTTTTGATTTGAGAGTTTCCAGCCTCAGGTTATCTTGATCCTCCTTTGGTTCAACATAGACTTTTAGGTGATCCTTCACATGACCGAATAAGCCAATTATAGTGAAAGAGGACGCCTAAAACCACCAGCTCCACTTAGGTTATAGCCTTACGATCGAAAGTAACTTGACTCTAGCCAACCATCACTTTTGTGGGACCATCTTACACTAGATAATCGTTTCTCAATAGAGAATGTCATGCCTTTTCGTCTCTTGGGCTCGACAACCACTGACGCAGTAATTTAACGAATCGACTATGCAACCTTCCCAAAACATACAAAGCAGACGCCTTTGTATAAGATGAAAAGATTACTTTCGGGAGGACATGGACGGAAACGTCAGTCCCATAATGCGGAGAAATGATGAATACTCGTTGAGAAGAGTTAAGTATGGGTTCTAAGCCTCATGAACTATTTTTAAGTAATCTTGATAACCTTTGGCTAGACGAGTTTAGTTACTCATACTTTTGGGAATAAAAACACAAGTTTAATGAAACGAAATTTTATTGGAAAGGAAAAGAAACAAAAGGCTAAGAACCTTAGAGGGAAGGAGTTTTTTTTACAGAAATGATCAGTGAGTATTCATGTCACTCCATCCCTATTTATGGTACATGAAAGACCCTAGTTGGTTCCTATTCAAACTCTAGATGATAATGTAAGAGATATAATTTGAAATTAAATCTAAACAATATAATAATAATCCTAACAATAATCCTAAAAAGATAATTCAAATTTAAACAAAGTTTATGTCCGTAAATTTTTTCTTTGAAAATTTTCCCCAAGTCTTCCACACATTGTATTTTCGGCACCACTTCTTCCTATTTCACATGCTGACCCATTTTGCCTTTAAATTCATGCTTTTTGGCCCTAAATTTCTTTTTGCCCCCAAATTTCCTTTTGCCTTCAATTTAATCCCTACAAGATAATAAACCAGAAACAACCCAAATTAGTAGAATCATACTCAAAATATATATGTAATTAACTCATAAACGTATGTCATTCTAGAGTATTATCATATTCCCCTACTTAGCCCATGCTTGCCCTCAAGTATGGCTCCTATTCCACTATGTAATTTAGATTTTACTATGAAAGAAGTATCTCCAAAGTTTTATAGAAATTAGGCATAATGCATATGAAAATAAAAAAAATCTTTAGCTTGCTTTACGTAAAAATGAAAAGTACTCCAACTTAAACACACAAAAATTAAATTGACTTTTTATTCAAAAAAATAAATCGACTTGGATTATTTTATGAAAGTTAGGTAATTTACTAAACTTACCAAGACACCCTATTTGTTTCACCCTTAGTCCCCAAATTCAAATATCTTCATTTCTTTTCCTTAAGAATGTATTGACCATTTTGACGCGAAGTGGAATAACAACCCAAGCACCCCACCCGATAACTCCACCTAACACACTACTAATTTATTTTTTATTTTTGTCCATAATTTCAATTAGCAGAGATTTACCTAACACATCACACGACCTTTTAAAGCGAAAGTAAAATGACAACCCAAGTACCCTACCCTAGTTACTCAGTCAGTCACGTTTTAAGTTATGCCCATAACCACAAAATCATCAGATTTTATTCTATTTTATATTTTAAAATGAAACAGAATTTTAATTTTGGAGGACTAAAAAAACAATCAAGTGTCAAAAATAAGTTTTGACAACTACCTAACAGTCATGAAAATAAATTTAGCATACATTCGTATTAAGTGCCGTCTTTGCATTTAGACTCAATCGACTTTACTATAAGCAAGATAGGGTTAACTTCATTAATTATAATTATTTTAGCCTAATGGAAATAAAATAGTGGAGAACTAACCTAGTAGACAAGAAACATGCTCGCGAGTCAAATAGTGGGTAATTCCTAGTCAAAATCTTGGGCATGAAAAAGGGCAGGATATATTAAAAATAAATGAATGTTGGCAAAAACAAGCATAGAGCAGCAGCAATAATAACACAATAGAAAAAATAGCAGATAAAACAGTAAAAACAATGATGAAAGCCTCCCTCCTACTTAAAAAGCATTACCCCCAATGTGAAAATAGTGTTAACAAATATAATGAAAGAGAAAGGGTTTAGAACACTCCCCATGTCATTTTCGTTACTGTTTTCGACCGTTTCCAAATTTAATTTTTTGTTTCCTCGATTCTCCTCGACATAAGAAGAGAGTAAATTTTATTAACATGCAAGAAAATAAAGAACATAAAATTGGGTTGCTTCCCAACAAACACTTGTTTAACGTCATTAGCTTGACAATCGAACTAGTATTGTGGCTGTTCTAACTGAATATTTTTTATCGTATGGGCTTGGAAATTTGGTGCATCAAACAATATTTCAAGTTCACTTTCATGAAGTGACTCAAAAGTTTCTTCTACTAAGGAGTCAATTATGTCGACACGGTTAAATTCAAAATTTCATTAAGGTGACTAATAGCATCGTAAACGTTAAACTTCACGACCTTCTCGTTAAACTCCATCATGAGGGTTCTACTACGCACGTCAATCTTAGTACTTGCGGTACTAAAGAAAGATCGCCCCAACAATATATCTAAAGACCCAAGATCGTTACCCTCTTCTATTTTCACCACATAAAAGTTTGCGGGAAAGATAAGCCCGTTGACTTTCACTAATACGTCTTCAACGACTCCTTCGATATGCATAATAGACATGTCCACCAATTGAATGATAACACCTATTTTTTAAAAAAAATTCACGTTAAGTGATTCATAAATGGAAAAAGGCATTACATTTATAGAGACCCTTAAATCACATATAGCTTTTTTAATTCCTAATTGACCTATTTTGCATGGTACTGCAAACATGCCCCTATCTTTACATTTTATTAGCATCCTTTGCTGTAACACCGTAGATACATTTTCACCAATACTTACATTTTCATTTCAATCAATTTTCGCTTGTTGGTGCAAAGCTCTTTAAGGAACTTGGCATATCGAGAAATTTGTTTTATGGCATCCAATAATGGTATGTTGATCTCGACGTTTCTAAATGTTTCGAGAATCTCTTTTACCTCATTACTTCTTCGATGTTGGTTCAACCGTCCTGGAAATGGAGGTTGAATTGTAAGCAATAGAGGTTTCATTCGAACCTATTCATCGTACTGCTTTTCTTAGGTGAAATCTTGATCACAATTCCTGCCAAGATTTGGTACCAATTCTTTTCCACTTCGCAATGTCACTACATTTGCGTTTTGTCTTGGGTTAAGTTTCATTTGTGACAGCAACTTTCCCTATGAGTTTATTTTCTCAATTGACATGGTCAACTCTTTTATAGATGCATCGATTTTCTTTTGAAAATCAACAGTTTACTATTGAAAATCAAGCACATTAGCTGCTAATTTATTTAATATGGCTTTTAAAGAGGTACCTAGATCTTGCGTTTGTAGTGGAAACCAATTTTGGTATGGCTGGTTATACCGCGGGTTCACCCAAAACTCAAGTTAGGATGGTCTTTCCATCTTGGGTTATATGTATTAGTGTAAGGGTCATATCGCCTTTGGGGTGGTCCATGAAAGTTCCCCACAACATCCAAATAGGCTATATTATCGTCATACAAACTAAGACATGCATAAGTTGTATGTTCAAGTGCTGCACAAATTTCGCATAGTCGGGCTGGTCCTGCTTTTACTGTAAAAAGAGAGTTCACGATATTAGTAAGTGTATCAAATTTATCTTCTAAAGTTGAATTACTTAGCTAGTGAAACCTTCTAGTGGATTTAGGATTGTCTTGGAATTGCTGAATATTTGCAGCCATCATAGATATCAAGTCCCCTGCCTGTTAGAGGGTCATGTTGACCAATGCCCATCCACTGGCGGCATCTATCATATTCATTTTCATGAGCTTCAAGCTCTTATAAAAGTATTGGAGAAGAGTCTATTCTATTATCCCATGTTGTGGGTAACTTGCACACATTCTTAAATTGTTCCCAATAGTCGTAAAGAGACTCCACATCCTTTTGCCTTATACGACAATCTCCTTCATTAGCTCAACTGCATACGATGCTGGGAAAAATCTGTTGAGAAACAAACGGAAAAGATCAACCCAGGTTGTGATAGATCCTGGAGGTAGATTAAACAACTATTCCCTAGTAGAATCTACTAGGAAAAAAAAAAGCACGTAATTTGATTTGATCCTCAATTACACACAGAGGTTTCATGTTAAGACAAACCATATGAAACTCTTTTAGATGTTTGTGCAACCTTCCCAAAACATACAAAGAGGCCACCTTTGCACAAAATGAAAAGATTACTTTTGAAAGGACATGGACGAAAGCTTCAGTTCCGTAATATGAAGAAATGATGAATACTCGTTGAAAAGGGTTAAGTACAAGTTCTAAGCCTCATGAACTCTTTTTGAGGAATCTTAATAACCTTCAGCTAGACAAGTTTAGTTACTCATGCTTTTTAGGAATAAAAACACAAGTTTGATGAAAAAAATTTTATTGAAAAGGAAAAGAAACAAAAGGCTAAGAGTCTTAAGGGAAATCAGTTTTTTTACAGAAGTGATGAGTATTCATGTCACTTCATCTTCTATTTATAGTACATGAAAGACCCTAATTGGTTCCTATTCAAACTCTAGATGATAATGTTTAAGAGATATAATTTGAAATTAAATCTAAACAATATAATAATAATCCTAACAATAATCCTAAAAATAAAATTCAAATTTAAAAAAAAATTATGTCCATAAATCTTTTCTTTGAAAATTTACCTCAAGTCTTCCACACTTTCTATTTTCGGCACCACTTATTCCCTATTTTGCATGCTGGCCTATTTTGTCTTTAAATTCACACTTTTTGCCCCCAATTTTTTTTCCTTCAATTTGGTCCCTACAAGATAAAAAACTATAAACAACCCAAATTAGTAGGATCGTACTCAAAATATATATAATTAAATCATAAAAGTATGTCATTTTAAAGTATTATCTTAGGATTTAAAAAAGAAATAAGGTTTCACAACTCTCCCACCCTAAAAAAAATTTGTACTTGAAATTTTCTTTTCCAATCAGCCTCAGAAGCGGATTCAAAGGAACTATTTCCCTATTTCTGCTCTCATATGGTTCACAAAAGTAATCACTTTTGATTCCTATAAAAACCTTCAGCTTGGTTACTTTTTCATACATTCGCTTTACACTTACTCTACCCAATTTGTGGATCCTTCAACAGTTAACAAAATATGGATATAGACTTGTTGGCAGGTATCTGATCTTTCCATTACTAGATACACTCCAATCCAGAAATTCTTTTCGCAAATCTTAATTTGGTGGACGCTCTAAAGTGAATATCTCCTGGCTGACATCTTATTGATTTTAATTTTGGTGGGTAATCCAAAATTCCTAAATTTTTTGTATGCTAACCCTGCCCACCTAATGGGTTAATTCCTTTTAGTTACAGGGCAACTAAGCTCGTCTAAAATATATTTCTCTACTACCTTGGCAGAGTACCAAAGCTACCACTTTAATTTTGAAGTTCTACTCTAAAGGTGACAAAAGCTTATCAACCCTACTCAAAAGGGCTATCATTGAACGGACTTAAGACTATTTCTACTTTTCTGAGAGCTACACCCTAGTGGGTAACAGTTGGCAACTATCCCTACCTTGGGAATACTAAAGGATTTTTATCTTTTCTTGATGCCAATAAGTGTCCTGCATGAATTGATAGACTTGAACGGTTCTTTACCATTCATTAAATTTTTCATAACTTATCATACATGCTTTTGGTTATAAATAAACCAGAACGATGGGATGAAAGTTCATAAGTCTATAGACATTTGGCTTGGCCTACCCACTTATTATCCCTCACTTCTCTTCTTCCTATCTTTCTTTTTCTCGTCTAATTACAATATTGGGTGTTGTTTCCTAGTATTCTTATCACCGAAAATTTTGACGATAAACTCTTTATCTCTGTCTTCATATTAGCTGAGTAAAATTAAATAGACAACATAAGTAGGGTGAGGACTTGTAACTTACATGAGCATATTCACCAAACACGATATGGTGAATCACCCAACCATTCAAGGAATCAAGATACCCTACCTTAATTATTCTTTCGGGGTGGTTCGAAAGGAGTATCGACTAGGCGATGCAATTGACTACCTCAGAACCCCTTTTTGTGCATCTCCCTTTGCTACTAACCATCTCATCTATTATAGTATCTTTCCCTTGGATGAGATGGGTCTTTCCTTATCTTGGAGAGGATGGTTAAACGCAGGAGAATATGTATCTCTTCTGCCTATGAGTAAGCTAGGACATGACATGAATTTGCCTTAAGAAATGGGGGAGTCCTTTTCCACGAACTCCCCATTCCCTTCTTGGATTCTTCTCATAACGACTCTTACTGTAAATCATAGGGAGACCACGTCAGTACCATTTACTTCTCTTTCTTTTTCTTATCAAGAGTTTACCACCCTTCTTTAACAACTTGATGATTCCTTTCAATTATTGACAAGGTGAAAAAAATCCTTGACTTCCTTTCAAACGAAGTGAAGCCAAATAGGTTGATTTCAATAGGATTATCTATTCTGGTAGACAATGTTGTGTATCCCCAAATTCATGGAAGTTCATTTACCAAAGTTACATGTTTACATATTCTTTCTCCACATGAAAGTCTAAATTCAACCTTTGAAGGTTTATAAAAAAAAGGGTTAGAAAATAGTACTAACCTTTAGAAGCTTCACCTTGATGAAATGGTAAGGTTGCAAAATAGGGGTTTCTAAATCCTTGAGGAGTATACTTTGCATACCAAGTCCAACATCCAAGTGTATCTTACTTCTCATCTTTCTCATTTAATCCCCATTCAAACCTGATACAAGTGTCTTCCTTATTAGACTTCAAACTTGCGACTAAGTATAATCGCTACTATAGGTCCTTCTTATCAAATCTCACAACTTCACTCGTATATGCAAACTTGCCAATTTTGTCCTTGAATCCGACACTCCCACTCATTTAGTTCCAATGAAGAGATTGCCAAAGAGGACGGAAGGAATATGACAAGTTTCTCATTTTTAAAAATCAAGCGTGATCATTTTTACTCTTTTCAAAAACTTAACCAAAAGGAAGTAAAGACACTTTTGAAATGACAACCCTAGCAAATAAAAATGCTTAATTTTCTTTGTATATTTTCTTTAATGAAATTTTATTTTCTTCATCACTTGTATTTTCAATCACTTCATTTACTTATCCGTTGCTTCTACATTTGTTTCGCTCCATCAATTTCGACGCATACTTCTACATACAACACATAATAACTTAATAAAAGCAAGAACTCAATGACCTAGCCAGATTGAACATAATGCACATAAAGGGTACTTTTTCAATTCCTTTATCCAAAGGACCGACTAAATCATGCTCTAATACCACTAAATTTGTAACATTCCCACTCGACTCGATCATTGAATCTGAGTATGGGGTGCCACAAATGGACTGAATTAGACTAAACACAAACTTTAAATTTAATAGTTTTAAAGATTGACTATATTAAGTAGCAATAAAGTTATTTTACAACAGAAACACCTTAAATTAAAATAAAAACTATCTCCAATTTCAAACTCTAAAAAAATTATTTATTTACAATAAACTCGACCTCGAGGCAAAGCCTCTGAAGGTACCCTCATTATGTTCATGACTCCTAACTAATGATGTTACTTGCTCCAATAAAGTCTGGCTCAATCCCCTCCCCGAGTTTTTTATCCCTCGAATCCTGCAACATAATCCATATATTTTATAAATACAAATGAACTTAGCGAGTTTCTTTGCACATATATATAATTAAGTCCAATCATGCTAAGGTTTTAAATAGAAAAGACCCAAACACACTACTCCTTATTTCGTTTAGACGATCCTACTTTATCTGAAGTGTCGGACTCATATTCAACTTCCATCTTTCTTTGATGGCAGATTAATTGTTGAGCAACCATTTCCTAGTCGTAGTATGACCATTCAACTAATTTTGGTGGAATCCAGATGAATTATCATCCTTGTGGGTTCTCACTTTTCCTTGTTCATATCACCTTTTATTCCCTTTTTTTTTCCTCACACTTCCTATCATGAATATCTTTTTTAGTTTTATCATGACTAGTAAAAAACACCATAATTCTAGCGGTAAACTGACATTCTACTCATAAGGCCAACTAGAAAAGGCCTATGCCACACTAGCGGACTTAACCTTATTTCATCTTTTCCCACTTCTACCCTACACTTAGGTTGAAATGTTGTTTGGGTTACCTACTTGTAAACGACCCTAATTGCAATACCTTACTTTTAAAGTGCATCAAATCTATCTGTATTGGATCATTTTAACAAAATGTTTCTAGTAAACTATTAATCGTTCGAGTTCATATTCTTCCTTATACGATAGTTTTTATGGAACTAGCTCCATAACGGATACTTTCGCACTAGGATTTCCCTCAAAGAGGAATGGTCTTTGCAAATATATCTTTCACTTGGATTAACCTTCTTGGTACCTCTTCCCGACAATGGGTTCTAAATAGCCCCTCTTTACCAATAGACTATCCATAGTACTTATGATCAAACCCCTAACATATAGAGTTCTATTGGGGCCCTTCTAGCGATTCTAAATGCGATTCGCGAATAAAATCCTCTTTCATTTGCTTATATATTAAGCATTATCGACACATCATTTCCATAACTGATTTTAATTAGGTTATCGACCTACACCCTATCGATTCTTTATATATATCTTTGGCAAACTTTGCCCATTTTTGTTACCTTTACCCCTTCTTGGAAGATTCCTCAATTTCGTTGGCTAACTATCGCTTATCAACACTTGTATTTTTCTCATTTGCGTGATTTTACAAGATCATCATCCTGGCAGACTACCTCGCGTTTAATATCCCAACGAACTCCATATGTTGCCATAATAAACTATAGTCTTACTCATTAGGTCTCATGTTTAATGTCCTAGTGGACTACTCCATTTTTAATGTCTCAACGAACTCTCTATGCCTCTAAAGTCGAGCTATGGTCTTACACAACATACCTCATGTTTAATTTCTTAGAGGCTTCATTGGTCACTATAGCCAAGCTATGGTCTTACACCTTAAACTTCTTTAAGGTGTTTCCCCGAAGGACCTTATTGTCGTCGCAATGTTGCCCCATAGAGCCTGCTAATTATTATTGCAATGTTCTATGGAACCTAATAATTTTCTTCATGGTGCCGCTCATAGCGAACTAGTCAATATCATTTCATTTCATTTTTAACCTTAATATCCGAACACCAAAGTGTCCCCTCCGCAAGGCCTCAAGCTTCAATTTGCTCCCAACAACATCGAATTGCAAAATCTAATGAAAATTTCATTTCCTTATCTATCCGCCCATACCTCCATTTTGTCATTTTATCCTTTCCAACATTAATGCTCGAACACGTGTCCTCTCCGTAAGGCCTAGAGCTTCGCACGTTGTGGTTTGCACTTAACAACACCAGATGGCGAAATATAGAAACACCATTTCCCAAATCCTAGCTTCATCTAACCCATGAATATTCTCCCCACTGTTTTAAACATGTAATACATGCATTTCATTTACATACTATCATGGAGTATGCTATCCTTTTAAGACATGGAATCAATACTATTTCATGCATGCCAACTTATTTGTGCATACTTATATACCTACCCAGCTTTATGCATACAAAGCATTCTCAAACAACAGTGATAATACCTTGTCACAGAACTCAACAACAATTAAGGCTAGTTATACGACATCCCCGAAATAGAGTATAAAAACTCACCTGATTTTTTTTACCTCCTATGCTTAGCTTTTTTGAATGCCAAATCTTTCATTCTCTTGACAACTAAGCATTATGGCCAAAATCATGAGTTAAAGTCAATATTTTCAACTTAAAACTCAATTTTCTAAAAACATGCAAAACCCCCAAAAGTTTTCTGAAAATCCTTAATTTCATTTTTTAAATCCCAAGTATATCAAAGGACTAAGAACCTTACTAGCTTACTAGATTGTCTAACTTTTCGACTCAAACCTCATAATTAGTTAACTACCTATTCTTCAAAAAAAAAAAAAAAAAGAAGAAGATAAAGAAGAAAAGAAAGTAAGCAAATCTGAGAAGAGTTAACCCTAGGAAATCATTTTTTAGCTATTTTTAGCCATTCACGCACTATCTTCAACCATATAAAAACCCTCCATTAATAATTATTTCATCTCCCACTAAGTAACTAGTTAGTTTTAATTCAACCGAACTAAAATTGGACCTCATCCATGTCCAAATCAGTCACTAATTTTTAGTCAAGGCTACCAAATTATGGCTTCTTTCAATTTAACACCCAATTATTCCTAATTGTCAGACTTAGAAGAAAATCGGGTGTGACAAAAATAATTGGAATTTAGATCTGCTCCCTAAACTAAAAATTACAATCTGGAGAATTTCCATGAATTTTCTGCCTACTTTGAATAACCTACATTATAAGAGATTACTTGGAACCATAATGTTCCCCAGATGTGCATGTGAAGTGGAGAATACAGAGTATGTATTCCGTGATTGCCCTGCAACAAAGAAATTTTTGGCAGAAATTGAATTTTGTTTGGCCACAATCGGTAACAAATTCAGAGTGCATAGAGTAGCTAACCTAGATTTTTTAAAACAATTCAACTAATCAATGTCGCCTCTTTTGCTGTACGTTGTGGGTAATCTGGACAGAATGAAACAAGTTGCTGCATGAAGGAAAACGAACACAATGACGAATAATAGCATATTTCATTACGAGCTATATGCGAGAACTGGATAGAATAGGGGAAAAGTTACCTAGCAGAGGACAGGAGATTGAGTGATGAAGATTACTAGAGAGGTCGAATCTCAAAATTAATTTCGATGTTGCCTTTAACAAACAAGAAAACACATCTTGTTCAAGGATTGTGATAAGGGATTCAAATGGAGGGGTTCTAGGATCTAAAACGGTGCTAAACAGGAACGTACCATCGGCGTTTGCGGCGGAAGCTCTCGCATGTGCTCAGGTGGTTCAAATGGGTTTGGAAATGGATCTATGAACGGTGGAGGTTGAAGGTGATTCAATGTCAGTAATCAATAAGAGTCAAAGTAATGGGGTGGACAAATCGGATATATGTGAATCCATAAAGGACATACAACAGTTGAAAACGGGTTTTCAGATATGCTGGTTTAACCACACCCCGAGAATGGCAAACATGGTGGCACATGCACTAGCTACAGAAGGATTAAAGAGAGGGGAACATATTTACTTGAGAAGAGGAGTGCTCGAATATGTCGCAGTTCCGCTAGAAAATGACCGGAGATGGATAAGATCGCTGGACTGAGCTGCCTTTAGAGAATTGGTTTCAAATCGGATCGAGACGATGGAGAGATCAGAAAAGGAAGAAACTCAATACTCTCTCAAGAACTGTAACCGACTGAAGTTGGGGTGGGTGGCCTAGAAGCTTCTTGAGCACAACAGTTCGGATTTGGGTGGACTTTTGTTTTTTGTTTTATTCTTTTATTTCATTTTTTAGTTGTAGCCGGTCTTGGACTCAATGAAGTAGGTTTGGGCTTTCATCTATTTATTAATAAAATCCAGGCTGGTTATTTTAAAAAATAATAATATAAAAGTAAAACTTGCGAATACGAAATAGATGCATTAATGATTAACTTTATGCAGTTCATATTTCCTTCCATTACTAGATAAAAAATAAGGAAAAAATGAATTTTATTACTATTTTCATTCCAACTTTAATTGTGGTTTGAAGTTAATATATTTTAATTATAGATATTACTGTAATTCCATGGAATAAAAATACATAAAATCATATGTAATTCATGTCACTTTAAAAATTTAATAATTTTAAAACATACAGAAAAGAGAGAAAAAAAATTCAATTTTCAGAATAAAAGTAAACTTATCACATTAAAAACATTTTTGAAGTAAATATTAAATTATTTATTTTTAAGATACATAATTTACATGAATACAATCATGCGAATTTTACTTATTGTTAAAATATTATTACTTTGGTTATATTTTTAATTTATCCAAAACATTTTTCTATACTTCAAACTAAATAATTAGTTATCTTTTATTTATTTTATTACTTTTTTATTGAAAACTGTTGAGATGGCACATGAATTCAATGAAACTAAAATTGATACAACTTCATTTATTTATTATATTAGATAATATCACACTTATAATGAGTAAAATGTATTTATAAAATATTTATGAAAAAATATTTATTTTTTTAGGGTAATTTATCAAAAAATACCTTTTTTTTAATTTACGGAAAAGAACCTACTAATTAATTATTTATCGCAAATGGTCATTTCCAAAAAACGTCCACATCGGTAGTTTTCGGGGATGTAAGAGAAAACGCGTCCATGAGGGAGTTTTCATCACATCGACCAAAATCGCGTCCTTGAGGTCGCTTTTGTCGATGTGGCAAAAACGCTCCCTCGGGAACGCGTTTTGCCTACTTCTAATGGTCATATTTTTTGAGCGTTGGGCCTTCAACGGTAAAAAAAAAAAACTATAAAACCCCCCACCCTTTCATTTTTTTCACACAAAGGTCATTACTCAATTTTCTCTCAAATTTCTCTCAACTTTTTCTCAAATTCTTCTCAAATTCTCTCAAATTCCTTTAAAGTTCCTCTCATATTTCACAATAGTCCTTTAACTTTTACAAAAAATCCCTATTTAAAAGTTTTTTAAATATGTTTTTGTTAAATTTAAAAATATTCAATCGTATTAGCAATGGCCGGAGAATTAATTCATCTCGACAATAAACACATCTCCGTCGATCAAATGACAATGGTAAGTTATAATTTTAATTTTTAAATACTATTTAATATTTTTTAGGTTTATGCAATTTTAAATTAATTTTTATTTATAATTTTTTAAACAGTCTGTAGGTCGAGTGTTGCAATGCTATATTCGCAATATGTCTGATCCGCCATCGCCGTTGATCGAGAATTACCTACGAGAAGTGGGTTTTTGGCATGTGGCCACGATAGGACGGGGGTGCAAGTTGGACCCGAAGTTAATTAGTGCGTTGATAGAGAGGTGGAGACCCGAGACGCACACTTTTCATCTTCCATGCGGAGATTGTACTATCACTCTGGAAGACGTGCATTTGCAATTGGGATTGCCGGTGGATGGATACGTAGTCACCGGGTCCGTAACTTCTGGTGATTAGGGAGTCATATGCTACGAGCTTTTGGGTGCTATTCCGGATAACATTTACGGAGATCCGATCAAGATGGGCTGGTTAAGAGACACATTCCTGGAGCCGAATAATGATTCGATCGAAATAGAAAGAATACGGTATGCTCGGGCATACATTCTTGAGATGATTGGAGGCTATCTGATGCTGAACTTGTCACGAAACTTCGTACATCTGAGATGGCTACTGAAACTCGTTGATTTTAGAGCAACCGGTGAATTGAGTTAGAGTCTGTTATGCTAACAAAATTGTATCGAGAGATGTGCGGGGCGACACGACCGAATAAAGCGAAAATCGGAGGTTGCCTATCACTACTGCAATCATGGGCACGGTTTTGCTTTCCATTTTTACGTCCTCAAATGGACAACCCATATACATTCCCACTCATAACGAGATAAATTTAATATTATATTTTACAATTATTACGTAGATTTAAAATATAATTGTATGCTAAAAATTTATTTAATTAGGTGAAACCATTTGGCGAGTTATGTTTGAATACCTACATTGCTAGAAGATATACGGCTTCTATTAGAGCAACGGTCGGAAGCACAAGCAAGTATTAAATAAAATATATTTTCGTAATAAAATAGTCTTTTCGTATTAGTATTTAGTATATAACTAATATTTTTTATCATGTTAATATAGTATGAGTGGACACCATACGAGGATCTGTCAATTCGGGCAGTAATTCCGGAAGAGTTTTTTCAAAATCTGAACATTTGGCATGTGAAGATGCCATTGGTCAACTATGCCACTGTGGAGATGCACCAGTCAAATCGAGTTATGTATCAATTTGGATTCTGACAATCGATTCCCATGGCACCTGAGGTGCTCGATGATGAACACAAAGTCGACTTACGGCAATTGCATACGGATTGGCCAAGATTTTGGTCAGCGTATATTAAATTATTGAAAATCGGTATGATTATATACCTACTCAAAACCGATCATCGTTCTTAAGTTAGCGTGCGTGCTAGAATAATGCCATGGTTTAGGATCCATGGTAAGCCGTATTTATTATCAGAAGAGGAGAGACGACGGCAACTTCGTGCACAAAGGGAAAGACAGGGCCCTTTAAATCTAAGGAGAATGGATGATGGGACGGGCCCATCAACAACGTCGACACAATCATCGGGCCAAACAACGAATACCACATTCTTCGGGCCCAAGACTTCAAATGACAACACCCACATCACAGCCTTTTTCGGTTATGCCAGGTGCGTATCCTAGCCTTTATATGTATCCTAACCCCTATATGTTTCCTTTTTCCAGTCCAATAGCAGGTTGGAATGCATGACCCAGTTCAAGTCCGTTCCTGACTACTCTGACTGGCCAGCCGATCTGTAGGTCGCCGTAGCATGATGGATCGCACGAGGAGCCGTCGGGGAGCTCATCTTTTTACCAATCTCTTTCACCTTATGGGATTCAGACACCTCTGCCATGGGTTATGCAAACACCTCCGTAGTCAATATTTTATCAAGGTGGGTCATCCTCCCAACACCCACAACTAGACCCCCTGCCGGAGGAACCAGAATCCCCGCCTGAGCAACTACAACCCCCGCCAGAAGCTAGAATAAAGAGGAATCTAGCGCGTATCCATCGACCATGAAACACCCCAAACCCGACCCACAAGCCCTGACCGGATCTAGCATGCTTCTAAGGAAAATCCATTCAAATCTTGTTTGAATCTTTGTTAAAAACTTGTGTGTTTTTGAAATCAGTAGTTGATTTGGGTTGGGCTCGAATTTTAAAACCCATGTCGCTTAGGTGTTAAAACATTTAATATCATCACTTAAGAAAAATTTATTTTTAACTTTAATATGATAATAATCAGATCATACTAAGTAATTTAAAAACATGCTTAACAACTTAGTACCGGAGGCCTTATTACATCAAATAAACCCGAAATAATTCAAAACTCAAATATAGAAAGAAAACTAATAAAACAAAGTAGTCTCTGGGCTTTGCATGGCCTCCTCTGAGCTCCTACCGACCCGGTCCATCACTGATCATCACCTGAAAAATAGTCCCACAAGGGGTGAGTCAAACAGACTCAATGTGTAACCACAACACTAAGGCCCAATAGATTATGGCATACAAAATCATACATACAATTACAAAAACATAAATAATAATGCAAACCCGAACCCAAACCTAAATGCCATCCGCTACACGTCTCCCGTACCAACCATCACACCGTGGGGACTACTAAGTCAACCCTCCATCCGCTACACACCATCGAAGGCGATCGCTGCAGTCGACGTGCTCATCGCCCTTATAAAATTCGTGGCATAGCCACCTTATATATATAATTGTGACATAAGTCACCACATTCTTATATTGTGACATAAGTCACCACATTCTTATATTGTGACATAAGTCACCACATTCTTATATTGGGGTATAAAACCACCAATTCACTTCCCCTTTACATATCACCCATATGCCCCATGTTATACAATTATGCATTAACCATATCATATTCCTTATTCACATTCTTATAATTTTATGTATATGCCATAGCAAAACTTATCATACTCATAGTAGGAGTAGGAAAACATACCTGAGTACTTTGTACCATAACATGGTCCCTTAGACATAATCTTACACTTTTATATTAGCACATATAATAAATTAAAGCCGTAAATCTATCAAGATTTAGTGTGGGATACACACTTGATATGCTTATCGAATTTACTGAAATCCCAAAACTCGTTCTATTACTTTAGATCTTTAATTCCTATATTCGGCCAACCCTAAAATGTTAGTAAAAAACCATTCGGCTATAAATCCAAATCCTAGTAGGATTGTTGTAATCAAATTCTTACCTTGGTGCCGATTAGATTAAAAATCAAATCCAAAACTTTGTGATCCTCTACCTTGTATTCGGCCAACATTAGATCACTTAAAGGGTTAGTTTCCGGCTTTTGAATAATGACGAAATAGATCTAGATATCACAATAGGGCCTTGGCCGAATGTACTCATGCACTTACCTTACGATTTTCAAATCCCGAAAAGTGACTGTGGATTGTAGTATCTGTCGAAATTCCTAAAAACTTATGTTAGATTAATTTTTAACATTAAATCGTAAGTAGATAGCCCTTGGCCGAATATGTCTTACCTTGAATCTTTAAAATCCCGAATATCTTTCCTTAAAGCCGACAAGAGACAAATCCCGAAAGAGTCCCTTAATACAAAAGTCGATAGCACCTTTGCTTGAAGCCCCTGAAAGATTCGGCTATGAAGGCTAGCTAGTGCTCAAAAGGTTTCGACTTTTGAGTTTTAATGGAGTAATCGGTTTCAAGAAGGAAGAGAGAGAGAGAGATATGAGCTTTATGAAGAATCGGCTTATGGTGATCTTTGGGAAGGGAATTCGACTTTTGATGAAAAGAAGAAGAAAAGAGGATGAAGAATTGGCTAGCACGGTGAGTTTTTCGGTTTAACAAAATAAAAGTGAAGAGAAAAGTTTACTAGAGAGTTTCGATTTCAACAAAGATGAGGAAGAAAAGCTTGAGGGTTTTGGCAATGGAGATGGTTAAAGTTTCGGCTATCACAAGGGTATTTCGACTTTGGAAAAATAAAAGGAGAAGAGGAGAGGCACTAGAGAATTCGGCAAAGGTGAGAGAAGAAGGAAAGATTGATGAATGGCCTTATTTTCTCTTTCAAATTAAATTACTAAGCCTAGAGAGTCCCTTTCTTGGCCATCACTCTCATATCTTTATTTTCCTACCTTAGCCGAAATTCTAAAAGAATTTGACTTCAACTTAAACTCCTACCTTAGTCTCCCTATGCCGTCCATCTCCTTAGGAGTGCTGAATTTTAACCCATTATTTTGGGCTTCATATGGCCATACTAGGCCCAAGTTATCCTAGCATATGGCGTCATTCCCAGAGCCCTAAGTGGCATCTCCGGGCCATTTTTCCAAGCCCGATTTTGTCACATTTCCAAGGTTCCTTACATTTCCTTACATTTCCTTACATTTTCAAGCTTCCTCTTAAGACTTAATATTTCTAAAGCATTTTCTTACATTTCCAAGCTTCCTCTTAAGACTTAATATTTTCTAAAGCATTTCCTTACATTTCCAAGCTTCCTCTTAAGACTTAATATTTTCTAAAGCATTTCCTTACATTTCCAAGCTTCCTCTTAAGACTTAATATTTTCTAAAGCATTTCCTTACATTTCCAAGCTTCCTCTTAAGACTTAATAACCCATTATTTTGGGTTTCATGTGGCCATACTAGGCCCAAGTTATCCTAGCATATGGCGTCATTTCTAGAGCCCTAAGTGGCATCTCTAGGCCATTTTTCCAAGCCCAATTTTGTCACATTTCCAAGGTTCCTTACATTTCCTTACATTTCCTTACATTTCCAAGGTTCTAAAATGCACACAACACATTCACAATACATAAGGCATACTATTTCATGTAATTTTAGCCATAGTGCATAAGCCCTAATCCAGGATATTATAGTTCTACCCCCTTAAAATAATTTCGTCCTCGAAATTGCTTACTAACGAAAAATCGTACATCCTAACTCATCACACTACACTACTGTTGCGCACTCTGATATTAAAACTAACACATTTCCTACAAAAATTCACATCCAAGGTTTCATACACTTCACTAGCATTACAAGAACGAACTAACTCTATAACAAACAAGGCAATAAAGGGTATTCTAAAAATAAGAACTTACCCGTTGTCACATCTAGCACATCACTCTCCTCGCGACGGCCTACTGCATAAACCAACCTTGGTTGCCTCACATCTGAACCTTCAGCACCTCCGCTTGGTGCTCTACGACCACGGCCGAAACCATTTCTTCCATGGTTCGGATCACGACCTCGTTGAGGCTGCTGTCTCCCTTTACCAGCCTGATTAACATTCTGAGCTACTGGTTGATTTCCCTCTGGTCTCATCGGATAGTCCTTAATCATATGGTCCTTTGACCCACACTTAAAACATCCCCCTGTCTTCTTCCAGCATTCGCCTAAGTGCTTTTTTCCACATTAATCACAAGTAGGGTACTACCTTCCAGTAGCAGCTTGCTGATCTCATGGCCCTTCAACTCTAGGCCTCTTTTGCTCATTCCTGGATGGCCTTGACGATTCAAATCCTCTCTTCTACCTATTTCAATCGGAGTTCTGTCTTACGAAATCTTTGATACCCTCGGCCACTTTGGCCTTTTCCACCAACACAGTAAACTCCCGCTCCTATTGCGGGGCTATCAATAACCTCTGGTCATCTCTTAGTCCGTCTTCAAACCGACACACCGCTCATGCTTAGTAGACACTATGCCTCGAGCATAATGGCTCAGCCTTAGGAATTTAGCTTCGTACTCAACTACGGACTTGTTCCCTAAACCAGTCCTAGAAAAGCCTTTTTATGGGCATCAATATAATGAGTACCAACATGCTTCTTCTGGTATGCGGCCTTAGCATACTCCCACATGAGTTCCTCAGCTGTAGTACTATCCCGCACTGTGAGCCACCAATTGATATGACTCATCGCGGAGAAGCGACACCAATTCTTTCAGCTTTTTCTCGTTAGTTAAGTCGAGCTCATCCATAATCCGCTCAGTCTCCTCCAACCAATACTCAGCGGTATTGGGTGCTACACTGATACACCACGGAACACTTCAGCTCCATTGGCTCGGAGTCGTTCAGGTACCGACTTTCGAGCTCCCATGCCTCCACCTGCTCCTGCCACCCTTTTCAAGACCCGACATCGCCAGTGACATCAGGTCATCCCGTCTGGTCTTGATATTCCACATCACGCTAGGGGTGGTGGTGGCATTTCATTCTCAAATCCTTGACCCGATCTAACGGGTTCGAACACGTCATTCACCTCTTCCACGGCCACACACATTACGACCATGTCCCCTTGAATTCATACTTGCATTTATCTGATTAAAGAGTTTTATGAATTAGTTTTTGTTCCACTGATTTATTACAAATAGTTTTATGTTCAATAGTTTTAAGAAGTTGTTCTTTCGATTCATACACATACTATCTCACATCATTCATTTAGTCACACACATGATCTTGCGTTCATTACAGAGAAATGTTGTAATTGTCGTTGTTTGTTGTTTTTCACTACCTAGGGGTATTTCCGTAGTTTTATCCTATAAGGGTATTTTGGTAATTTTCAAATTAGGGTATTTGAAAATGTTGCAAAATAAAGATTGTTGATATTTTACGAAATTAAAATTACTTGCTGGAAAAATTTCAAGGGTTAAATGGTAATTTATACACTACGGGTATTTTTTGTAATTTTACAAGCCAGGGTCATTTTGGTAATTTTTCGCAAAAACATGGTTCCTGGTGACTTTCAAAACAAGGGCATTTTTAAAGGTTTCCAATTTGAGGGTACTTTGGTAGTTTTCCTTGCTGAGGGTATTTTGGTCATTTTGTAAGTCAGGGGTAATTTCGTAAATTTTTTTAAATCGGGTGTCTTTGATATTTTGTGAAGTTTTTGGACATTTTTGCAAAATCAGAAGTTATTATTGAAATCGGGAGTAGTATAGTAATTTTGGAAAATCGAGGGCATTTTAGTAATTTTACCACTAAGGGTATTTAGGTAATTTAAAAATTAAAAATTCTCGGAAAGTTTTTCCAAAATAATAATTTTCATAATTTCAAAAGGGTAGTTTGTTGACTTTTTAAAACTAGGGTTTCCATAAAAATGTGGCTAGTCCCTTTCGGGTTTTAATTATTGGGTTTAGCCCGTGACTAAGTCCTCTTGGTTAGGGTGAACCGAAGCTACGCACCAGGTAGGATTCGAGTGGAGAGGAGGTGAGTCACGCGGACTGCTTAAATACCAAGCTCCCACTGAAACCAATCCTAGACATGCGCTCAATGGTTGCCACACCCTAACTCGGCGACTTAACCATAGGTTTGTTTAATTAGGCACTTAAAATTTTATGTAATTGTTGGGGTAACCTAGTCCTAGGGTTCAAGTACTTATCATGCTAATCTACGTTCCATTTCTACCCTTCTACAATTCATATCATAAATCACACAAGAGATATGGGTACTTACCTGGTGGACTTCGGGCAGGAGACTCAGGTGCATGCCAGAAAACCTGCTTATTTCTTAGAAAAGTCCATTTTCAAAAGATAGAAAACATTTTGGGCCCTAAAAGCCCTTAAGGCCGAGTTTTGAACTGGGCTCTAATACCAATCTGAAACACCCTAAACCCAAATTTCACAAGCCACGATCGAATCTGGCATGCTTCTAAGGAAAATCCATTCAAATCTTGTTTGAATCTTTGTTAAAAACTTGTGTGTTTTGAAATCGATGAGTTGATTTGGGTTGGGCTCAATTTTAAAACCCATGTCGCTTAGGTGTTAAAACATTTAATATCATCACTTAAGAAAAATTATTTTTAACTTTAATTTGATAATAATTAGATCATACTAAGTAATTTAAAACATGCTTAACAACTTAGTACCAAGGCCTTATTACATCAAATAAACCCAAATAATTCAAAACTCAAATATAGAAAGAAAACTAATAAAACAAAGCGTCTCTGGGCTTTGCATGGCCTCCTCGAGCTCTTGCCGACCCGGTCCATCACCGATCATCACCGAAAAATAGTCCCACAAGGGTGAGTCAAGCAGACTCAATGTGTAACCACAACACTAAGGCCCAACAAATTATGGCATACAAAATCATACATACAATTACAAAAACATAAATAATGATGCAAACCCAACCTAAACCTAAATGCCATCCGCTACACGTCTCCGCACCAACCATCACACCGTGGGACTACTAAGTCAACCTCCATCCGCTACACACCATTGAAGGCGATCATTGCGGTTGGCGTGCTCATCGCCTCTTATAAAATTCGTGGCATAGCCACGTTATATATATAATTGTGACATAAGTCACCACATTCTTATATTGTGACATAAGTCACCACATTCTTATATTGTGACATAAGTCACCACATTCTTATATTGGGGTATAAAACCACCAATTCACTTCCCCTTTACATATCACCCATATGCCCCATGTCATACAATTATGCATTAACCATATCATATTCCTTATTCACATTCTTATAATTTTATGTATATGCCATAGCAAAACTTATCATACTCATAGTAGGAGTAGGAAAACGTGCACAGTACTTTGTACCATAACATGGTACCTTAGCCATAATCTTACACTTTTATATTAGCACATATAATAAATTAAAGTCAGAATCTATCAAGATTTAGTGTGGGATACACACCGATATGCTTATCGAATTTATCAAATCCAAAAACTCATTCTATTGCTTTAGATCTTTAATTCTTATATTCTACCAACCCTAACATGTTAGTAAAAGCCATTCATTATAAATCCAAATCCTAGTAGGATTGTTGTAATCAAATTCTTACCTTGGTGCCGATTGATTAAAAATCAAATCCCAAGACTTTGTGATCCTCTACCTTGTATTCGCCAACATTAGATCACTTAAAGGGTTAGTTTTCGCTTTTGAATAATGACGAAATAGATCTAGATATCACAATAAGGCTTTGGCGAATGTACTCATGCACTTACCTTACGATTTTCAAATCCCGAAAAGTGACTGTGGATTGTAGTATCTGTCGAAATTCCTAAAAACTTATGTTAGATTAATTTCTAACATTAAATCGTAAGTAGATAGCCCTTGGTCAAATATGTCTTACCTTGAATCTTTAAAATCCCGAATATCCTTCCTTAAAGTCGACAAGAGACAAATCCCGAAAGAGTCCCTTAGTACAAAAGTCGACAGCACCTTTGCTTGAAGCCCCTCAAAGATTTGGCTATGAAGGCTAGCTAGTGCTCAAAAGGTTTCGGCTTTTGAGTTTTAATGGAGTAATCGGTTTCAAGGAGGAAAGAGAGAGAGAGAGATATGAGCTTTATGAAGAATCGGCTTATGGTGATCTTTGGGAAGGGAATTCGGCTTTTGATGAAAAAGAAGAAGAAAAAGAGGATGAAGAATTCGGCTAGCACAAGGAGTTTTTCAGTTTAACAAAATAAAAGTGAAGAGAAAAGTTTACTAGAGAGTTTCGGTTTCAACAAAGATGAGGAAGACAAACTTGAGGGTTTCGGCAATGGAGATGGTTAAAGTTTCGGCTATCACAAGGGTATTTCGGCTTTGGAAAAATAAAAGGAGAAGAGGAGAGGCACTAGAGAATTCGGCAAAGGTGAGAGAAGAAGGAAAGATTGATGAATGGCCTTATTTTCCTCTTTCAAATTAAATTACTAAGCCTAGAGAATCCCTTTCTTGGCCATCACTCTCATATCTTTATTTTCCTACATTAGCCAAAATTCTAAAAGAATTTGACTTCAACTTAAACTCCTACCTTAGTCTCCCTATGCTGTCCATCTCCTTACCTTAGGAGTGCTTAATTTTAACCCATTATTTTGGGCTTCATGTGGCCATACTAGGCCCAAGTTATCCTAGCATATGGCATCATTTCCAGAGCCTTAAGTCTCCTCCATTTTCCAAGCCCATTTTGTCACATTTCCAGCTTCCTTACATTTCACATTTCCAAGCTTCCTTAAGACAATATTTTCTAAAGCATTTCCTTACATTTCCAAGCTTCCTCTTAAGATTTTCTAAAGCATTTCCTTACATTTCCAAGCTTCCTCTTAAGACTTAATATTTTATAAAGCATTTCCTTACATTTCCAAGCTTCCTCTTAAGACTTAATATTTTCTAAAGCATTTCCTTACATTTCCAAGCTTCCTCTTAAGACTTAATAACCCATTATTTTGGGCTTCATGTGGCCATACTAGGCCCAAGTTATCCTAGCATATGGCGTCATTTCCAGAGCCCTAAGTGGCGTCTCCGGGCCATTTTTCCAAGCCCGATTTTGTCACATTTCCAAGGTTCCTTACATTTCCTTACATTTCCAAGGTTCTAAAATGCACACAACACATTCACAATACATAAGGCATACTATTTCATGTAATTTTAGCCATAGTGCATAAGCCCTAATTCGGGATATTACAGACCACCCCCATGTGGCACTGATTCCGACGGCGCCAACATTGATGTTTTTAATATATTTGTATAAACTTTTTTTTATATTGTTTCATTTAATAAAATAAATATTGTTTTTAATATTTCAATTGTAATTTAATTTTTATATTTTTAAAAAATAAAATATGTTTTTTATTTTTACTGTAATTTATTTTTTATTTTTATAAAATAAATGTTGTCTTTAATATTTCAATTGTAATTTAATTTTTATATTTTTAAAAATAAAAGTTGTTTTTTATTTTTATTGTATTGTTTTTTATTTTTATTGTAATTTATTTTTTATTTTTTATAAAATAAATGTTGTTTTAATATTTCAATTGTAATTTAATTTTATATTTTGAAAAAATAAAAGTTGTTTTTTATTTTTATTGTAATTATTTTTTGTTTCATTTAATAAAATAAATGTTGTTTTTTATTTCAATTGTAATTTAACTTTTGTATTTTTAAAAAGTAAAAGTTGTTTTTTATTTTTAATTGTAATTTATTTTTATAAAATAATGTTGTTTTTAATATCTTAATTGTATTGGTTCAAGTAAGGACTAAATCGAAATATGAGAAAAGTTTTTCAGGATCAATAGTAAATATTCAAAATTTGACGGGTTAAAATGTATATATGAAAAAAACCTTGAAGGGCCAATGGTGTAAATATTTTAAGGGTGGACCGATCTAAATACTAATAAGAAATAGATGAATTAGGACTAAATTGAATAAATGAAAAAGTATAAAGGGTTAATTTGTAATTTTATCACGATAGATGTTGATCCAATGTATGAATTTTGAAGGATCGTAAGGGACAAAATAATCATTTAGAAAAAAAGATGATTTTGAAGAATAATGATGATGGTGATATTTGAGATTAATTGAATAACTTTTTTTTGTTTTGCAACTTAGTCCTTCTACAAAAGTTCACTATTTTCATCAAGAAATTAAAAGAATTTTCATATCCACCAAGAGACAAAAATGATAAGGAGACTATCAACTATTCCGATTTAGACATGAGCGAGATGTATGGCTTGGGTTCCTACACCATCCACATAACTTCCGTTGGTTGGCCGTTTCTCGGATATCCATATTGTTGCATATTCTAGTCGAGCAAGGTCGACCCTTTGGTTTGCGACGCAGTTCTCTATCCGGTAACAACTTATACGGAGCAAGCGATACAGAAGGCCACTTACGTTCATCTGGGACTGGTGGGAATACGTGTCTCCACACGTTGTACATGTTTACTATTTTATACACTTCGTCGACATAGCTCATGGGATCCAGACAGAGATTCTGACAAGCCATAATTACATGAGCGCATGGATAATAAAGTGCATCAAATATCCCATAGTCCTAGGTCCTATTTCTCAAGTGTACATGATATTGCCTGCCAACAATACCTTGGTTCGGTCGGTCAAACTCCGTCACACGAAACCATAGGTTGTCCCGATCGTGACACACTGTGTGGATGGTGTTGGCTCGTGCCTTCGCCTTGTTAATTTCTCGTAATACCTTCGCGCACCATACATGGCCTCCATACATTTTGCCTTTATAACTCGCTGCTCGCTTCGAAAATAGTGCTACTAAAAGAAAATATGTCTTTCACACAACCGATGTTATCGACAAATGACGCGTTCCTTTTAGAACAGAATTTATGCATTCGGCCAGGTTTGAGGTCATATGACCATATCGTAGGCCGTCGTCGTATGCTTGTGTCCACTGTTCGAAGGGTATGTTGCATAGGTAGTTTGTGCCTTCTTCATTAATTGAGTGCAAACTCGCCAATATCTCGTGAAAATGGTCCTTATTGATCTCGTACCCTACCAATATAAGTTGATAGCAAATATTACATACCACTATTCAATTAAGAATAAATTGAATATTACAAACGAAATTATATTAATAGATATTACATACCCATGTTGGTCACTTGCCGTCGTTCACTTGTATATTGATGTTTCCCGTAGTAGTTGGACGCAACATGCCTTAGGCAATATCGATGGTGTGTGTAATGACATAGGCTTCCCTGTCTCTCTATTACGACTAGTATTCTAGGGACCCGATCTGATATAACTCATATATCAGTGAGGCATACATGCCTCATTAACCTAGATAGAAAGAAATCCCAGTCATCAGCTGACTCCCCCGGTGTTATTACAAACGCAATTGGAAGGATTCTCCCACTGCTATCTTATGCCACGGCTAGCAATAGCCGATGCGTATATCTACCATACATAAAGGTATCGTTAATTTGTACCAATCGCTTGCAGTATAGAAATGCGTCTCAACATTGCTTAAATGTCCAGAACAGACGCTTGAACACTTGGCATCCACGGAGCAATCGATCGTTGTAGTACACCTGTTCCATTTCAAGGTCTGTTATGCTGCATGGGACATATCTCTCCAGCACCTGACACCACTGCCATACTTTATTATATGAAGTGTCCCACCGACCATGCAACTTTTCCAACGCCTTCTGCTTAGCTATCCAAGTCTTTCGGTAAGAGGGCGTGTACCCCAATTGGCTATGAATATTGGCAATTAAGGCCGACACTAAAGTCTTGGGATCCGCCTTCACCGTCGGTATTATTAAGTTAGCCAACATATCTGAATCCATCTTGGGATGATCTTGTGAAACACCTGTCAACGAAGTACGTTAAATAATACAACATTACGTAATATCAGTATTATTCAAAAACCTTGAACACCTAGTGATATTGTACCGGCAAGACATGTATGTGGACCTTTGTACTTTTTAATCTCTCACAAGCTTGTCTTTTTCCTCAATGAGACCATGATTTTCCATGAATATGTACCGTCTTGCACTGCACACTTGGCCTTGTACTTATCGAGTTTGGATTTAACCACGTTGTAGTTAACCCCGTTCTTGATGCTATATTGTTTCAATACACTAAGAAAACTATCCTTGTTGGAAAACTCTTTACGAACATCTAATTCACCCGAATCCAATGACGAACTTGTACGGTCACGCCTTCTGTGTGGTAGTTCAAGAAACTCCAATGCATCGTCTTGAGATAGATCGACATTATGCATCTGGGCTGGAGGCGAGTACACCCTGAATCACGAATCTTCTTCTTCTTCACCTGAACCCCCTTCAACATCTTTAGGTACGGTTGGAACAGGCTCCGGTTTAGAAAATAATGCAACTTCTGCACCATCGTGGCTGGGCTCTCGTGGTGGATCCATATCGGACTCATCATCCGACCCACGATCATCTACAACGAATGAGGTCCCATCGCCGGTGGATATCGTGGAGAGTATATTATCCCTTCTTAAACAAATTTCGTAACATTTCCAATCATATGTGGCTTGCCAACCACTAGAAGTTGATGACGTTCTCCAATATGTATTTCTAGCATCGAGCGTGAAGAAGGATATGCATGTCCCATCCACTAACCGAGTGTCGTGCTGGGGTTGTATTTTCCATACTACCACCAAACACAAGCGCTTTTGTATTCTGCCTCCACTAACAGAGTGTCGGCTTGGGGTCGTGTATTCCTCTCGAACAGTAGTAGATGTTGAAGTCGAAGAAAGATCACTTGGCGGTGAAAATTATACATATACCTCAAGATAGGTTGATCCACTAGCAAGATGAGTCTCCACCATTGCCTCCAAGCTCCAAGGACCTTTGATGTCCAATGAGTCATATATCACGGGATCAACCGAAGCACAAAATCTATACTTAATAGACTGAACTTTCATTGGCGTTGTTCTGAATATTTTACGCCTAATTCTTTTGCGAATTTCTGTCAAATCTATGTTCTGGTTAAAACCAATTGCACTGTGTTCTCCAATAAAAAAATAACACATTTTTGGTGTCACAAACCTCACCATCATAGTAAATAATAGCACTAATACATTCACTCTTCTTTAGTTTCTATTTTACTTTTGCCTCAATTTCTATTATGTAACCTGAGAATGAAATTTGGCTCATTTATAGTCTAAGGACAATTAGGAACTACTGTAGCAAAAGAGCGTTCACGTGGGAGCTTTTTTCAGTACTCTTGCTGACAGTGCATCCTACTTGAAGCATTTTGGTCACTATTTGTTCAGAAACATCTTCTCAAAATTATTTTGCCAAAGACTACTGTAGCAAAAGAGCGTCCATGTGGGAGCTTTTTTCAGTACTCTTGCTGACAGTGCATCCTGCTTGAAGCGTTTTAGTCACTATGTGTTCAGAAACGTCTTCTCAAAATTATTCTACCAGATACTACTGTTAAAAAAATAATTTTTATATTGCTGATATATTTTTTCTAAAACCCTAAACCTAAAATTATTTTAATTAATTAACCTTAAAATCTAGGTCATTAATTTTCCCCTAACAACCCTAAACCTTAAGACTCAAAAACCCTAAACCATAGCCTTAAAACCCTAAAAACCCATACCCTAACCCTAAAAATAGCTAAAAACCCTATCGAGGAAAAGGGCAAAAATGTGTCCCCGAGGGAGCGTTTTTGCCACATTAGCAAAGCGCGCCCTCAAGGACGCGATTTTGGCTGATGTGGCAGAAAACGCTACCTCGGGGACGCGTTTTCCTGCTACATCCCCAAAAATGCGCTGACATGGACTCGTTTTCGGGGGAAATGACCCTTTTTGATAAATAATTGCAAAACATGTCCTTTTCTGTAAATTTTGTAAAAAAAATGGTATTTTCTGGTAATTTGCCCTATTTTTTAAACTAATAGGTTTTTTTTCCCAAAAGAGTAATAGTTTTTTTCTTGAAGAGAAAAATAGTTTCATATATATATATATATATATATATATATATATATGGAATTGTTTAGTTTTTATTTGAGAAAATATTTGGTACATTTTCAAGGGAGTTTTAGATTCCACAAGTAAAGTTAGGGGTTAACAAGTATCTTATAATGGTATAGTTTAGTATTAAAAATAAATATTTTAAGAAAGAGACCTATAATAATTTTTAAGACTACTTAGGAATAAAAATACATTACCAAAGTATCAAATAGTAGTTTTTTCTTAAAGAGAAAGCAATTTCGTTTATTTTATTTTATTTGGAATTGTTTAGTTTTTTTTATTTGGGAAAATATTTGGTACATTTTTTAGGGGAGTTTTTAGACTCCACAAAAAGAGTGTGGGGTTAACAAGTGTTCTATAAAGGTATAATAAAATATTAAAAATTAAATATTTTAAAAAGAGATATGTGACAATTTCTAAGACTGCTTATGGAATAAAAAAATATATTACCAAGATATCAAATACTAACATTTATAATAATATGTGTTAACTTTTATCAAAATTGATTTCAAGTCTTTTCCTAATTGAGTTGGCATTCGATCACCTCATTGTACCAAACCCATTCACTAATTTTGTAGGATAAATATAAAACCATACAAAAATTTGTTTTAATGTGCATATGTGAACTTTGATTTGATAAAATTATACACATGACATTTTAATTTTAATTCAATTTTCAAAATCAATAACACTATTATTAATATGCTATCATTTTATATTCACTTATTATATGCACAAATAAATATTACTACCTAATATGAAATTAAATAGATTTTTTTAAATATATACAGTTAAATAAAACTAAAAATTTAATGTTTATAATTAAATCATAAATAAATTTTTGCATCAAATTAAAATTTATATATCAAATACATTAAATAAAAATTCATTTATAATTATTAGGTTTATCCCTAATTATATACTATATAGAGAGAGATAAAAAAAAAAAAAAAAACTTACAATGATGAGATTCACATGCTTGAAAATGAGAGTGGAGTTAAACTTATTGATTCACACTTTCTTCACCTAGAATTTGGACATGTTTCTCTACAATTCCCATGCATCCCCCACATTGTCCAAATGCCTATATAATCATTAAAAAAAAAAAAAACAAAGAAGACCAAATTTTACATTGTAATACTCTGCAAACTCCCATGCTTTTTCAGGAAAAGGAAAGAACATTTGATTTTGATTTTGATTTTGAGGTTCTTTATTTTTTAGTTCCACTTGGGTTGGTTTCTGTTATGGACTTACAAGGAATTTGTGCTAGTGGATAAAGATTTTCTTTTGTGTTTGAGAGTGCAAAATGGTGTTTGCTACACCTTACCAGACTTACATTCCTTTACCTTTTGACTCAGGTAGAAACTATGTCTCTACTTTGGTGTAAGAAATGATCTCTGCTTTGGTTGTTTGAGACTCTTGGGTCTTCATTAACTCGAATTTTTTGGTCACAATTATGGGAACTTAGGTTTTAGATTAGTGCATATCTTGGTTTTCTTTATTCTTGTGTTGTCTTTTTGAGATGATCTGTGAAAATTTTGCTTGGCCGATTTTACATTAAAATCGATAATAGTTAGAGATATATTTGGAATATGTGAGTTTGCATATGTTTAGAGGATAATATATTCGTATATTTATGTTGATTGAAGAAATAGATATAATTATGTAATATAAAACTAATTTCTACATGGTTCTTTGTTGTGCTTTGTAGGTGAGGAACACAAGGATCATGAGGCTGTTTTATCAATGGTTCCAATTCACATTGTCACCCATGCATCTCAGCTTCCAAAAGAGTTTCTTTTCCCCTCTTCTGAAAACCACTTAATCGTCGGATTTGATTGCGAAGGTGTTCAGCTCTGCCATTACGGAACTCTTTGCATTATGCAGGTTAGCTACTAAAACCAAATAACAAATGTGTCTTTGAGAATCAAGACAGGAATTGCGACTGAAAGAAACATGTTTGATGAATTGCCTACTCTTCTTATTTCTGCATTTCTACTTATATTATCGATCTATAATAATGAACATGTCTAGATGCGAGTTTTAAACACAAATAGTTGAAGAAAAATAGTTACATAAATTATTGTTGGTTGATTGATGAATTTGTACCCTTTGGTGGCAGCTTGCTTTTTTGGATGCTATATATTTAGTTGATGTAATTCAAGGTGGGGAAAAACTGATGAAAGCCTGCAAGCCTGCACTTGAATCTAGCTTCATCACAAAAGTAATCCATGATTGTAAACGAGATAGTGAGGTCTTGCAAAAGATTTAATTATGTATTTATGTGGTTATAAAAGAAATACCTATGCTATGGACTTACAATCATGAACAATATCATGCAGGCACTGTATTTTCATTTTGGTATTAAGCTACACAATGTGATGGATACTCAGGTGGGTTCAAAACTTCAAATACTAACCCAATGAACTGGGTAATTTAGTTCAAGTATATGCTCTTAACTTATGGTACATCCTAAGATTCAAATCCTAGACTTTCTGGAGTGTTTGCATAAGCTAAGCTCCGGGTTCATTAGTTTATCCCTTTGTCATATGCATCCCAGCAAGTATAAGCAGGGTCCATGTTAGAAATGAATGATAAGATTGTTCGGCATTTATCTTATAGCATCTCTCTAAGATTGTCAATATGATACGTTCTGCAAAAATAGGCAATCCAATTTTCTTTGCACACTGTGAAGCTACGACGTGGACTGGTTTAGCTGACTAATTTTCTAGCATTTTACCTATTTATATAATATGTTCTAGGCTAAATTTTGTTCACCATATGTATGCAGATTGCGTATTCTCTTATTGAGAAGCAACGAGGACGACGGAGGTCATCAGATAACCCCATTTCCTTCATCGCACTCCTTGCTGATCCAAATTATTGTGGTACTATATAGTTTTGTTATCTTTTTTTTCTAATTTCAGCATATATTTTTCGTTGCATTTCTGTCGAGTAAAATTATTTTACTAGTTAACATATTACAAAATTATTGATAGATTACTAGATTTGTAGTTATCTTATTAGATACTAATTATAGACCATTTCATAGATTTTAGATACTAATTATAATCCAATAGACAACTAGTGTCATACCTTTATACGAGGAACGATAGTATGAATCAGGGATATTATCCCTTTCCAATAGTTTAATACCACATCAGTAATTTCATCCTGAATTTTAGGATTTTCATTTGGATTTGATTTTTTAAAGATGAAAATGATAATGTGACATTAAACTATTAGAAAAGAGATACAGATGACCTGGCGTCATTGTTTCATACAATCCTTTCCCACCTTTATACACTATGCAATTGCCTTATTAACCGGTGGCCACCTGTAACCAACTTGATAGAATTCAAAGAAATTTTTTTGGGGTGGCTCTTCAAGGTACTTGTATAATCACTTAGTAAATTGGGAGACAATCTGTCAAAGGAAACGTTTTGGTGGTTTGAGGTTGAGGAAATCTAGGGAGAACAATTTAGCTTTACTTGCTAAACATGGTTGGAAATTGCATACAAGGACTGATGCACTTTGGTGTGAATTTTTCTATAAAAAAACCAGCATTCTACTCAATTTATTGACAGTACGGAGACTATGTGTGCGTCTTCTACTTGGAGGGGATTACTAACTACCCAAGAATGCATCACAAAATGAGTTAAATGGCAAATCTTTTAGTGTAAACTACTGCTCATACCTCCATCATGGTTGATAACAACGGCGAAAGCCGCTAACACTAAATAGCGGCCATTATTTGGATGCGTACTCCCAACATCTTCGGTGAAAACTATCATATATAGGCCATCAAAATAAAGATATATCTAAACACTTTTTTACCTTTTGGGATGTGATAACAAATGAAAGGAATCACCCTATCTTTTAGACAATCCAACTTTGAACTTGTGAAATTGAGTGAAAAAGAGAGAGGAAAGGGAACAAGAAGGGAGAAAGTAGACTTTACTATTTTGGCTTTAATAGCCATGGGAAAGAAGAGAAAAATAGAGGAAAAGAATTATATGAAAAATATTACTTGCATAATTACATTATGTTACACACCCTATTATACTAGTAACTAGATACAAAAATAAGGAAAATCAAATATATGATATGCCTAATGTTATGCTAATCAATCCTAGAATCATGACATAACAAATATGAGGGATTACTATCACAACACTCCCCCTCAAGCTGGAGCATACAAATCATATGTTCCTAGCTTGTTACATATACATTCGACACAAGGCTTTCTAAAATTTTTAGTTAAAACATTTGATAACTAGCCATTTGAATGAACAAAGCTAGTAGCAGTACATCCAAACTCAATGTTTGGCCTTGCAAAATGGCCATCAGTCTCTATATGCTTTATTCTTTCATGAAATGCTGGATTTGAGGCAATATGTAATGCTACTTGGTTATTACATATTAACTTCATTAGGCTGATAGTTTCTTGTTTCAATTCTTGAAGTAATTAGTTTAACCAAATTAGCTTATAAGTAACTTGAGCCATGATTTGATATTCAGAATCTATGGTAGATCTTGCCACAACATCTTGTTTCTTACTCTTCCACAATATTAGATTGCCTCTAAAGAGAATACAATATCCTAAAGTTGGTTGTCTATTTGAAGTAGAACTTTCCCAATCAACATCTGAATATCCAACAATTTGTATACTTCTATGATCTTCATATAATAACCCCTTGTCATATTGAAGAATACATATCATTGCATCCCAATGACTATTACTTGGATTCTAAAGAAACTAACAAACCACATTCACAACAAAAGAGATATATGGTCGAGTGATGGAAAGATAATTAAGTTTTCAAACCAACTTTTGATATTGACTAGAGTGTTTTAAAAGCTCCTCCTGATTTGAAACAAGTTTGACAGTAGGATCCATAGGAGTTTCCATATGTTTACAATCTAGCATTTAGTTTCCTCTAGAATATCCAAAGCATACTTCCTCTAGGAGATAATGATACTCGTTTTCAACTATGCCACCTCAATGCTAAGAAAGTATTTCAACTTTTCCAAGTCTTTTGTCTAGAAATGATTAAACAAATGTTGCTTGAAATGTGAAATACCTTCATGATCATCTTCATACACAACTAAATAGAAACACTTTCCACAACTATTGTAACAATAGAAGATTGAATGATCTGATTTAGTCTACTTCATCCTAAACTCCAAAATAACAACACTAAAACGTCGAACCAAGCCCTAGTGTCACAAGGATAGAACTTTAGTCTCGCAATTTGTATGGCATTAGGGGATTCTATCATTTCAAACACGCCTAAGTTAGCCTAACTCCCAACAATTTATAATTCTCGTAGAATTCCTCCAAGACACCAATTTATATAGTGAAAGCAACACAAAGACAAAAGAATGCTTAAAGAACAAAATATCCATATAAAAAACTATGCACGAGAGGTGTTTAAGTAAATGCTCTCAATTGTATTCACTAATAGATGATTTAAAACAGAGGGGGAGGCTCTCTATTTATAGTTGAGCTCTCCCAAATCCAACAGTCAAACTAAAGAATGATTAAAAACAAAAGCATACAAACCAATTTATATAGCGAAAGCAACACAAAGACAAAAGAAAGCTTAGAGAACAGAATAACCATAAAAAACTATGCACGAAAGGTGTTTGAGTAAATACTCTCAATTGTATTCACTTTCTCAAAGAATACAGAAACAATGGATGATTTACAACTGAGGCGAAGGCTCTTTATTTATAATTGAGCTCCCCCAAATCCAACAGTCAAACTAAATTTACATCGACGGACGAGATGAAGCATATCCCTACAATTAAGGGATTTACAAGATTTACATAATCAAATCATATCTAATCTTATCAGATATTATTCTTCTCAATCTTCTAAGATTAGTTTCCCTATTTGCCAAGGCATCATAATTTTCCATATATGCATCAGTGGGCCACGCGGGCTTCAAATAGATAAGCTTCTTCAATAGTTCTTTGAATTAGGCCAATTGTCGTGGGTCAAATAATCCCAATCTAACCGATAGACCTCCATGGAATGTATTTTGTGTGATGCTCACGGGCTTTGAACTGTTGCACATGACATTCTCCCCCACCCATTCTCGCAACGCCCTCATTGTGCCTTTGAAATGGCACTGACTTGATTCGTCTCGGAACTTTCTCGTCCCTTTGGCTCTTTTCCAACTAGTCTCACTATCAAGTTGCCCTTCCCTCGAAACTTTTACCTCAACTTTCATCGCTTCTTAGCTCGACCCGTTCAACTCATTGGTACATCTTGTTGGCAAGAATCTATGGCTCTCACTTGCCCACATTCTACTTGCCTCGATCGGAGTCCTCTTGATTCTTAAAACTAAAATTCGACTTGCCCACAGCCCCTCAACTTTCTTGCTTTAGAACTTTAAAAGGGCTCCTACATTCTTGCCAAGCCAACAAGTTAGAATGCAAAACACTACCAAAGTGTTTGAAATGGACCTTACTCATAGCATTTACTCGATTCAACTACCTAGTTTGGGTTAACACTTTCCCAAAGTCTAATGTACAACCCACCTTTCCCATAGGTGGTAGCTCTTTCGACGAATCAACAAAAATGAGCCTCATTGATCATAGCTTCAAAGTTTGCTTTGCTACATCCTCTAAGTTCGATGCACACCTCTTCTTTGGGTAAAAGCCTCTCTGAGGACTCAGCAAGCTCCGTCGCATTTCCCAAATTGAGCCTTTTTGGTCCTAACTTCAATGTTTACATCACTACATTTTCTCTTGAGTCTGATGCACAACTAACCTCTTTCTTGGGTGGAAGCCTCTCTGATGACTCAACAAGCTTTGTTGTTATCTTTCTCTTAATCACGGTTAACTTGGATTTCTCTAGACAATTTTTCAACTCATACAGATCACAACATAAGAAGCATTTCACTTGTTTCTTTTTATTCCTCTTTACCCTCTTGGCTTTGACACCCCTTGTGCTTGAACCAAGTCTTTGGGCACTTAGTCTAACCCATCATCCCCTTCGACGACAGGCTTCTTTGGAAAATTTCACAACCTATGCGGACAATGGCACAAAAAGCACTTTACTAGCTTCTTCACACTCTCATTGGCCTCCTTGGCTTTAGCACTACTTAAGCTCAACCAAAGTCTCTTTGCCTCTCTTTCTGACTTGTCATCTCTCGAAAGCACGTATATTTTCAAACATCTCTTTAACACATGTGAATCGTCACAAAGAAAGCATCTAATCTTACTCTTTTTTATTGGGTTTTCTCTTTCCAACTCATAGTTTCCAATTACCACCATTGATATTGTCATTGTCATTATCTTCCTCGTGGTTCCCCCATATATGCCCCTTTCCTCGGACTTAGAATACTTAAGCTCATATTTCCCTAAACCTAGTTTGACCATGGACTCCGCTACCGTCATGGCTTTCGATAGCTATTGGACACCTCCTCGTTCCAATTCTTGTCTAACCCACGACTTTAACCCATTCTTGAAGGAAAGAAATGCCTCATTGTCATTCACATCTGAAATTTGGAGCATGAGTTCCTTGAACTCTTATAAATACTCCCCAACTGTGCCTTGTTGCATAAGCCAACACAACTTTGCCTGAGCTTCCTCCTCAGCACCTATAGGGTAAAATTGTCCTTTCAACTCATGTTGAAACTCTTCCCAAGTCCCAATCACACTATGCCTTTTATCTGTAGACCTGCTCTACCACCATAAAAGCTCAAAATCAGTAAAAAACATGGCAGTAGTTGTAACACCCCTAACCCGAGACCATCACTGAAATAGGGTTTAGAGGCATTACCGAACAATAGGGTCATTTTACATCGCATTTAAGACACAAAGTCAATCATCATCAAACACATTCATATACAATCATAGTGTCCCTTAAACAAATCATCAAGACCCTAAACATGCTTATAAACCGAGTCGGGACTAAACCTAAACACATATAAAATTTCATGAAAAATTAAAACTTTTCTAGAATACAGGGGAGACACGCCCGTGGGAGTAGGCCGTGCCTCTCCCACGGCTACATGACACACCCGTGTGACCTCCCCGTGGTTACTTACTGCCAAAATCAACATGGCTAACAAGCACGCCCGTGTGCTAAGGCCGTGTCCTATAAGGTCATATACTACCATTTCTAGCACGACCTGTAGGCACGCCCGTGCCTTGGCCGTGTGCAGTTTAAGCCACATTCTGCCAATTTACCCACGATCTCAAACACGCCCGTGTGCCTCAATCGTGTGACATTATAGGCCATTTTTGCAAGGCCAACATGCCACCAACTTAGGGTCAAACCTACAAGCCAATCAACCAAACATCTCATGCACATATTGCCATCTAAAAGCATACAATTTAGAAATTTAAAACATGCAATCAATACCAACTCTAATCATACCCAATTCAATACCAATACTTATTCTATCACAAGCATAATTCATTCCCAAATCTCACTACCCCTACTAGCATTTATCAACACAAAGTTACCAAAAGATGCATCATATATATATACCACATTCATTCATACCAAACTTATCACATATCTAGCCACATCTCATGGCTACTTACAATTCTCATACTTGATTCAATTAACTAGCCTATACATGTCATATTCTAGCTATATACATCTTTCCAAAAGTACCAAATAGAATGCCGATAGTGTGATTTAGAAGCTGACGATCTCAGATCTGAGCTAGCTTTATTGACACTGCAAGGTAGAGAAACAAATCACACAGTAAGCTTTCCAAAGCTTAGTAAGTTAGATATACAATACAATTATCATATCATATTAAATCGATGCAAAAATAAACAATCACTTAGATATATTATCTCATATTTGTGCCTTCTCATCTATAGCCACAACGCTCATTTCCTCAATCAAAGCTTAATTTTACTCATCAATCACAAAGGTTCAATACGTACCTTAACAACACAAAGCTATTAAATCTCCAAGCTATTCATTGCTCGATATTATTTGCCGATCATTCTTTAATTTAATCACACATTCAGTATCACATACTAATCCGACTCATAACTGTTATCGCACACTTAGTGCTTATTCTTTTAACCAACTCATCTCGGTATCGCACACACAGTGCCACAGCAATAATCCAAAGCTTTCATAACATCGCACACACAGTGCCACAGCAATAAACCGAAGCTTTCATCACATCGCATGCACAGTGCTATTCATTTCATCTTGATTTCACTTTCGCACACTTAGTGCCCTCAAATTAAAATTATGCACATAGTAACTCACTTTCATATACATAAACATATTCATTTCATATCGATAAAACATATCTCAAATACATGTATTATATCCGAACTTACCTCGGACGTCGAACTATCAATACGGTCGATTAATCGAGCACTTTATCTTTGCCTCGATCTCGATCCGAACCTCTCCTCTCTTGGTCTATACACATTCAAATTCACTCCATTCAATCATCAATTCATTCATTTTAATCCAAACACACATATTTAGGGCATTTTACAAAATAGCCTTCACATTTTCACATTTCAACACTTTAGTCCCTATCTCACAAAATCATCAAATACTCAACATTTCATTACACTATGCTTAGGCCAAATTCTCCTTAGTCTCATAGGAGTCCACACATTTCATTTATTTCACATTTTAATCCTCCAATTTCTCATTTTCATAATTTAGCAAAAATTACTCAATTTCACCAAAATTTCAAATACAAACTATGTTAACCCAACATTAAACTTTTATATTCTACTAACTATCATCACAAAGCTCATCTATTCAACAATGGCATATCTCAAAATCACCATCATTTTCTAAAATTTAAGAAAGGGTTAGCTAGAGCATAAAGCAACGATCACAAAAACGTAGAAATTATAAAAAATCGAATACAAAACACTTACTAATTGAAGCTTGAAGTTGCCAAAACCATGAAAGCTTCAAACCCTTTTTTCTTTCTCAAATTTCGGTGGAAAATACATTTTAAAGATGAGCATTTTAGTTTCATTTGTTTATTATAACATTTATAATTGATTTCCAACTATACCCTTAATGAAATAAACATTAAAGCTTATTACGGATGGTTATAAATGTCCATGAACCTTCCACTATCATTAAATATGTTCTAATTATACCATAAGACCTCCTTATTTAAAAGACAACAACACTTAGGTACTTATAAATCAACACATAGCTTTTACTATTTATGCAATTAAGTCCTTTCTCTTAATCCAACACTAAAATGATCAAATCATCACACAGAATTTTCACACAGACTATGTCACATATCATTCACATAGAAAATATCATTATAATATTTTTACGATCTCAGATTTGGGGTCTCAAACTACTGTTCTGACTAGAGTCTAAATCGAGCTGTTACAACTCTCCTCCTTAGGGATTTTCGTCCTCGAAAATCTTACCCACATGAATAGTTATGGATGTTGCTCTCGTCATAACGTATCTCGATTAGCTCCCAAAGTTTTGAAAATTTAATCCGTGTAGCCTCTTCAATTCCGTGTTTGTGCCACAATACCTTCAAAACCCAAATATAACAAAATAGAAATAAATCAGCTAGAGTACCAAATTTTATAAAAGAAGTCCGAGCAATCTTTATTTCAAGATGGCATGAGCACTTCGAGTCCATCCCGCTCCCGTCCGCGTCTAAGTGTCACCGAAAAGTTAAAAGAGAGAGTGAGTCGCAAGACTCAGGTGTATAATTCCTCCCCAGATAACATGCCAACACACATATCATAACAGAATAATGCGATAATGCACCTGCTCCTAACCAAGCATATCGCCTTTTCTACCCGTGTGGTACCAAACCACCGGTGGTGCCAAACCACCGTGACCCAAAGTCACGATATCCATCTTGTGGTACCAAACCACTGGTGACCAAGTCGCAAATAATCCAATGATGGGGCCAACCCATCGTGTGATACCAAATCACTAGCGAGGCGATCCCATATCTCAAAAGTGGGGCCAACCCACGGTGGAATTAACCACGTGGACGAGTCGCAATGAGGTGCCAAACCTCCGGTGTCCCAAAGACACAATGTGATACCAAATCACTTTGGTGACCGTAGTCACAAATCCGGTGATGGGGCCAACCCATCGTGTGATACCAAATCACCGGCGTCAATCCCAGTATAATCAATCGTGGGGCCAACCCACCGTGGTGCTAAGCCACCGGGACGAGACGCCGAGGTGCCAAACCTCTGGTGACCCAAAGTCACAAAATATCATTGTGGTACCAAACCACCGGAGGTGCCAAACCTCCGTGTCCCAAAGACACGGATATCATACTCCTCCTCTCTCATATCACCCAAACACATAACCTACTAGATGCAAAATCGTGCAATCATGCTATCATGCTCACATGCTTAATATGGCATCTCAAAGTATCAACAATCATGATATCATCATCATCACATAACTCATAATGAAACGGACTTACGAATCCGTATCCATACCTCAATGGGTATCGAGATAATCAATCGACCGCTTCACTTACACAACAAAGTTATCACATTATTAAGTTAAGACAGTGTGTTAGTTTACACACCTGAATTAGCGAAGGTATTAATCCCTAAAATCGATTTACGTCCCTTGATCACTTCTACAACTCGAACCCTACAATCGGCCAACAAATGGATTAACCATCATACCATTCGCCACAAGCATTAAACCAAAAGGGTTTATCAAATAGTCCTTACCTTGCAAACGTTTGGCTTCCTACCAAACTCGAACCACAAAGGTTTCTCTTTTACAAACGGCCTCCACCTAAAAAGAAAATCCATTAATCCATTGAGACTTGCTTTAACGAGGCTAAAAGAATGGACTAACAAAATACTCCTCTTACCACCACTTAACAATCGGCTAAAAGAGTTGGAAGACTCCTCTTGATTATTTCCAAAGTCCAAAGACCCTATACTGAAAAGATTAAACAAGAAGTTAAAACCTTTTTAACCAATACCGATATCACTTTAACATACCAAGAATTGGTAAAATACCGAGAAAGAGAAATGGCCATTCGGCCAACACTTACCCACTACCAATCGATTGGAAACCCACCTAACAACACCCAATATTCGGCCAATACCAAGGAAGGTTCGCTAACACCTTAATCCGAAAGAGAAGAGTTTAAAAGAAAAACAAGGAAGAAAGAGTGCTCTGGTTTTGAATGAAAGAAGTAGAGGAAGTATTTGGAGAATGAAGTTTCTACCACACCAAATGAACAAAAGAAAAGGGAAGTAGGAGAAAAGAGCTTTCCACAAATGACCAAAATCGGCAAGGGCTTGCTTGTGGTAGCTTTCGGTTTAGATGAAAAAGATGGAGGTATAGGTTTTGGTGAAATGTATTACAGTCAAAAAGAGAGGCTAGTTTCGGTTTACAAGCAACAAGAGAAGAAAGGAATGAGAGAGGCATTCTACTACAAAACAAAAAGAAAAAGGTGGAAGCAACAAGCAAATTCTAAGAAGACCAATGCTTTGGGTTTTCGGTTCCAAGAAAAGAAAATATGAGAAGGGAAAGGGAGAGTCAAAGGAGCTAGTTTCGGCGAGTTGAAAAGAAACAAAATGCTGGTTTTGGTTTCAAAAATGAGAATAGAATGGGAGAGTTTTCTTTGACATTCGACTTACCAACAAAATGACCAAAAAGAGACTTGAGCAATCGGTTGGAAGAGAGAAAATGAGAAGAAGCTTTTGACCAAAAGGAAAATCGGCTTAACCAAGGAGAGTTTGTGACCGAAACACACATGCCCAAGGTACATTCGGCACTCTCAATTACCAACCGCCACACCTTTCTCTCCCCCAAACTCTCACCAAATCCGCCAAATCTCCCCATTTACTCCCACACCACCAATTCAAATCCCATGACCAAGTCTCCTCCTACTTTCACTCTCCACCCTCCTTTGAATGTGAAGACTAAGTCCAAGCTAGAGTTCAAGTTGCCTTCTACCTCTTCCTCCATGCCGTCCAAAATGGGAGCCAAAGGGTGGGATTCTGTGACTTGAACACAAGACCTCCCCTTGTAGATGACGCCACACACACTCTCCATGTGGCGCATGCTTGCCACTTTGCTAGCTCCTCATTTGTGCATTAGATTCACTTAATTTAATTAAAAACCCCATCTCCTTCAGCTCCTATCCCCCTAAAGCCCAAAAACAAAAATTTTCCACCTACTCAGGCACACTCCTAGCCTTCATCTAAGCCCCGAAACCATGCAAACAACATAATAGCTCACCAATAACCATGCAACAATGCCAAAAATAAATTAACCCCCTTAACCCGGGATATTACAGTTCTACCCCCCTTAAAAATAATTTCGACCTCGAAATTACCTGGTCAGAAGAGTTATGGTATTCTTTGTCTCATCATATCCTCGGGTTCCTACGTCGCTTCTTCCACGCCATGATTCCGCCAAAGAACCTTAACCAGAGGCACAGACTTCCTGCGCAGAACCTTCACATCCCGATCTAAAATCTGTACAGGCTCTTCCTCCATGGTCATATCTGGATTTACCTCGATCTCTTCTACTGTTACCACATGTGACGGATCGGAACGGTAACGCCGAAGCATCGAAACGTGGAACACGTCGTGAATCGACTTAGCTCACTGGCAACTCGAGTGATATGCAATCGTCCCACTCGTCTCAAGATTACCTATACTGCCCAATAAACCTCGGACTAAGCTTGCCTTTCTTCCCTAACCTTAATACTTTCTTCCACGGTGAGACCTTCAGAAAACCCGATCTCTCACAAAGAAATTCAATATCTCTCGTTTAAGATCTAAGATAGGACTTCTGCCGGTCCAAGCTTCCTTCAATCGAGCTCTCAATCAACTTAACCTTATCTTGGTTTGAAAGAACCAACTCGTCCCAATAAGCGACGTTCACTTAACTCCGCCCAACAAGTAGGTGAACGACACTTCCTACCGCACAATGCCTCATAAGGTGCCATCTTGATGCTCGCTGATAATCGTTGTTGTAGCGAACTCATAACGGTAGATACTCCTCCCAACTACCCTCAAGTCCAATACACAACCTCGTAGCATATCCTCCAAGATCTCGATAACCCTTTCGATTGCCGTCGATCTGCATGGATGAAATCTTGTCTTTGAAATCTAACCGTACCCGAGCGATGTAACGCCTTCGAACCTCGACGTGAATCTTGGATCCTATCCGAGATGATCGAGACCGCACCCTGCTTGATCTCACTATCTCGATACATCTGACTTTGCCAACCTCTCAGTGAGTAATCCACCTCACCGGAATAAAGTGAGCCGATTTAGTCCGATCCACAATTACCTGCATCAATCCTTCTTGCTCGGTGTAAGCGGTAATCCACCGACGAAATCCATAGTTATTCTTTCCCACTTCCATCGTGGAATCTTCACCGGTGAAGCAACCAGACGGCAACAGCGGTGCTCGACCTTGACCGCCGACAAGTCGACACTTACCCACAAACTCTGTCACCTCCTTTTTCGCACTTACCACCGTAATCGCTCCTCGAGATCCTTATACATTTTGCTACCTCCAGGATGCATAGCGTAGGGGCTGCTATGAGCATCCTGAAGAATCTTTTGCCTCAATTCAGCATCTCTCGGCATACAAGCCTTCCCCTGGAAACACAGAACCCCATCATTAGACAAGCTATACCCCTTCAACCCATCACTCGCACTGAGTCTTCAAGGCTCAAAACCTCATCTAACAACTGCTTTTCTCTGATCTGCTCAACCCAAGTAGGCTTAACCTGCAGTTCTGCCAGAATACTCCCGTCATCATACAAACTCAAGTGGGCA
The DNA here is from genome assembly GCA_025506655.1 of Gossypium rotundifolium. Classification (NCBI taxonomy): domain Eukaryota; kingdom Viridiplantae; phylum Streptophyta; class Magnoliopsida; order Malvales; family Malvaceae; genus Gossypium; species Gossypium rotundifolium. The sequence continues at coordinate 111,993,826 of CP106723.1, forward strand.
AACAACGCCTTAAACCGAAACAACCTTACGGCTCAACGCGTACGCCACGACGTTAGCCTTACGGGTGATACTCAATTGAGCAATCGTAGTCTTTTAGCGGCTCAATCCATCCGCTACATCTCGATTCAAGTCTTTACGAGTCAAGGTACTTCGACTCTTATGGTGCGTATAGACTATCGATCTTTCTCCGTTACAAGTAATGCCTCCATATCTTTAAGGCAAATACTACATTTGCTAACTCCGGATCGTCGTTGGATAATTTACCTCATGTGGCCTTAGTCGCCGGGATGTGTAAGCCACCACCTTCCCTTCTTGCATCAGACACAACCCAAACCCGTATGTGATGCATCGCGATACAATCAGAATTCCTTACCAAATTTCGGGTTGAATTAGAACCGGAGCTTCAGTCAAAATCTTCTTCAACTTGTCGAAGCTCTCCTGTTGCTTCTCAGTCCAAATAAACGGAACTCCCTTTCTCAATAATTTGGTCATCGGTGCTGCAATTAACGAGAAACCCTCTACAAATCTTCGGTAGTATCCTGCCAACCCCAGAAAACTCTGAATCTCCGCTACTGACTTAGGCGGCTTCCAATCCAAAACCGCTTCTATCTTGCGGGGGTCCACTCTAATCCCCTCAGCCGACACTACATGACCCAAGAATGTCACCTCCACGAGCGTAACTCGATTTCTTGAACTTCGCATGATTTGTTTCTCCCTTAGAATCTGCAATACCACCCGTAAATGAGCATCATGCTCCTCCTCAGTCCTCGAGTATACCAAGATGTCGTCGATAAAACCACCACAATCGATCCGTGCATCATTGGAACACTCTATTCATCGATCCATGAAAGTCACGGTCGTTAGTCAACCCGAACAGCATAACCAAGAACTCAAAGTGCCCATACCGAGTACCAAATGCCGTCTTACGATATCCGCCTCTTTTACCTTCAATCGGTGATACCTGCACCTTAGGTCGATCTTGAGAAAACCGACGCCTTCAAATGATCAAACAAGTCATCTATCCGAGGCGGTGGATACTTGTTTTGATCGTCGACTTATTCGGCCATGGCGGTAGTCTATGCACATCCGTATAGTACCGTCTTTCTTCTTTACAAAGAGTATCTGGCGCTCCCCATGGCGAAATACTTGGCCCGATAAAGCCTCGGTCCAACAATTCTCGATCTCGAGCCTTAAGCTCCACTAACTCCTTAGGTGCCATCCTCAGACGAGTAATGGATACTGGCGCAGCCTTCTGTGAATGATCTATCCCTAACTCTACCTCCGATCCGGTGGCAAACCCGAAGCTCCTCAGAAACACATCCACAAATTCCCTAATCGTCCAACCGCCTCCACATCGCACTCCTTAGTTTCCAAGGCATACACATGAACCACATACGCTTCCACGGCCTTCCCGACCATTTTCTGGCTTTGGGCGGATACCAAATTGGACAGATAGTTTCTCCTATTACCGATCGAACTACTTCATCACCTTGGTTGTGTAGCGAGACCATGCGCTTAGTCATGCGATCCAACTTCTTTGGTGCTTACCCAAACCATCCATCCCAAAATCGATCGAACTCCCCAAATGGCGCTTCCATCGATCGACCTCGAAAGATACCCCTTGAGTTCTAGAGGTACATCTCTATACGATTTATCTACCACTACAGAGTGACCTAGAGGGCTTATTACGGTCATCTGCCTAGAAGATATTTCAGAGTCTAAATCCATGGCCTTCACTATGCTACTTGCAATATACGAGTGTGTTGAACCCACATCAATCAAAGCGATAAGTGGAGAACCAAAGATTAAAGCGTCTGCACGACGCGTGCAGTGCGCCGCCTCCTCTCGGCGCAAAGATACACCAACCCCTACCGTGCGGCCTCGTAACTACTGCACCTCCGTCTCGGTGCTCTACTACCCGACCGAACTATTACCTCCTCTGCCATTACCTCGGCCCTCTGGGTGGTCCATTATTTACGCATTGATTACGCCCGATTCTCCTGATGAATTCTAGCTAACTTGCGCGACAATCCTCACTCGGTGGTCCAATGAGCCACACTCAAAACAACCTCTACCATCACCCAACATCCTCCCCAGGTGAGCCTTTCCACAACGGTTACATCACGGCGGTCCACGCTGGCAACAACAAACCTACTCGACCGATTCGCCCACTTTGGTCTAGCCCTCTTCTCACGATTGCCGATGACCCGTAAGATCCAAAACTCCTTTGTGACGGTTTCTATCCATACCGCCTCACGACTCTTTAATGCCCTCGGCAACCTTCGCTTTTCAACTAGAATCGCAAATTCACGCTCCCGTTGGCGCGATTATCAACCTTAGTTCGCCTCGCAGCCATCCTCGAAACGAATGCACCTCTCATGCTCGGTAGCCACCATACCCCGCATACCGACTCGACCGTAAACTCGCCTCGTGCTCAAACGCATTTGCTCCCCAGAACTAACCTCGTAAATGCTTTTCTCGCTCATTTATGTAGTTAGCTCCGGCGTACTTTTTCCGATAAGCGGCGTAAATAGTCCCATGTCGATCTTCCATTGCGGTACCGTCCCTAACAAGGAGCCACCACCGGTATGACTCATCTCGAGAAGTGATACGATCCCTTTAATTTCTCCTCAACCATTAGGTCCAGATCGTCCATGATCCGCTCTGTAAACTTCTAGCCAAGATTCGGCGAAGGTTAGGAGCAACACGGAGAGACACCGGAAGAATTCAAATTTATTTGCCCGAAGTCGCCAGGTGCGATTTCTTAGCTCCTACGCCTCCACCTACTCTAGCTACCCTTTCTAAAATCCGCAGCATCGCCGCTGTGACCTTTGCATCATCGCCCGGTGCTGCTCTCGAACTCACCACCTCCATTGGTGGCGAAATCGATACCTCATTCTCGAACCGACTCGAACCTACGGGCTCGAAATACTCATCCTACTGCGACCACGTCTCACGACCACGTCCACCTCGGTACTCATGACTAAATCTCGTCGATTAAAGAATTTTATGTATCACTCATTATTCCACTGTGTTTAAAGCAAAGTCTTATGAATTTTTAAAGAAGCTTTTGTTTTCGCGAGTCCACAGAGTCCTAACAGTTTCAGTCTCTAAAGTAATCTTACTAGCCATCCGATCATGTCAATTAATATCACAACCAATAGTACGGGGTACTTACCTGGGCGAACTGGTGCCGGTGACTCGGTGCCATGCCTTTCAAACCATACTTTTAAAATAGAATACTTGAAAACTATAGTTTTAAAACATTTTGGGCCTCGGGCCCACAAAAAACTTTTGAACTTAGCTCGATACCACAAATGTAACACCCCAAACCCTACCAATACACCACGATAGAATCTGGTATGCTACAGGAAAAGGTTTTGGGTGGTTTAGGTTGAAGTCTAGCGCTTTGGTGGAAGCGTTTAGCAAAATTTTGTATTTGAGGAAAACTCGATTAGGTTTTGATTAAGAATCTGATGATGTATTTGAAAACCCGTAAAGTTTTGAAAATTTAATCCGATGTGTAGGTAAAACTAATTTATTTTGTTTTGAAGCTTAAGTGATTTCTCATTGTTACTAAAACATTTTTGACTTAATAGAAAATCATAATCAAGTTAGAAGAACCATTTGAATTCACTGTGTCCCAAGTTATAGTATGATACCCGATGGTATAGTTTAAAACATCGTTTTTGAAGTTTTGAAAACGTTGTCTTTCCAAGTTTTAGCACATTTCACTTAATTGGTTTGTTAAAGCATATTGAAAAGCTACTTAAACGTAACATGTCAAAAACATAATTTAAGAGGCCATTTACAAACCCAAATATAACAAAATAGAAATAAATCATTAGAGTACCAAATTTTTATAAAAGAAGTCCGAGCAATCTTTATTTCAAGATGGCATGAGCACTTCGAGTCCATCCGGCTCCTCATCTGTCTAAGTGTCACTGAAAAGTTAAAAGAGAGTGAGTCGCAAGACTCGGTGTATAATTCCTCCCCAGTATAACATGCCAACACACATATCATAACGAATAATGCAGATAATGCACCTGCTCCTAACCAAGCATATCGCTTTTCTACCCCTGTGGTACCAAACCACCGGTGGTGCCAAACCACTGGTGACCCAAAGTCACGATATCCATCTTGTGGTACCAAACCACTGGTGACCAAGTCGCAATAATCCAATGATGGGGCCAACCCATCGTGTGATACCAAATCACTAGCGACGATCCCATATCTCAAAAGTGGGGCCAACCCACGGTGGAATTAACCACGAGGACGAGTCGCAATGAGGTGCCAAACCTCCGGTGTCCCAAAGACACAATGTGATACCAAATCACCGGTGACCGTAGTCACAAATCCGGTGATGGGGCCAACCCATCGTGTGATACCAAATCATCAAGGCGTCAATCCCAGTATAATCAATCGTGGGGCCAACCCACCGTGGTGCTAAGCCAACTGAGACGAGGCCGAGGTGCCAAACCTCCGTGACCCAAAGTCACAAAATATCATTGTGGTACCAAACCACTAGAGGTGCCAAACCTCACGGTGTCCCAAAGACATGGATATCATACTCCCCCTCCTCTCATATCACCCAAACACATAACCTACTAGATGCAAAATCGTTGCAATCATGCTATCATGCTCACATGCTTAATATGGCATCTCAAAGTATCAACAATCATGATATCATCATCATCACATAACTCATAATGAAACGGACTTACCCGAATCCGTATCCATACCTCAATGGGTATCGAGATAATCAATCGCCTTGTTTCACTTACACAATAGGTTATCACATTATTAAGTTAAGGCGAGTGTGTTAGTTTACACACCCAATTAGCGAAGGTATTAATCCTAAAATCGATTTACGTCCTTGATCACTTCTACAACTCGAACCCTACAATCGGCCAACAAATGGATTAACCATCATACCATTCGCCACAAGCATTAAACCAAAAGGGTTTATCAAATAGTCCTTACCTTGCAAGCGTTTGGCTTCCTACCAAACTCGAACCACAAAGGTTTCTCTTTTACAAACGGCCTCCACCTAAAAAGAAAATCCATTAATCCATTGAGACTTGCTTTAACGAGGCTAAAAGAATGGACTAACAAAATACTCCTCTTACCACCACTTAACAATCGGCTAAAAGAGTTGGAAGACTCCTCTTGATTATTTCCAAAGTCTAAAGACCCTATCTGAAAAGATTAAACAAGAAGTTAACACCTTTTAACCAATACCGATATCATCTTAACATACCAAGAATTGGTAAAATACGAGAGAAAGAGAAATGGCCATTCGCCAACACTTACCCACTACCAATCGATTGAAACCGGCACCTAACAACACCCAATATTCGGCCAATACCAAGGAAGGTTCTGCTAACACCTTTAATCCGAAAAGAAGAGTTTAAAAAGAAAAACAAGGAAGAAAGAGTGCTCTCGGTTTTGAATGAAAGAAGTAGAGGAAGTATTTGGAGAATGAAGTTTTACCTACACCAAATGAACAAAAGAAAAGGGAAGTAGGAGAGAAAGAGCTTTCGGCTACAAATGACCAAAATCGGCAAGGGCTTGCTTGTGGTAGCTTTGGTTTAGATGAAAAGATGGAGGTATAGGTTTTGGTGAAATGTGTTACTGATCAAAAGAGAAGGCTAGTTTGGTTTACAAGCAACAAGAAGAAAGGGAATGAGAGAGGCATTACTTCTACAAAACAAAAAGAAAAAGGTGGAAGCAACAAGCAAATTCTAAGCAGACCAATGCTTTGGGTTTCGGTTCCAAGAAAAGAAAATATGAGAAGGAAAGGAAGAGTCAAAGGAGCTAGTTTGGCGAGTTGAAAAGAAACAAAATGCTGGTTTTGGTTTCAAAATGAGAATAGAATGGGAGAGTTTTCTTTGACATTCGACTTACCAACAAAATGACCAAAAGAGACTTGAGCAATCGGTTGGAAGAGAAAATGAGAAGAAGCTTTTGACCAAAAGGAAAATCGGCTTAACCAAGGAGAGTTTGTGACCGAAACACACATGCCCAAGGTACATTCGCACACTCCAATTACCAACCGCCACACCTTTCTCTCCCCAAACTCTCACCAAATCCGCCAAATCTCCCCATTTACTCCCACACCACCAATTCAAATCCCATGACCAAGTCTCCTCCTACTTTCACTCTCCACCCTCCTTTGAATGTGAAGACTAAGTCCAAGCTAGAGTTCAAGTTGCCTTCTACCTCTTCCTCCATGCCGTCCAAAATGGGAGCCAAAGGGGTGGGATTCTCATGACTTGAACATAAGACCTCCGGTAGATGACGCCACACACACACTCTCCATGTGGCGCGTGCTTGCCACTTTGCTAGCTCCTCATTTGTGCATTAGATTCACTTAATTTAATTAAAACCCCATCTCCTTCACTCCCTATCCCCTAAAGCCCAAAAACAAAATTTTCCACCTACTCGGGCACACTCCTAGCCTTCATCTAAGCCCCAAACCATTCAAACAACATAATAGCTCACCAATAACCATGCAACAATGCCAAAAATAAATTAACCCCCTTAACCCGGGATATTACAACCTTCACTAAGGAAATTCTTTTGTTTCTCAACTCTTTGGTCTCTCGTGCCAAAATTTGGATCGGTTCTTCACTATATGACAAGTTTGACTGAATCTCAACATCAGAAGGAGCAATCACATGAGATGGATCTGATCTGTACCGTCGAAGCATTGACACATAAAGCACATTATGGATCTTTTCCAATTCAGATGGCAATTTCAATCTATAAGCAACCGGTCCAACTCGTTCAGCAATCTCATATGGTCCAATGAATCTCGAACTCAGCTTGCCCTTTCGGCCAAATCGAAGTATTTTCTTCCACGGAGACACTTTCAAAAACACTTTATCGCCAACCTCGAATTCAATATCCTTTCGTTTCAAATCTGCATAAGACTTTTGACGATCTGAAGCTACTTTCAAACTGTCACGAATTACTTTCACTTTCTTCTCAGTCTCTTTTATAAGATCAACACTATGAATCTTGTTCTCACTTAGTTCGGTCTAATACAATGGAGTTCGACAGTTTCAACCGTACAGAGCCTCATATGGTGCCATTTTGATACTAGACTGAAAACTATTTTTATACGCAAACTCAATCAATGATAGATGTCTTTCCCATGTGCTTTCAAATTTGAGTATACAACATCATAGCATATCCTCGAGAATCTAAATAATTCGTTCGGATTGACCATCCGTTTGTGGATGAAAAGCAGTACTGAAATGCAATTTCGTGCCCAAAGCATCTTGTAATTTCTTCCAAAATCGCGAGGTAAATCTCGGATCTCTATCAGACACAATAGATAACGATACTCCGTGTAATCTTACAATCTCATCGATATACAGTTCAACCAATTTATCTAAAGTATAATCAGTTCTCACCAGAATGAAATGAGCTAATTTCGTCAATCTATCAACTATCACCCAGATCGCATCTTTCTTGCTCGGAGATAAGGGCAAACCCGACACAAAGTCCATCGTGATCCTCTCCCATTTCCACTCAGAAATCATAATAGGTTGCAATAAATCGGACGGAACTTGATGTTCAGCTTTAACTTGCTGACAAATTAAACATTTTGACATAAAGTCAGAAATATCTCTCTTCATACCATGCCACCAATAGAACTGTTTCAAATCATTATACATTTTCGTACTTCCCGGATGTACAGTCAAATGACCATTGTGAGCTTCAGCCAAACTCATTTGAATCAGCTCTGAATTTCTCGGAACACAAATCTGATCTCTGAATATCTTCCGATACGGCATCAGAATCACACTGAACTCTTTTTGCTAATAACTCATTATCAATCTTCTGAGCATCACAAATCTGCTGTACAAACATCGACAACTTTCAATTCGCTTATCACGGCATCGAATCTGCTCGAACTCTTTTGCTAATAACTCATTATCAATCTTACGAGCATCACAAATCATTGTACAAACATCGACTTAACTTTCAATTTAGTTATCGCCGCATTAGCATCACACAGATCTTTCTGATTACTCAAAGCTCGTAAAGCGTATAATAATTTTCGACTCAAGGCATCAGCTACAACATTAGCTTTACCTGGGTGGTAATCTATCACAAGTTTGTAGTCTTTCAACAAGTCTAACCATCGTCTTTGTCGCAAGTTCAAATCTTTCTGAGTCATCAAATACTTTAAACTCTTGTGATCAGTATAAATATGAAATTTTTCACCGAATAAATAGTGACGCCAAATCTTCAATGCGAATACAATCGCATCCAACTCAAGATCATGCGTTGGATAATTCTTTTCATGCGGTTTTAATTGTCTCGAAGCATAAGCGATGACTTTTCCTTCTTGCATCAGCACACAGCCCAAACCATTTAACGATGCATCACTATAGACTATAAACTCTTTGCCCGATTCAAGTTGAACTAACACCGTGCTTCTGTCAACAACACTTTCAACTGCTCAAAACTTTGATGACACTTTTTCGACCACTCAAATTTAGCATCTTTCTGTAACAACTTTGTCAATGGATTCGCAATCATCGAGAAGCCTTTCACAAATCGTCTATAATATCTCGCTAGTCCTAGAAAACTACGGACTTCAGACACATTTCTCGGAGGCTTCCAATCTAAAATAGCAGAGATTTTATGCGGATCGACTCGTATCCTAGCAGCAGATACAATATGCCCCAGAAAACTGACCTCAGGCAACCAAATTTCACACTTGCTAAACTTTGCATACAACTGCTTCTCACGCAGAGTTTGTAGTACGATTCTCAAATGCTCGGCATGCTGCGTCTCATCACACGAATAGATCAAAATATCATTAATGAACACCACCATGAAGCGATCCAAATACGGTCTGAATATCCGATTCATCAAGTCCATAAATACCGCAGGGGCATTTGTTAGTCCAAAGGGCATCACTAAGAATTCATAATGTCTATACCTCGTCCTGAAAGCAGTTTTTGGCACATCAGACTCTTTAACTCTCAACTGATAGTAGCCTGATCTCAAATCTATTTTAGAAAATACTGTAGCTCCTCTCAACTGATCAAACAAATCATCGATCAGAGGTAATGGATATTTGTTCTTTATCGTCACTTTGTTCAATTGTCAATAATCAATACACATTCTCATAGTTCCATATTTCTTTTTCACAAATAATACAGGAGCCCCCCAGGGTGGAAAACTCGATCGTGCAAATTTCTCTGTCAATCAATTCTTGCAACTGAGATTTCAACTCTTTCAATTCTGTTGGTGCCATTTTGTATGGAGCTATCGAAATAGGAGCAGTTCTCGGCACTAACTCAATACCAAATTCAACTTCTCTAATCGGAGGTAACCCCGGTAACTCTTCTGGAAACACATCTGGAAACTCACTTATCATAGGCACAGATTCAACTTTCCTTTTCGACACTTTTGTATCAATCACGTACGCCAAATAAGCTTCATAGCCCTTTTTAACATAGTTCATAGCTTTCATTACAGATACAATAGCTGGTAATCCTTTCATATCACTAGACTCAATTCGAACTATCTCACCATTCTGACTCTTCAATTCAACATTCTTTCTCTTACAATTCACAATGGCATTATGCAAAGTGAGCCAGTCCATTCCCAGAATTATGCCAAATTCATCAAATGGTAGCAACATCAAATTGATCGGGAAACATAAATCATGAAATATCAACGGGCAATTCTTGCACACCTTATTCACCAAAACACATTTGCCTAAGGGGTTCGATACTCTAATCATAAATTTAGTAGACTCAACAGGTAAAGTCTTATTCGATACTAAATTCATACACACATAGGAATGAGTTGATCCATGATCTATCAATGTAATGACATCAGTGTCAAATAAAGTGAAAGTAACAGTGATCATGTCTGGAGATGATGCTTCCTCTCATGAACATATAGCATAGGCTCAGGCAGGTGCTCTCGCTTCTGATCTCACAGCAGTATCAGTTGTTCCTCTCTGGCTTTCGATCATATTTCTAATGTTTCTGGATGGTCTACCCCTTGTTTTCATATTACTCGGTCTTTCATTCTGAACATTTTCTTCTTCGACCATCTTTGGGCAATTTCGGATAAAATGATCTCGGGATCCACACTTATAGCATGTTCTATTGTTATACTTGCCCCATCACTCTCCCACATGTCGTCTCCCACATTATCTACATTCTAGCTTGTTACTCTTAACACTGCCAACACTTGTTTCATTCAGAGCTTGAATTCGTAAACCAGTACTCTGTCTCGAATGATCTTTATTTGGATGTCCAAACGAGGCATTTGAACGATTGCTTGCATCTTTATATCTCTTTGCTGAAGATTGAGAGAACTTATTCATCGATCTCTTTCTTTCATCACGAGCCTTAGAATCAGCTTTCTTCTTTTCTTTACCGAGCTCTTCAGCTTTGCATGCTCTTTCGACTAATACAACAAATTCATTTATATCCAGTATTCCAACCAATAGCTTAATGTCTTCATTCAATCCCTCTATAAAACGTTTACACATAGTAGCTTCAGTCGAAAAACATTCCCTTGCATATTGACTCAATCTTACGAATTCCCGCTCATACTCAGTAACTGACAAACGGCCCTATTTTAGCTCTAAAAACTCCTTACGTTTCTGATCAATAAAGCGTTGACTGATATACTTCTTTCTAAACTCGAATTGAAAGAAATCCCAAGTTATTCTCTCTCTCGAAACTACAGATATCAATGTTTTCCACCAATTGTAAGCCGTGTCTCTCAACAAGGAAACTGCACACTTAATGTACTATTCATGGTTCAACGACATCTCATCAAATACTCTGATTGTATTTTCAAGCCAAAACTTGGCTCGCTCAGCATCGTCATTAGCTGCGGCCCTAAACTCTTTGGCCCCATACTTGCGAATCTTATCTACAGGTGGTTTATTCAATCTGTTCAGATCTACAACTTGTGGCACAATAGCTACTTACGGGGGTGGAGGTTGTGAAGCAGTCGGATTTGTTCTAACAAATTTCGATAACCATTCACTCATCATACGGAAGAAGGCTTACTTAGCCTCACCTCCCTCACCACTATCATTCAGCCTAGATGTGGCCGGCGCTATCCCTTGAGCGGGAGCAGGCGCATTGCCCTCTACGTCGTTAGCAACTGCTTGATCGGGATCCATTATTATATTAAAACACATTTCAACTATTAGATTTCATCACACTATCGCAATTTCACAATATGGCATGTATAGCTAGACTCACACACGCTACGTTAGTCCGAGAATTGACTAAATCGTAGCTCTGATACTAATAAAATGTAACACCCCTAACCCGAGACCGTTGTCGAAATAGGGTTTAGAGGCATTACCAAACAATAGGATCATTTTACATCGCATTCATGACACAAAGTCAATCATCATCAAACACATTCATATACAATCATAGTGCCCCTTAAACGAGTCATCAAGACCCTAAACATGCTTATAAACCGAGTCGGGACTAAATAGAAACACATATAAAATTTCATGAAAAATTGAAACTTTTCTAGAATACAGGGGAGACACGCCCATGGGGGTAGGCTGTGCCTCTCCCACGGCTACATGACACACTCGTGTGACCTCCCCGTGGTTACTTACTGCCAAAATCAACACAGCTAACAAGCACGCCTGCGTGTGCTAAGGTCGTGTCCTATAAGGTCATATACTTCCATTTCTCGCACGACCTGTAGGCATGCTCGTGCCATGGCTGTGTGCAGTTTAAGCCACATTCTGCCAATTTACCCACGATTTGAGACCAGCCCGTGTGCCTCAACCGTGTGACATTATAGGCCATTTTTGCAAGGCCAATATGCCACCCATTTAGGGTCAAACCTACAAGCCAATCAACAAAACATCTCATGCACATATTGCCATCTAAAAGCATACCAATTTAGCAATTTAAAACATGCAATCAATACCAACTCTAATCATACCCAATTCAATACCAATACTTATTCTATCACAAGCATAATTCATTCCCAAATCTCATTACCCCTACTAGCATTTATCAACACAAAGTTACCAAAAGATGCATCATATATATATACCACATTCATTCATACCAAACCTATCACATATCTAGCCACATCTCATGGCTACTTACAATTCTCATACTTGATTCAATTAACTAGCCTATACATGCCATATTCTAGCTATATACATCTTTCCAAAAGTACCAAATAGAATGCCGATAGTGTGATTTAGAAGCTAACGATCCCATATCCAAGCTAGCTTTACTGACACTGCAAGCAGAGAAACAAATCACACAGTAAGCTTTCCAAAGCTTAGTAAGTTAGATATACAATACAATTATCATATCAAATTAAATTGATGCAAAAATAAACAATCACTTAGATCTATTATCTCATATTCGTGCCTTCTCATCCATAGCCACAATGCTCATTTCCTCAATCAAAGCTTAATTTTACTCCTCAACCACAAAGGTTCAATACGTACCTTAACCACACAAAGCTATTAAATCTCCAAGCTATTCATTGCTCGATATTATTTACCGATCATTCTTTAATTTAATCGCACACTCAGTACCACATACTTATCCAACTCATAATTTTTATCGCACATTTAGTGCTTATTCTTTTAACCAACTCATCTCGGTATCACACACACAGTGCCACAGCAATAATCCAAAGCTTTCATAACATCGCACATACAGTGCCACAGCAATGAACCGAAGCTTTTATCACATCGCACACACAGTGCCATTCATTTCTATCTTGATTTCACTTTCGCACACTTAGTGCCCTCAAATTAAAATCATGCACATAGTAACTCACTTTCATATACATAAACATATTCATTTCATATCGATAAAACATATCTCAAATACATGTATTATATCCAAACTTACATCGGACGTTGAACTATCGATACGGTCGATTAATCGAGCACTTTATCTTTGAATCGATCTCGATCCGAACCTCCCTCTCTTGGTCTATACACATTCAAATTTACTCCATTCAATCATCAATTCATTCATTTTAATCCAAACACACATATTTAGGGCATTTTACAAAATAGCCCTCACATTTCCACATTTTGACACTTTAGTCCCTATCTCACAAAATTATAAAATACTTAAAATTTCATTACACTATGCTTAGGCTGAATTCTCCTTAGTCTCATAGGAGTCCACACATTTCATTTATTTCACATTTTAATCCTCCAATTTCTTATTTTCCCAATTTAGCTCAAATTACTCAATTTCACCAAAATTTCAAATACAAACTATGTTAACCCAACATTAAACTTTTATATTCCACTAACCATCATCACAAAGCTCATCTATTCAACAATGACATATCTCAAAATCACCATCATTTTTTAAAATTTAAGCATGGGTTAGCTAGAGCACAAAGCAACATCACAAAAAGTAGAAATTATCAAAAATCGAACACAAAACACTTACTAATTGAAGCTTGAAGTTGCCAAAACCATGAAAGCTTCAAACCCTCTTTTCTTTCTCAAATTTCAGTGGAAAATACATGTTAAAGATGAGCATTTTAGTTTCATTTGTTTATTATAACATTTATAATTGATTTCCAACTATACCCTTAATGAAATAAACATTAAAGCTTATTATGGATTGTTATAAATGTCCATCAACCTTCCACTATCATTAAATATGGTCTAATTGTACCATAAGACCTCCTTATTTAAAAGACAACAACACTTAGGTACTTATAAATCAGCACATAGCTTTTACTATTTACGCAATTAAGTTCTTTCTCTTAATCTGACACTAAAATGATCAAATCATCACACAGAATTTTCACACAGACTATGTCACATATCATTCACACAGAAAATATCATTATAATATTTTTACGACCTCAAATTTGTGGTCTCGAACCACTTTTCCAACTAGGGTCTAAACCGGGCTGTTATAGTAGTATTTACCTTAATAACATTGTCTATGATGCCTTTGGCATGAAAGTATTGCTCCATTCTCCACAAGAAATTTTCCATATCTCATGCATACCTTGTCCCCACAAACTCTTTCGGCTTTGGGATATCTACCTTGCAATTGAGTGTTGCACTCGACACTCCATTCCCTATGGCTACTTGACACAAAACAAGCTCCTCCTAGAGTTCAACTATTCTTTTACTCAAAACCTTCGTCGTGGCCATTGTTTCCTTCTTTAAAGCCATCACATAGCCTCAGGAGCATCTTTCCTCTCCATTAGCTTATTCCAAGTAGAATTCAGCAACTCTTGCACCTTTTCCATATTGGAACTGAGATGCATCGTCAAAAAGTCCCTGAACTGCTCCCTCAAGTCGTCTTTGAGTGCCTCTACCACATCGGGCGCCTCATTCACGTCCTCTATGGACTCCTCGAGATTGATCACTTGTTCCTCTACATCCAACAACATGTTCTTCAATAGGACTGGTTTTCCAGCCCACTAACGGGTCTCCTTTAACTCATTCTGATCGGAAACTTCTTTCGACATCTCAACGATGTCTTCGCAACCAAAACTCTTATACTAACTTTCATGGGGCTAGAACTTTAGTCTCGTAATTCGTGCAGCCTTAGGCGATTTTATCATTTCAAACATACCTTAGTCAGCCTAACTCCCACCATTTGATTATTCTCGCAGAATTCCTCCAAGGCACCAATTTATATAGTAGAAGCAACACAAAGCCAAAAGAATCTTAAAAAACTGAATAGCCATAGAGAAACTATACACAATAGGTGTTTGAATAAATGCTCTCAATTGTATTCACCTTTCTTAAAGAATACAGAAACAATGGATAAATGGGCAATTTGCAAATGAGGGAAGGCTCTCTATTTATAGTTGATCTCCCTCAAAGCCAATGGTCTAGCTAAATTTGCATCGATGAACTAGATGAAGGCTATCCTTATAATTAAGGGATTTACAAGATTTGCATAATCAAATCATATCTAATCTTTTCAGATATTATTCTCTTCAATCTTCTAATATTAGTTTCCCTATTTACCAAGGTAGCCAAATTTTCTATATCTGCAACATTGGGCCACCCGGGCTTCAAATAGACGGACTTTTCAATAGTTCTTTTAATTGGGTCAGCTCTCGTGGGTCAAATGACCCCTATCTAACCAATAGGCCTCTATGGGATCAATTTTGTGCGATGGTCACCGGCTTTGAACTGTGGCTCGTGACATTAGGAGATTGATATCATGTGAAATCAAGTGAGAAAGATAAAAGAAGAAAGAAGAAGAAGGGAGAAAGTAGCTATTGTTAGAACTTTACTATTTTGGTTGTAACAACCATGACAAAGAATAGAGAAATGGGGAAAAGAATTATATGAAAAATATCACTTGCATATTTACATTATGTTGCACACCTTGTTTATACTAGTAACTAGATACACAAATAAAGAAAGTCAAAGATATGATATACCTAATGTATGCTAATCAGTCCTAGAATCGTAACATAATAAATATGAGAGATTACTACCACAATAAAACTAAATAAAAAAAATCACAATAAAGAGAATTTCAAAGTGATATAAAACCTTGCTTCATTTGTTCAAAAGTTATATTGAGTCATCTGGTTCTAATGACATTTTCATTAGAATCATGGTACGCGAGACTATAAAGCAAGTTAACAACATGATCATAACAAAGTTCCAAGTAGCTATTGAACTAGACAAATACTAGTGTTCAATCTCTTTAGGAAGTATGAAGTCTTGAATATGAAAATTTTTAAAACTTAAAAGGAATATAAATTTAGACTTGTGAAGATTATCACAAGCTCAAATTACTTTGAAAGAAGACGCTAGACAAAATGGTTATATAAAGAGTTCTTATCAATTTACCTAAGAGATTTAAATCCAAAATCTCTTTGATTGAAGATTCTAAACACTCTTAGGCAAATTAAATGAATTTTCTTCAAGCTCAAGTGTAAAGGAGGGCTATTAGTAAAGAACATTCTATAAAAGGTACATTTTGAGTAAAAATGGAAAGACAAAAAAATGCAATGTAGGTTTTGGAAATGATTGTGCTACATAGAATAAGTTTGTAGAAACAAAAATATCCAACGATGAGATCAACAAGCTAGAGTTATGGATATCATACTATAATAAGATGATTCAATCTTTGTTGCTTCATATATACAACTAGAGCTTCATCAAGTACATGGCTCATTGACAAGTGATGCACTCATTATATGAAGCCTTACATCAACTTATTCATTAAACAAGATAAAATTTGTTATTTTGAAGTCAGAATGGATAATAGTAAGCTCATTGATGTCAAAGAATGATAAAATGTGGCAATTGAGACATGGCTAGGTGAAAAGTTCATTTTATTTGGAAGTTCTATCTGCACCAATAGAATCTCCTTAATTTAGGAAAGCTACTAGAAAAGAAAAAATATTCTTTGGTGATGTTGGGTTTAAATGTGGTGAATGAATCAAAGAGTGGGTGAATTGATTTCTTCAAATTTTGGTTGGGAAATTTTGGCTCAAAATAAAAAAGGGAAAATTTTAACATGCCTTAAAATCAATTCACAAAAAAAAAAAAAGAATCAAGATAAGAGTAAAGGGATAAAAAAGTTTAACACAGATTTATAGAGGTCCGGCCTCACTTGTCAGCTTTTTCTCTCTTAGCCTTACTTGTTATGGGGTTCTCAATTCACTGACTAGAATTGTTATCTTTTAATGACAATACATAACCTTTATAATTGCTATTTTCAATTTAGGCTTAGATAGGAACTTTTAAGCTCTCTAGTTTTTAAGGTTACACTAACAATCTCTCATTTTATAAAGATATTTTAGTGTAAACAAGTAAACCTTTATAGAGTATTGTGTTCACAAAGTTTAAGCTCTAAAATGATTAAAAATCACTTTTACAAATATTTGCAACAAAGTACTAATGTGTATATACAAAGAATACATGAGAAAATAAAACTCATAATTGTTTTTGCAAATTCACTCTTGATGATTTGGATAAGTATCTCTAATTTATTGTAGTTTTTGTTGAAGATTGAGATATCATAATGGATTTTAGATTTGGTAATTTACATAAATTAGGGATTAGGGATTTCAAAAATTTGGGATTTTGCTTCAACATGAGCAAATAGCGAAATGGGATTATGTTTCTTTCTCAACTCCGATCACAATTTAAAAAAGATTTTCCATCAAAATTTCACTTTAATAAAAAGGATTGTAAGAATACTAATGGGTGCATGGATGAAACTTTCTTTTTGTTTGATACTATTAAAAACAATGGTTCTTTTTACTGTCTTTTCTTCATTTTCATTGTCTAGAGATAAGAATGGTTGAAGGAGAAAACAAAAATCTTGAATTTATTTTTGATTTCTTAGTCATCAAATGACATGTAAAAATAATTTTACATGGCATTACATAATTAGATGGGACCATTGCTTATGTGGTGGGAAAGGTCTATCTAATAATTTCTCCATATCCATGTCTTCAATTTTTAAAATTTATCATATCAGTATATTCGTATCGTATCATTCCTCGTATGTGTTCGTGCTTCATAGGTGACATAAAAAAACTATGAATAGATGTAATAATTCAAAAAGGTCTTTGATTGGAGAAATTCTCAATGTTGATTCAATAGGCATAACTAAAACATCTCCTTCATGTCAATATTACATTACTTTATTTGTTTTCTTTTTTAAGTTTTTTTTTATATCATTGATCACATTATACATACATTTTTTTCATTTTCAACTCTGTTTTTTGTAACGCTTTCTTATTACTTCATTTTCTAATGGTGTAGCTATGTATTTTCTTTTTTCTCTGATAATTAAATCGATAGTATTACTCTAACCAGCACAGCAAACTCAAACATTTTTCGATGTAGGTATATCATACATTGAAAAGAATGAAATTCGTGTACTACTAAAGAAGGCAAGTGTATGCACCCTTTCATGGTTTAGAAATCTCTTCACTAAAACAAAAACTATTACTTTCAAGAATTAAACTTCGATCTACATACTATTTCAATCAAAAGTACACATTTATTCAAATTCCATTGTGTTTGATATCTATAGAATCACATACTTGCAAAGGCTCTAATCTTTCATATTATTCTATTTCCATCACGGTTTTTGATTTATGGTTTGAATCTTTTAGTTGGTGAATTATATATGTGTTCTACATTCATGGATTCAGGACCCCAAATTTTGGACATATAGACCCTTATCAGAAATGATGATCCAAGCTGCTGTGGATGATGTTCGTTTTCTTCCCTATGTTCACCATAAGATAATGGAAAAGTTAAATGAGCAAATGTTATGGCAACTCGCTATTCGCGGTGCATTACATTGCCGATGTTTTTGTGTCAATGATAAAGGGTTTTTAGATTGGCCACCAATTCCGACCATTCCAGGTCCTCCAAAATCACCTTTGATAAATAATTTCTTATTTATTATCATCTTTGTTGGTTTAATTCATAGTTAACATAGCTAACTCACGTGATACTTAGCCACTACTACCTATATAACATACCACTTATTTCTTTACATGTATAATTTCCAAAATAAAAGCTAAGTTTCACCTTCAACTCTTAGATAACATCAAAGCGAAAGGGAGTTCTCTTGAAGAAGAAACATTGTCAGTAATTAATGTACCTTCTGGGAGAATGGGGCTTGTTATTGGGAAGAATGGTGCTTCAATCTTGTCGATTAA
This sequence comes from Gossypium rotundifolium, assembly GCA_025506655.1. Lineage (NCBI taxonomy): Eukaryota > Viridiplantae > Streptophyta > Magnoliopsida > Malvales > Malvaceae > Gossypium > Gossypium rotundifolium. The sequence continues at coordinate 112,012,519 of CP106723.1, forward strand.
AAACTCATGCAAGTAAGTCTTCTTCTTTTATCTCTTCTAAACTATCAATGTAAAAGATTTCATTTGATTTAAAAAAATTATAATCTATATTGCAGTGCTGATATTTTGATCAGAAGAGATAAAGGACCTTCGGACAAGGTTTGTTTATGAACTTAATTTGGCTATTCTATATGATAAGTAAATTGCTTGTATCCATATGTGGTTTGATATTCTTGCATATGCCTTCAGGTGTTCATCATAGGACCTGTAAAGCAGGTGAGAATGGCTGAAGCAATTATAAAAGGCAAAATCTATTGAGAAAGCATTGGAAAAGCTTCTCATCTATATGTTTATACAAAACATCAATGTTTTTAACTAATAAAATTCTGAATGCTCAATGAACAATACACAGACTCTAAGTTGTTATCTAATGAACTCAATCTTCAACAAAAACTGTTCATTTCATTTTGTTATGCTTGCTTAATGTTTCTCTCAGTTGATTATGGTCAATTATATGATATAATAACAAATTTATCTCTCAAATGTTACAAGTTTCTTCAATTTGACCCTCACACTTTTATTTGGAGCAAGTTGGCTCTCAATTTTCTATTACTAATGTGACATTATTTTTCTTATATGATAAACCAAAAATAATTTTAAATTTATAAAAAATCAATCATTTAAAAATCAAATATAACAAATAAAAATTTTAATTTCAAAAGTTATGGAAAAAAAGGCTCTTCAAAAAAAATTATAAAAGCTTTTAGGTCTTTCAATAAAAATTCTATTTTTAAAAATAAAATGGAAAATAATCTTAATAATTTAAAAAAATCATAAAATTTATGAAATCTTCCAAAAGTCATGAATAGAAATAATCATTGAGATTTTTTGAGGTTATATGTGAAATTTTCAATTGTTAAAAGCTTATTTGAAGGTTGTTTATCATTGCATATTGCATACACAAATTTAAAGTCAAAAGTTGAATTGAAAATTTGAAGTTAAATTTATTGAAAACTTTGAAAGAAAAGTTACAATCTGTAAAAAAATTTTGAATACAAAGGAATTTAAAGAAATTCTCTTTTGATTCTTCTCTTCAATTTGGCTTCTATCGAGTCATTTGACGATTTTGAATAGATGTAAATTGCTTTAAATGTTAATTTTGGATGTATAAGATACGCCATTGGAAAAATATAGAAAACAAGATGAGAGAGTTATGCCAAAAGTTACTTTTCATAGCAAGCGTAGAAGATCCACATTTATAATAGGTCGTCTACAAGCACAATTTCAAATTTTAGGAATTACAAATGAGGCTTGTGTAACATCCACTAGTTCTTAAACTGAATTCATCATAGCTAATCCAACTTACTTCTTCCAAACGACTAGGGATATCTATCTTTTGCTTGTAGGGAGATATGTATTTACTATTTAGAAGGTTTGGAGGGACTATCTTTGTAACACCCTTAACCCGTATCCGTCACCGGATCGAGGTCACAAGGTATTACCGAACACAAGTGCAAAACCAAACATTCACATGAAACCATACCATGTATATCATCATATTTTCAAACAAATAAACGTGCCACAAAGTTATACAATATATATACCCGTATCATAAGCATATCATCTTAATAATAATATTCGAATACTAACTTAAATTAAACACTTTGCTTCATAATTCTATGCATGCTTATACATGGCTTATTGTCCATAAGTAAATTCGGCATTAACCACTCCATATTATGATCAAACATATATCATTAAATTTGACTACATTGGAATGAACCATTTAAACATGATCATGTATTCACTTAGTCATTCATTTCATACTCTATTCGGCTAACAAAATACCAAATAAAAACTTTTACTCATTTCATACACTAATCAAATACCAATATTATCCATATATAATCATGCTTATAATATTCTCATGTGATCAAACCAAATCATCCTATTTTAAAACCGAATACATACCTAAACATAACAAATATTCACTAACAATAACTAAATTATAATCCAACAAGAACTCATATATGTCTAGACCGAATATGCCAACCAAACAATTTTGACATTCACTCATTCCAACTTCCAAAACACAAATTTAAACCTTTGAGGTAACCTCATAACAAATCATATTTATAAATATGTATTTATGCTTATAAAGAGCTCAAAAAGCAACCATACTTAAAATCCAAATAAGATAACCACACATAACATGATTAAGAACATAAAGCATTGAAACCATTAACATTGAAAGTAAGCCATTTTCACATGGCTATAATATATACAAGGACAAGATTTATAACTCAAAACATAATCTAGCCTATACATGCCTTTAGTCCAAAAACCAAACTCAAAAAGTACCAAAAATAGGTTGATAGTGTGGATGACTTCGTTGACGATCCCTTGAGCTCGTAGCTTGATCAAAATCTATAAAACAGAACGATGAACACACAGAGTAAGCTAACTTAGCTTAGTAAGTCTTAAGCAAACCTATAAATGTATTCAATATTCAATCAAATTGAACCGAATAATTTATAACATTAACTTTAATATCATAATACATATAGATTGTCAAAGCCGAATACAAATGCTCTCATATAGCAAAATACTTATCATATCATAGCACATATAGATTACCAAAGCTGAATACAAATGTTCTCACATAGCAAAATACTTATCATATCATAGCACATATAGATTACCAAAGCCGAATACAAATGTTCTCACATAGCAAAATACTTATAATATCATAGCACATATAGATTACCAAAGTCGAATATAAATGTTCTCACATATATAAATATATATAACCGGATATCATTTTACCATGTACATATAAGAAATCCCCCATAACCGAATGTGTCCATGTATATATATATACATATATATACATCTATCAAGTGATCTCATGTTCGTATATGAATAACATCATCTCCATGTCATTTTATCCACATTCTAAGAAACTGAAAATACAGCACATTCATCCATCAACTTACTTATTCAATCATATCACATATAACATACACATATATATAAATACAAACCTTATGGTCGATTATAATTTAATTCATCTAAATGGCATTGGATTGCTCAATTTCCACCATGACCTAATCATGTCATAAGCATAAGCTTGTATTTAAGGATCAACAGTATAAAACCTGCTAGGCATAAGCCTGAATCACCCACCGACACTAAGCCTGCTAGACTCGAGGTCTGATATTCATTCACCGGCATTAAGCCTGCTAAGCATAAAGCCCGATAATTTCACCAACCCAAGGCTTGCTAGGCTCAAATCTTGAATAGTAATACTTCATAATTTCTAACACAAATCATTTCATAAATTGAACCTTTGCTCATTTCAAACTTAAGGTACGAACATTTAAATAACAAATATCATTCAAAAATCTATCCGAATTAAATATAACACTTAGCCAAACTCGGCTAATTCATATATATTTATGATAATTCCAAATTTCAGCATATACTAACTCACGTAATTAATTTACGATGATTTATTTGCTTAGAGACTTACCTCGGATAACGTCAGACAACGGAAACCGGCTATTCGATAATTTTTGCTTTTCCCCGATCCAAGTCCGTTTTCTTTTGTTCTTGATCTAAACATGATCAAATTAAGCTCATTCAAGCACATTTCATTTCAATTTAATCCAAAAACACCTAAATGGGAAAATTATCATTTTGCCCCTAATATTTCACACTTTTACAATTTAGTCCTATTTGTACAAAACACAAAATATGCAAAATCTCACAACAACAAAGCTAGGCGAATCTTCCATATGATCATATAAGTCCCTACATTTCATTTATTTTGCATTTTAACCCCTCAAAAATTTATTTTCACAATTTAGCCCTAATTTTCTAAACTCATCAAAAATACAAGAACAAAATGTGTTCATCTAGCTCATATCTTTCATTTGACATAAAAAATCATTAAAAAGCTTAACATATCATCAATTCTCATACAAACATCATCAATTCATCAAATTGAGACATGGGTTTTGAAGCTCTCAAAGAAACGATTACAAAAACGTAGAAATTATCGAAAATCGACCAAAAACATACCTTGAATTAGACCAAACTATGGCCGAATACCAAGCTTCTTTCTCTTTTCTTTTCCTTTTTGTGTTTTCGATGGAAGATAAGCACTATGGCTTATTTTATGTTTTGTTATAATATATAATAACTTATAAAAACAATATATTAAATACATTTATTATAAACTTATAAAAGTAAGCATAATAAAACATATATTATATACATACCATCATCATGCCATCCACTAGCCATAGAATTGGCTAAATTTCCACATAAGGCCCTCACTTTTATAAAGCCACATCATATTGGTACTTAACAAATAGCATACAAGTTTCACATTCAATGCAATTTCATCCTTTAATCAAATTAAACACACAGACGGTCAAATTAGTTTACGGAAATTTAGCACTTGCTTAAACACTCATCAATGACACAGAAAATAATATTAAAATAATATTCAGACTCAGATTCGTGGTCCCGAAATCACTGTTTCAACTAGGGTATAAACTGGACTGTTACAATCCTTAGAAATAGAATTCAAAGTTAATGAAGTAGAGAGAGGAAGCTTAGTAGGTTTTTGTTGGAATTTCGATACTAAGGAAGAAAAATTGCAGAAAAGAAATGAGTTTTAGCAACAAAATTGTCTAATAAAGTTTTATATATTTCCCACGTCTATTTTAAACAATATAACATGGGTATTAATAACAAGAAAAACTACTAAATATGGAAAGAAATAACTTAAGATTTTATGCTAATAAATAAAAATATATTATACTAATAAATACTAAATCTTGTTGAAAGAAAATATAATCTATAAACATAACTTGCAAGCAAGCTCTTCAAATCCAGTTCATATTCTTAGTTCACCAAAGTAATGAGCTCGCCACTTTATGTGAACTCTCAATCTTGATGGGTTCGCCTAGTGTGTTGACTACATGAATGGTCATCTCCCAACACTCCTCCTTGGCCTTTGGAAACACGAAAATTTATATACTTTTTCATGCCCTTTTTGACCCAAATTCATGTGGTTTCGAGTAAATTCTTGTCGAAAAATAATTACATATTATACAATAATTAAATTGTGTTAAAAATATGAACATGATGAATTTTAATTAATTTTATATTAAAATTTGATTTATTTTGACTATTTTTGACAGATGCGCACAAAGGGCGGAAATCAGCTCGGCAGACACTACTCGAAGAACAAAATCGAGAAGCAATTTGGAATATCAAGGCGAATTTATTTTCAGCCCAAGACGGTCCAATTATGAACATTTAATCATAATATAATTAATTTTAATTTATTCCCAATTTAATTTGGGTTAAATAAATTAATCTTAATTAATTATGAAAAAGGCCCAGTTGAACCGCATCAGTTGAACCAAACCGGTTGAGCCGAACCAAGCAAAGAGTTGGGTAGCCCAAACTGTCCATAGGCTGGTACAAATCAGCTTGTTAGCTGATTAAATGAGTTGCAAAGAAGCCCTTGAATACTTTTCAAAATCCTATTCAAACCCTCCAAAATTCATGGCTTTAAAGATTTGCCCATGCTAATTTTAGCAAAGTTGAATCCATCAACTTTGCCACATGGGATGGCCGCCAAGGGGACTCATTTTCAGCTGATTTTTGCTATTTTTAGCAGCCCTAACACCTATAAATACAGCCCTAGCTGCTCATTCAAAACACACCTCAAGCATCCAACATTCTCCTCTCTCACTTTCTCTCAATTCCATTTTCCCTTCTCCTTTTTGGTGTTCTTGTGCGATTTCCCTCTTGGAAAAGAGGTGTTTTCCAGCCATTCAAGCAGCAATTGAAGTGTTCATAAGCCCCTTGATAGCCGAGGACAACGAAGAACGAAGAAGGATCAATCGACAAACCACGGAGAGCCACCGGATTTGTTTCTTGTTTCCTATGACTTTAAATTATTTGTTGTTGTTTTGACAAACATGATTATGAATATTCATGCTTTTGAAATGTTTAATTTGATCAATTTAGCTTGAATTTAATTCGTGTTGGGTTGATTTCATTTCGCCCTCTTAGATTATTAAAATTGTGTTTACGCTGTTAAATGCCTCGGTGAAATGTTTGATTAAGTAACATCATGTTAAGTTATCTGGTATTATAATTGTTTAGATAGCTTATGAGTTAATTATTTAAACGCATTGAAATTGTAATTAATGGACACAATACTTAATCTGTGCATGTTTAATTCTTCTAAGGTAACTAAAGATTAAATTAGCATTGTATTTGATGATATGTATGCCTTGCATAACTTGCAGGATTTTTGTGACTAAATTGTTTCAAGGTAAAAATACTTTGTTACTTCACATGATCTTTTATATGCTTATTAGGTTGAATTAATCATTTGAATTGACATAGGAATATGCGAGAGATTGTTTAATTTAATAAGTATGTATGTGCAATAACATGTTTACTTTTATAAATCTGTTTTATCGGTCAAATTGACATAGGAATATGTACAAGAGATGAACGGATTTTTATTTGTAAGTATGTTCATAAGTTAGCAGATTACCGAGTTGCCATATTTTAACGAGTATAAACACAAGCTTAATAATTCTAAGGTAAGAAATGTTATTAATCCAAGACAATTATATCATCTTGATTAAAATCAGTTTTTGAAATCGTGCACTAGAACTTTGTTTTATTTTATTTTTACTTTGTTTTTTTTCATTTTAAATATTTCTCAAAACCAACTATTTTTCCGTCACCAAAGTGTTTGAAATGATTTTCATAAATAATTACTTTACAGTCCCTGTGGGTACGATAACTCGACATTTACTTGTCACTTTATTACTTGTTACGATTGTGTACACTTGCACATTTCCACCGTTCCAAGTTTTTGGCGCCGTTGCCGGGGACTATTTTCAAAGCCATTATTTGTGAATTTTTTTACATTTTGGTTTATTTTTATTGAAATTTTTACTTACTCAAATTTTATGTGATTATTTTAGGTGTTTATGAGTATTGACGAGATTATTGACTTCACATTATTGACTTACTCCCTGTGGACCCTGAAATAGAATGAACCTTTCGACAATGAAGGAGACAAGCAAACCAGAGAAGGATCGAAGAGATGAATTTCGAGAATATGAACCAAGGAAATGGAGCAAACCCTGCTTAGAATCCTATCCTTATTGCTGATGATAGGGATAGAGCCTTAAGACAATATGCCATGCCATTATTTAATGATCTTAATCCGGGTATTAGGAGACCCAAAATCGAGGCACAAAAATTTGAGCTAAAGCCAGTCATGTTCCAGATGCTTCAGACAGTGGGCTAATTCAGCGGAATGCCTACTGAAGATCCTCATCTTCACTTAAGATTATTCATGAAAGTAAGCGATTCTTTCAAGTTAGCCGGAGTTTCCGAATATGCCTTACGATTGAAGTTGTTCCCATATTCGTTAAGGGACAAAGCTCGTGCCTGGTTGAATTCATTGCCACCGAACTCCATTTCTACATGGCAAGAGTTAGCCAAGAGATTCCTCATGAAGTATTTTCCGCCTAGCAAAAATGCTAAGCTGAGGAACGAGATCACTGCTTTCCACCAAATGGATGACGAGTCCTTGTATGAGGCATAGGAAAGATTTAAAGAGTTATTATGAAAATGCCCTCATCATGGAATTCCTCATTGCATTCAACTTGAGACATTCTATAATGGTCTCAATGCTCACACAAGGATGGTAGTGGACGCCTCTACTAATGGTGCTCTCCTTTCTAAGTCTTAAAATGAGGCTTATGAAATTATCGAGAGGATTGCTAGCAACAACTATCAATGGCCAACCAGTCGAGCGGCGTCAGGAAGATTGAGTCACTGGAATTCATGAAGTAGACGCTCTTACTTCACTCGCATCTCAGGTATCATCGATATCCTCAATGCTTAAAAATCTTACTACTAATGGGTCTACTAGTTTTGTAGCACACCGCCTAATCAATTTGAGAATATAGCCTGTGTGTATTGTGGGGAGGGACATTTGTTTGAAGAATGTCCGTCAAACCCAAAATCTGTGTACTACATGGGTAATCAGAACCAAAATCGAGGAAGGCAAGGGCTGCAATCAAATTTTTATAACCCATCATAGAGGAACCACCTAAATTTTTCCTAGAGTAACCAAGGGGCTGGAACCAGTACCACTTACACCCAACCCAGACCCACCCAACCACCAAATTTTTTGTAACAAGTTCAAAAACTAGTTCAAGCTGAAGCATCTAATAGCCTAGAAAGTTTGCTAAAGACATATCTAGCAAAGAATGATGCTTTAATCTAGAGTCAAGCAACTACATTAAAGAATTTGGAGAACCAAGTGGGCCAGCTTGCAACTGAACTTAGGAACCGACCACAAGGTGCTTTACCTAGTGACACGGAAAATTCGAGAAATTTGGGGAAGAAACATTGCAAAGCGTTGCAATTGAGGAGCGGAAAGATAGTAGAGCCCAACACTGTCGAAGTTGAAAAGGAACAAGATGATGTTCAAGACTCAGAAGTTCAACCAAGTGTTGAAACCCCAGTTTCACCAGAACTGATATCTACAAAACCATGCAAAGTAACCTCAGGACCAGTCAATTCTGATCAACCAACAACGTTGTTAGATGCAGAATTACCACCAAAGGCGAATCAACCAGAACCAGTTCCAGTAATGAAACCACCACCACCCTACCCTCAAAAACTTTAGAAGCTGAAGCAGGAGATTCAATTCAGGAAGTTCCTTGACGTACTCAAGCAACTACACATCAACATCCCGTTGGTTGAAGCACTTGAGCAAATGCCAAACTACGTCAAGTTCATGAAGGATATCTTGTCAAAGAAACGAAGACTTGGAAAATTTGAGACGGTAGCTCTGATGAAGGAATGCAGTGCATATCTTCAGAATAAACTACCCCCAAAGTTGAAGGATCCTGGATGTTTCACCATACCATGCAACATTGGATCAACTTATTGTGGTAAAGCATTATGTGACTTAGGTGCAAGTATCAACTTGATGCCTATGTCAATATTTAGGAAGTTGGGGATAGGAGAAGTTAGACCAACTACGGTTACACTTAAACTAGCAGATCGATCCTTAGCGCATCCAGAAGGAAAAATCGAGGACGTATTGGTACGTGTAGATAAGTTTATCTTCCCTGCTGACTTTGTAATTCTAGATTTTGAAGTAGACAAAGAAGTGCCAATCATTCTAGGAAGACCATTCTTAGCAACTGGAAGGACCCTTATTGATGTGCAGAAAGGCGAGCTGACTATGCGTGTTTAAGATGATCAGGTAACATTTAATGTTTTTAAGTCAATGCGATTTCTTGACACAATGATGATTGTTCTACAGTAGGCGATTTAGAGGAACTAATAGTAGAGAAGGAACTTAACTGCATTGAGGACCTGTTGGAAAGAATTCTGACGTCGGATCCCCCAAATGAGGAAGAGGATGAATACTCAGCTTTCCTAGAAGCTAATCAAAAGGGATTTAATCCACAATCCTATTTTGAATCTTTGGAGTTGGAGAAAAGAGATTACATGTAGCCAAAAGTATCAATCGAGGAGCCACCTAAATTAGAACTAAAGGTATTACCTTCACACTTAAAATATGTTTATTTAGGTAACACCTCTACTCTGCCTGTGATTGTTTTAGCAGAATTAACTACGGAATAAGAAGAGAAACTTATTATAGTTTTGAAACAATTCAAGAAGGCTATTGGATGGACCATAGCTGATATTCTTGGTATTAGCCCATCTATATGCATGCACAATATCATATTAGAAGATGGCGAGAGAGGAACAATTGATGGACAATAGAGACTAAACCCCATCATGAAAGATGTAGTAAAGAAAGAAATTATCAAGTGGTTGGATACGGGTATAATTTACCCTATCTCAGACAGTTCATGGGTGAGTCCATTCCAATACATGCCGAAAAAAGGAGGTATCACGGTCATGGAGAATGAGAACAACAAGTTGATACCAACTAGGACAGTTACGGGATGGAAAATCTGCATCGATTACCAGAAGCTGAACAAGGTGACTAGGAAAGATCACTTTCCTCTGCCGTTTTTAGACCAGATGCTGGATAGACTCGCAGGACGAGATTACTACTATTTTTTCTATGGATACTCAAGGTATAATTAGATTACAGTAGCACCAGAAGATCAACACAAAATGACATTCACCTGTCCGTACGGTACATTTGCATTTAGATGCATGCCATTTGGTTTATGTAATGCACCAGCTACATTTCAAAGATGTATGATGTCTATTTTTACTGACATGGTTGAGAAGTATTTGAAAGTTTTCATGGATGATTTCTCAATATTTGGAGATACTTACGAGGATTGCTTAGCCAATCTAGCGAAGGTACTAAGGCGATGCTAAGAAACGAATCTTGTACTCAACTGGGAAAAATGCCATTTTATGGTACAAGAAGGAATTGTTCTAGGTCATCGGATAACGAGACATGGGATCGAGGTAGACAAAGTAAAAGTAGATGTTATCGAGAAACTCCCACCTCCAACATCTGTAAAAGGTGTTAGGAGCTTTTTGGGTCACGCCGATTTTTATTGAAGATTTATCAAAGACTTCTCCAAAGTGGCTAAACCCTTATGCAAGCTCTTGGAGAAAGACTCAATATTCAAGTTTAATGAGGAATGCTTAAAAGCCTTCAATGATCTGAAGAGTAGATTAGTCATGGCACCTATAATCATCACACCAGATTGGGATTCGCCATTCATATTGATGTGTGAAGCAAGTGACTTCGCCATTGGAGCTGTCATGGGCCAACGAAGGAACAAAGTTTTTCATCCTATCTACTATGCAAGTAGAACTCTAATCGGATCTCAACTGAACTATACGGTAACAAAAAAAAGTTACTTACTATTGTGTTTGCTTGCGACAAGTTTCGATCTTATCTTGTAGGTACCAAAGTGATCGTCTATACGGACCACTCCGCGATTAAGTATTTATTAGCCAAGAAAGATGCTAAGCCGAGATTGATCCGGTGGGTACTTTTACTTCAAGAGTTTGATCTAGAAATTCAAGATCGAAGGGGAGTAGAAAACCAAGTAGTGGATCACTTGTCTAGATTGGAGCTGCAAAAGGAAAACTCTTCGCTTTTATCGATCCAAGAGACATTTCCAGATGAACACATACTGAAGGTAAATCATGCCTACAATACTCATTGGTTTGCTGATTTTGCTAACCATTTAGCTTGTGGTTTGATGCCGATTGATAAAACATATCAGCAAAGAAAAAAATTTCTTCACGATGTGAAGTACTATTTTTGGGAGGAGCCATATTTGTTCAAAAGGTGTGCAGATCAGATGATTAAAAGATGTGTGGCCGAAGATGAAATACCAAAGATTTTATACCACTGTCACTCATCTCCTAGTGGGGGACACTTTGGAGGTACTCGTACAGCAGCCAATGTATTACAAGCTGGATTCTTTTGGCCAACACTATTCAAGGATGCATATGCCTATGTGAAGAGTTGTGATCGATGCCAGAGGGTTGGAAATGTCACTAATAGAATGAGATGCCTCTAACAAATATCATTGAGGTAGAATTGTTTGATGTTTGGAGTATTGACTTTCTTGGTCCTTTCTCTCCATCTTTTGGTCACAAGTACATATTGGTAGTAGTAGACTATGTGTCCAAATGGGTCAAAGCTGAAGCGTATCCGATGAACGATGCCAAGGTTGTGATGAAATTCTTGCAGAAACAAGTGTTCACAAGGTTTGGAACCCTTAGAGCTATTATCAGCGATGAAGGGACCCACTTTGTGAACAAGTGGTTAAAATGGTTGCTAGATAAACATGGAGTGAAACACAAGGTTGCTACAGCTTACCATCCGCAGACAAATGGGCAAGCTGAGCTAGCAAATAAAGAGATCAAAGGCATACTTGAGAAGGTAGTTTGCCCGAACCAACGAGATTGGTCCAAGAGACTAGATGATGCTTTATGGGCTTATAGAACAGCATATAAGACACCCTTAGGAATGTCACCCTACAGATTGGTCTTTGGGAAAGCATGTCATCTACCTCTGGAGTTAGAGCATAGGGCTTACTAGGCTCTTCGACAACTCAATTTGGATCTCAAGCCTGCTAAAGAGAAACGAATGCTCCAACTCAACGAGCTAGAGGAATTTCGAATGTTCTCATATGAAAATGCCAAATTACTCAAAGAAAGACTCAAGAAATGGCATGACAAGCATATCCGAGTTCGAGAATTTAAAGCAGGTCAGCAAGTCTTGTTATTTAATTCCAAATTAAAATTATTTCCTGGTAAGTTGAAGTCACGTTGGTCCGGTCCATTTACAATTCATCGCGTCTATCCATATGGAGTTATTGAACTCCAAGGTAAGAGAGGTAATTTTCATGTCAATGCTCAGCGTTTAAAACAATATTACGAGAAAACCCTGAACGGGATAAAATCTCATTTAGTTTATCCAACCCTTAGTTTTTATCACTTCCAATAAGTTACTTAGGGAATATTTCCGGGTTTATTATGCTCAAATAAATTACATCTAGGAGATTGGAAGTTAAGCGGGACCGCTTGTGACCCTCCAATCTTTCACGGAATTGATTTTGTATAATTTTCCAAAGAACTAGCCCTAAATAGCAAATTAAATTTTAGTTTTTCAAATAAAAGGTCAATTTTGACCCAAGTCTTAAATTGCAACTCAATTTCAAATTTTCATTAAGTCTAAGGACTTAATTGAATTACTTTCAAAATTTGATTACTATTTTCATAAATAATAAAAACTAGGTACCTCATGTTGTAAATATTTTTAAAAGGCATCTAAAATAAATATTTTTTTCTTTCTTTCAAATTATTGATAAACTTTAATATATAATTATATTTATTATAATTTATATATAAACTTTTATCAACTTAGCTTAGGATTAGAGTTAATTTTATTCTATATTTATCTTGCCAAATAAATAGCAATTGATAATTCATATATGTTTATTTAATTATTAATTGTTGTTTATCATGAGTAAAATTAGAAGGGACTCTTATTTTAATGCTTTAATTATTCTAAGAGTTCTATTCTAATTTATACTCCTCTATCTATAAATTGCATCATTGATGCACCCCATTCACTCATCACTCAACTTCTCATCCACCAAAACACCAAGTGCATAAGCCCCTAAGTCCCTAAGCCTCCATTCGCCAACAAGAAGAACTCCAGCTCCAAAGACACGCCAACGCCAGCTCTGCCAAAGCCAAGACCCGACACTGCTGCAGCCCCATTCATTGCGCCACTGCTTTGCCTTGTGCGCCTATGCGCACATCTCCTCCCTCCAACCTAAGCCAACCCTCCTTTAAATTCTCCTTTTGATTCATTAGTTTTTTTATTTATTTTAAGAGTTCTTAAATTCTACTAGGAAGGTGGTTAATTATGACTCGCAAAAGAACTCGTGCCTCCGCTCAAATTGACAAACAACAAAGTAAATTTCACTGTGAAGAAGCCAAAGTAAGATACGAGAGTATCTTCAAAAATCAACAGATGAATCCAGAGAAAGGCTTCACTTTGAAAGAAAGCAACTACAGTGACTTTATGGCACGTATTCGTCAAGTTGCTGAAGCACTTAATTGGGAATTGTTTTGTGAAAAGAGACATAGTGTGGATGAAGAACTAGTTTGTGAATTCTACGCGAACTTAACTTCAAGCAAATTGACCAAAGTTCCAGTCCGCGGAATCAAGGTACCCATAAATTCTAATGCTATTAATGAGTTCTTTGAATTACCTGATTTCGACAACGATGAATATTCCTCTCTGTTGAGCAATATTAAGCCTGGAAATCTTCAAGAAATCTTCGAGGAACTCACAGTGCCAGGTTCTAAATGGACTGTGTCAAAGAAAGGAATCCACACATGTCGAAGAGAGTATTTGACACCATTTGCGAAGGTATGGTTCTATTTCATTTGTTTCAGCCTTATGCTTAGTTCATATGGGACTACAATTTCATTAGAACAAATGGTCCTGTTATATTCAATTTTAACTGGAAAGACCATTGATGTGGGTAAAATCATTTTGAGAGAGATGCAAAATTGTGCCGTTAGACGTTCTGGCCCTGTCTATTTCCCCTTTACGATCCCAATTCTGTGCTTAAAAGCAAAACTCCTTGCGGACGTAAAGAAGACAGAGTATAGTCAAGGTACAATCACCGATTGGGACCTCTACCGAGTGGCTGAAGATTCTGTTCTTCAGCAAAGAATTGAAGAAAGCGAGGATCCCGAAGAGGAAGAAGATGAACCCACAGAAATCCCGCTAGAGCAATCAACTGAAGTCCCTAATGAGGCAGAATCAATGGAACCAGAAGCTAAACCTGATATCGAACCCTCAATGATTAGAGCTCCACCGCCTAGCCCAGATTGTCGTGATAAGCTGTTGAAGCTGATGGACTTGATGCAACAAGTGCAATGGCAGTAACAAGCCTACTGGAGATATGCAAAAATAAGAGATGATTAGACGAGGAGTGCCCTCAAGAAAATTTATAATGACCCATTTATTTTTGTGCCTGAGTTTCCAGATTTCATATTTGAACCATGGGTTTCATCATCGAAGAAGGAGCAAGGAAATTCATGCAGAGGCAATACTAATGGAGCAAAAGATGAGTCAAACTTGGAAGGATCGGCAAATAAATAAAAGGGGAAGACTTCAACTTTCATTTATTTTTTTATTTTTTTATTATTTTTTTTTAGGATTAGGTTAATTAGGAATTTTCATTTCCGCACAATAAAATAAGAGATAGGAAGAAGTCACAGAGGCTAAAGTGTGGCAATAGATATATACATGTCTAGGATTGGATTTTAGAGAGAGCTTGGTACTTAAGCAGTCAATTTGACTCACCTCCTCTTTTCTAAATTTTCTACATGGTGTATAGTATCTATTCACTTTAAACAATGAGGACATTGTTCACTTTAAGTAGGGGGACCGAAAATTTGAATTCAGAATAAAATTTTCTTTTAGTTATGATTTACGGACATATTTTTTTTCAATAATTTGAGATTTTGTTAATTATGCTAAACTTCAGCATTAATAAAGTTCTATTATTTCAATAAATTATTATGTTAGCTTAATGAAGATGTGAATGTATTTTTAATAAAGCATGTAAACTTGTACGATAAAATTTTTAGTTCCCTACGAAAAAATTAAGCATGCATGAAAGCTTAAGTCTTTAGAATTGACTTAGTAATTTCTCGAGGCGAAATCCTAGGAAACATGGAATATTAAAATGATTTAGGCAATTGTTGTTTGGACTATTGAGCCTTTCAAGCCGACCCTGATAAAATTATCCTTTGAAACCCAATTTTGAGTATATGGCCTAATTTTATTTGGACCTATACAATATTTAGCCATCAATTTTCTCTTCATCACTTCTAAAATTTTCCCAGGCACTAGACTCAGTACTATTGAGAAGATTGTTTGAAAATAAGTTTGGGGGAGTTGGAAAGAAGTATCAATGGCTCAAAAAATTGTAGTACATGAAGCAAGTGCTCAAGTTTGAGCTTTGATGATAAAAAAAACATGTACTCAAAATGAAATAACTGATCGAAAGAGCACAAGTTGGGTATCAAGTGTGGAGGTTCTAAAGGTTCGATCTTAAGCTGAGTCTAAGGTTTTTAAGCCAAAAATTTAACTATCTTTTATCTACCCCTAAGCCCAGCCATGTTACAACCTTATTAAAGACCTATTGATTCAAAATTCCAATGTTACCTACATTAGTGGATAGAAATTGCTCTGTTCAACACATGAAGACACTAGTTAAGCTTAATGATTGCACTTTACTTTTTGAATAAGGAATTAAAATCAAATTGGTAGCAAGTAACATGTCTTTATTAAGAAACATTTGGTCTGAGTTTGCTAGTATAATAATTGTAGAGAGTAATTTGAATGATATGAATGCTTAAGTAGCATAATTATCGAATTTCTTATTTTTGAGCTTAAGTATATCCAATTCATAATTTTGAGAAAAAAGCTATTCTGAAGGAATGTGTTTCCGAGAAAATTCTTTTCAAATTTGTGCATTACTCGGGACGAGCAATGAATTAAGTTTGGGGGTGTGGAAACATGAAAATTTATATACTTTTTCATGCCCCTTTTGACCCAAATTCATGTGGTTTCGAGTAAATTCTTGTCGAAAAATAATTAAATATTATAAAATAATTAAATTGTGTTAAAAATATGAACATGATGAATTTTAATTAATTTTATAGTAAATTTTTATTTACTTTGACTATTTTCACAGATGCGCATAAAGGGCGGAAATCGATTAAGCGATTAACGTCAAGAACAAAATCGAGAAGCAATTTGGAATATCAAGGCGAATTTATTTTCAGCCCAAGACGGTCCAATTATGAACATTTAATCATAATATAATTAATTTTAATTTATTCCCAATTTAATTTGGGTTAAATAAATTAATCTTAATTAATTATGAAAAAGGCCCAATTGAACAACATCAGCTGAACCAAACCGGTTGAGCCGAACCAAGCAAAGAGTTGGGTAGCCCAAACCATCCATAGGCTGGTACAAATCAGCTTGTTAGCTGATTAAATGAGTTGCAAATAAGCCCTTGAAGACTTCTCAAAATCCCATTCAAACCCCTCCAAAATTCATGGCTTTAAAGATTCGCCCATGCTAATTTTAGCAAAGTTGAATCCATCAACTTTGCCACATGGGATGGCCGGCCAAGTGGGAATCCTTTGCTGCTGATTTTTTGCTATTTTTAGCAGCCCATAACACCTATAAATACAGCCCCTAGCTTCTCATTCAAAACACACCTCAAGCATCCAACATTCTCCTCTCTCACTTTCTCTCAATTCCATTTTCCCTTCTCCCTTTTTGGTGTTCTTGTGCCGATTTCCCCTCTTGGAAAAGAGGTGTTTTCCAGCCATTCGAAGCAGAAATTGAAGTGTTCATAAGCCCCCTTGATAGCCGAGGACAACGAAGAGCGAAGAAGGGATCAATCAGACAAGCCACGGAGAGCCACCGAATTTGTTTCTTGTTTCCTATCACTTTAAATTATTTGTTGTTGTTTTGACAAACATGATTATGAATATTCATGCTTTTGAAATGTTTAATTTGATCAATTTAGCTTAAATTTAATTCGTGTTGGGTTGATTTCATTTAGCCCTCTTAGATTATTAAAATTGTGTTTATGCTATTAAAGGCCTCGGTGAAATGTTTGATTAAGTAAAATCATGTTAAGTTATTTGGCATTATAATTGTTTAGATAGCTTATGAGTTAATTATTTAAACGCATTGAAATTGTAATTAATGGACACAATACTTAATCTATGCATGTTTAATTCTTCTAAGGTAGCTGAAGATTAAATTAGCATTGCATTTGACGATATGTATGCCTTGCATAACTTGCAGGATTTTTGTGATTAAATTTTTTCAAGGTAAAATTGCTTTGTTACTTCACATGATCTTTTATATGCTTATTAGGTTGAATTAATCATTTGAATTGACATAGGAATATGCGAGAGATTGTTTAATTTAATAAGTATGTATGTGCAATAACATGTTTACTTTTATAAATTTGTTTTATCTATTTAATTGACATAGGAATATGTACAAGAGATGAACGGATTTTTATTTGTAAGTATGTTCATAAGTTAGCAGATTACCGAGTTGCCATATTTTAACGAGTATAAACACAAGCTTAATAATTCTAAGGTAAGAAATGTTATTAATCCAACACAATTATATCATCTTGATTGAAATCAATTTTTGAAATCGTGCACTAGAACTTTGTTTTATTTTATTTTTACTTTGTTTTTCTTTTCGTTTTTAAATATTTCTCAAAACCAACTATTTTTCCGTCACCAAAGTGTTTGAAATCATTTTCATAAATAATTCCTTTATAGTCCCTGTGGGTACGATAACTCGACATTTACTTGTCACTTTATTACTTGTTACGATTGTGTACACTTGCACATTTCCACCGCTCTAGCCTTCATGCTGTGAACACCAATTTCCTTTCTCAGTTTCTCAAACCTGGACTTTTCAAGTGGTTTGGTCAAAATATCAACAAGTTTACATCTTGGCCAGCTTGCAAGCTTGTATTTTGATGAGCTCACATTCTGGTGAGTTCGCAATTTTGCAGCTCACATTTTATTCAGCTTGCATTTTGGAGATCATCTGTGATAAGTTTTTACAATAGGCCTGATGCTTTTAATAGGAAGATCATCAAAGCCTTTATCTTCATCTTTATCTTCAACTTTAGTCATCTTCTTAATCGATTTTGACTTGCACACTTGATTAAAAGAATTATAGTTCATATGTCCGTGTCTTTTGTGCCAACTATATGATCCATCCACTGAATTGGTATAGGCTCTTGAAGCCACAAAGTTTCAATCCAACACAAAGCTTTTATTATTCATTGAGACTATCACCACTTCTTGTCCCAATGAACCTAATATAGTGCAACATTTATCTTTGAAGACAACAATGTATTTCTTCATCAATTGACTAATGCTAAGGAGATTATGATCTATTTATGTAACACCCTTTCCCGGGTTCTACGCCGGAACCAGGCCCGAGGCATTACCGTACTAAAACCTCATGATGCCACCTAGGCTTATTGTGACTACTCACTTAAGCCACCTTTACAACATCATTCTCGAATTACGAAGTCTCACTCATATTCCCGAGGGCTCTCTAGACTATCACGGAGCTTTTTCTATTCTTAAATTTTTTCCTTTTATTCTGGGTCCACACGCTCGTGCATGTTGAAACACGCTTATTGAATATACATGAATACAAGTTATTATAATGAGCCTTTCTCACGAACTCAGGGTTACTTACTCAATCATCCTTAAAGCTTACTCGTTCTACCTTTTACCATACTCTTACCATGCCACAAGCCGAATGCTCGTTTAATTAGCATACACTCCTGCACTAATCATCACAAGATCATATAGAACAACACATCAAGCATTTTCGATAATTCATTCACACAGCTACTTTACTCGGAATTATAACCACACAGTCCATTGATTTCTAATATATTTCAGGTGGTAATGCACACAACCCACCTATAGTAATATAATTGATGGTACCTCACACAGCCCATCATTTAATATCAATAAGGTGATATCGCACATAGCTCACCTTTAATTTCTCATTCATGGTTAGTAATCCATACGTATATCTCTATTTCAAATGTTCCACTGAGAACTTCATCACACACTACTATCCTTACTTAACGTTCTACGATACTCGTTCACATTCACACAATGCATTAGTAAGGTTATTTCATGCGACTAAGGTGCATCAATTGCACCTGTCCCACTAGGGTTTATCAATCATTGAATTCATATCAATTCAATCCTAACATATACTTGCTCTTCTCATGGTACAATTACATACATTCCACATGTCCATTGAACCACTCAACTTGTTAAATAACTCTCTTGAGTCTCATGTACATAGCTCTCATTGACACCATACCCCAAAAGGGTCTTACATCCATTGACATGTCGATGCCATGTCTCTGACATGGTCTTATACAAACTCTTACATCGAGGCCATGTTCCAATATGGTCTTACTCGAGACTTTAACCATCATCATTCCATGCTATGAACATTTATCAATTCTCTTAGGCTTAGTTCTCTTGACATCACATCGACTAAATTTCATACATTCATAGTATAAACATACATTCCATTTTACATTAGAATATCGAATTAACTCATATGTGGTTGCAAGGTTAGCACATGAACTTACCTCGATGCCGAAAAGGCCAAAAATGACTTTTTGCCCCCCTCTCATTTCCCCTATTCTAGGTCCGAATCTCATTTTCTTCGATCTATAACAATAAACTTTACTCGTTTAATCACTTAATAATCATATTACAACATAATATCCACCTAGGCAAAATTGACCATTTTGCCCTTATACTTTTGGTAAAAATTACGATTTTGCCCCTAGGCTCATAAATAAATTTTCATCTCAATTTCTTGTTAAACAAGCCTAGTTGAACATTTAATCCTCTTACAACTATCTCCAATTTCAACTATTTCATGCCTTAATGAACAAATTACAACCTTTGCATAATAACCCATTTTAGGTATTTTCCATGAAAATCCTTTCACAAAAGTTGTTTCTTATCATCCTATCATTCATTTTCTTCCATAAAAACTCAATCAAAAACATAGACTCTCTAATGGCAAGTCCATAGACTCTCAACCATATTGTAAAATAGTCCCCTCATTAGCTATCTTAAGCTTTGGGGATCACAAAAAGTACAAGTTTCTTCCAGAAAAATTATCAAAATCACTTACTAGGGAGGAGGGTTGCTTGCTGAAATTTTAAGCTTCAAAACCCCCTTGTTGCTGCTCATTTTTGGTGGAGAAGAAGAGAGAAGAAGATGATATCTTTTTCCTTTCTTTATTTTATTATAAAACATCAATTTCAACCCACCAACTTTGACAAAAAATTAAAACTCTTGTCCCCTCTTGTCTACATGGCCTGCCATCATATTCAAGATGGTCTAATTGCCCTTTAAAACCCTCCAATTAATATTTCATGGGTATTTAGCCTATAGAATGGAACTTTCACACTTTATGCGATTTAGTCCTTTTTTTGAGATTTAGCATGAAATCGCTAAAATTAAAACACCAAAACTTTTATAAATCTTTATAAACATGTTATAACACATAATATAACATGAAAATAATTTTCTCGTTTCTCAGTTTAGTGATTTTGAGATCATTGTTCTGACTAGACCCTAAATCGGGCTGTTACAATTCTCCCCCTTAGGGATTTTCGTCCTCGAAAATCTTATCAGGAGGAGTTGTTACCAACATTCTTAAAACATTTCCATAAATTCTTCAAAACCACAAATTCACATATCCACAAGTTTCCTCTGACAACAATCTTTAAGCTATCATACATAAGGTCGAAGCACCACTTGCGACCTAGGTACTTGTTCTCCCGGGCATATACTCAATGATCCACTAATTTGGAACTCTTCACAAATTCGAATAATTATTCGGATCCTTATAGGTCGATTTACTACAAGTCGAATGTCATTTCCCCTTCTTGGGAATTTTGTCAAATCACACTGGAAATCTATAAGGTTTTACCTCACTTTCTCATTAAAGCATTCACCAGCTATATAAAAAAAATCCTAAATTAAACGCTTTTAAAACTCAGCTTTCTGTGGTCAACCACTTCTGACCATAAACTCATTCATCTCATGAAAAGTACTCTGTTGTCAAACATTTATGCACATAAATGTACTTCTTTATTCTTGCTTTATTAGATATGCCACTACTAAATCTCATGTCAAAACTTCTGTATAAGTTCTGGATTCATCATCATTCATTTTCTATCTCGAGGAAGCATCAACAACGAAAATCTCATCCAGCATGGATAGGTTGTTTAAAATACCATTTATTATAATGCTTTCGAACTCTTCTATTCTGAAAGGAAGGCTCACTATAGTCATTAACCTTGCTAAAACTAGGATATTGTCAAATAGAGTCAACCGAGTAACTAACTCGCATTGCTTAACATGGATCTTCCATTCAGTCACTTGTACTATGTCCGCTATCTGAGAAGTATTACAATGACTAGACCCACCATTGTAATAGCTCAAGTAGTTTCCACTAATTCGTCTTCAAAATCTTTTGTAGTATAAGATACTCTCAATCATTAAAATTTAGAAATACACATTGATTTTCCCATGGATCATTACATAACATCTAATTCACAACATAGACACAAAAGTGATCGCCTCTGGATCACCAACTTGTTAACTCTTTTTCTTGATCCAGACTGAACTCAGTATTAGAACTTTCAATTGATAGTTCCCTCTATAGCTTTCAACTCAACCATCATGGGTTGAACATTTCGATGAGCATATCTTTATAATATATTCTCTACTCACGTACACACATAATTTTATTCTCCTTATTGAATCAGGTATGAATATACATAAAACTCAAATCATATCTCAATACGTTAATCTATTCTTTTCTCCATACTGAGAACATACCTTAAGCACACTCTCATCTGAGTTTCTCTTGCTATGCTAATCTAAAACTTTTACCATCATCATTTCTCATGTTAATAGGGAAATCTCTATCAAATTCATTAACTCTATTCAATTTACTCGAAATCCCATCGCACAACGTGAAACTTGAAATTTCACTTCTTGTATGAGAATCATCACCAACTTCCTCCTCAAGGTACCTGAATAAGGCTATGATGAGACAAAAGAACATCAATTTAAGAAGATCTCGATAAACATACACCTCAGGCTTCCTACTCACTTGAGTCAATAGCCCAGGCTAACTTTCTCTTGTTCATAATATTGTATAATCAATACAACCGTTAAAGCTTTCAAACATACTTTTTTACAATTGCCTTTATTAAGCACCTACCGTGCCACACATCGTACTCCTTTCTTCATGACTCGTTCACAAATGCATATTTTTACCCATTCACATGGCTTTAGTAAAATTTTCATTTCTACCCCTAGACTTATCTATGTGTCCCATTAATCACTAGGGATAATCAAAGACGCATATTCATCGTCATTCATACGGGTACAAAACCAATGCCACATCCCCGAGGAGGTCTTATATGGAGTCAACTCTAAATGCCAATGCCATATCCCGGATATAGTCTTATATGGGCTTCATGTCGTGTATCAATGCCATATTCTAAATACGGTCTTATACGATTCTCATATCCATTTTTGAAGCCGATATGGTCTTATACGAAATCATACCTTGGTGCCGAGGCCATGCCTTAAATATAGTCTCATACAGGACTTTATCTATTTCTTATCTAAATAGTAGCCCTTTTTAGCATAGTCCCCTAAGACTCCAACTTCATGTTCAACAACAATTACTCTACCTAGTAAAGTATCATGTATCAATGTGATACAAAGCATTTTCAAAATGCTAACACGAATATTGCATTAGTCACATACAAATTTACTCAATTTGACTCTCATAACATCTCATCATAATTCAGCGGTGGTAAGGAGGGTGAGGTCACAGAGCCTCTTAACTTAACTCTCGTGACTACATGCATATGATTTACGATTCATCATTAATAAAATATCATCATAGTCATACAACTCATCTCAAGTGAGTTTTCACATTTATCACGCTATAATTGTTTCTATCACAAATACATTAGAAGAATGTATTCACTTACTCAAGTTCTACATTACTATCTACTTAAGTACTCAACATTTAATTCTACTTTCTCTTACCGTCACTTATTAGTTAAAGAATGACTTACGGATTTGAGTACATCGTTTATTTGATTACCATAGTCCAACTATGGTCTTACTCGTATCTTATCCTCATAGCCCAGCTATTACTTTACATGTCATCACAATGCCATAGCCTCGATATGGTCTTACACAAAATCTCATTTCAATACCAATGCCATATCCCTGATATGGTCTTATATCCCAGATATGGTCTTACACTAGCACACATGTCAACGCCGATGCCATGTCCCAGACATGGTCTTACACTAGCTCTCTCATTGCCATGGTCCAACCGTGGTCTTATTCATCTTTTCATCGTTAAACGACCATACTCATCTGCTGTATTCTACTTAATCAAACTTCTCAGTTTTAGCTCTCATACCACAATATGGGTGGTTTCTTGCTCTTACTGCTTCTCGCATACATCATGGTGCTTACTATTCTCATGTCTGTGAGGTAAACAAGGTACCTATAACACTTGATCAAAAAGATCAGTATGCTTTACTATAATAAACATAATCTCAGCATCACAATTTATAACATGAATTATATTTGTTAGTCAGCCTTAACTAGCATGACATAATATCAACTTTACTACTACATTTCTTGCTATCTCATTTAAGCTTTACTTTTTTTTTGCCCGATGAATTACTATGAATAATCGAGGATACCAAATCTCGTCCCACATAACTCGATGCCAAAGCCATATCTTAGGCATGGTCTTACATGGAATTTCTCATCTTGGTTTCAAGGCCATGTCTTGGCATGGACTTACATGAAGTTTTACCCTTGATAACT
Organism: Gossypium rotundifolium; assembly: GCA_025506655.1. NCBI lineage: Eukaryota > Viridiplantae > Streptophyta > Magnoliopsida > Malvales > Malvaceae > Gossypium > Gossypium rotundifolium. Next base: position 112,036,606 of record CP106723.1, read on the forward strand.
TACTCAATGCCAAGCTTGCCTTGGACTTATATGATATCTTGATCAATACCAAGCTTGCCTTGGACTTACATGATATCTTGATCAATGCCAAGCTTGCCTTGGACTTACATGATATCTTGCCTTGGACTTACATGATATCTTGATCAATGCCAAGCTTGCCTTGGACTTACATGATATCTTGATCAATGCCAAGCTTGCCTTAGACTTTCATGATATCTTGATCAATGCCAAGCTTGCCTTGGACTTACATGATATCTTGATCAATGCCAAGCTTGCCTGGAACTTACATGATATCTTGATCAATGCCAAGCTTACCTTGGACTTACATGATATCTTGTGTGGTATATCGGGTATCCTGGGGAATTCATATTCAATCGAGGCTTGCTTAGGTTTAATCTCTTTGTTCACAAAAATGATAGGCATTAAAAAATAGTAATGTATATTATACTAAGCAATTCAATGATAGTAATCATAAAGCTTAGAAATCATACAAACTTACTGAAATTAGCTTGGTTGGAATCATCACTGTCTTAACAAAACAATTTTGTTAGAGCTGGGAGACATCACATTATCACGGTCCACATATGGCATGTATAGCTAAACTCTTACTCTCGCTACGTTAGTCCTAGAACCGACTAAACCATAACTCTGATACCACTAAATGTAACACCTTTGCCCGGGTTCTATGTTAGAACCAAGCCCGAGGTGTTACCGTACTAAAACCTCATGACGCCACCTAGGCTTATTGTGACTACTCACTTAAGCCACCTTTACAACTTTGTTTTTGACTTACGAAGTCTCACTCATATTCCCGAGGGCTCTCGAGACTATCACGGAGCTTTTTCTATTCTTAAATTTTTTTCTCTTTTATTTTGGGTTCACACGCCTGCATGTTGAAACACGCCCGTGTGTAGACACACACGCACCCATGTCCCCAAATCGTGCATAAAACTCAAGCATTCTACCAAATGCTCCACGACCAAAGCACACGTCTGTGTTAGTCCAGGGGCACGCCCGTGTACCTCTAAGGCACCCCCTGTGTCCCTCTAAGGCACTCCCGTGTCCAATGCCGTGGGGAGCTACTGACTTGGTCCACACGGCCTTGACACGCCCGTGTCGCCCAACCGTGAGGAGCTATTGACTTAATCCACACGGCTTGGGCACATGCCCATGCTCAAACCATGTGTCTTACATGGCTCATGCACATGGCCGTGGGACTTACCCGTGGTCTATTCTTTCTAATAATAATAAGGTGCAGGGTATGCACGGCCTAGACACACACCCATGTGTCTAACCGTGTGGGCACTTAGAGGCTATTTACTAAGCCTTCTTACCATTCTCAAATGCATGCATACATATACTAATCCAATAAAGTCTCAAATCATCAACTAAAACACATGAACTTATACATTTGATTCATGAAAATAAGGTTTTCCTCATATACAATTATAACAACATAAGCCATCATTAATGGCCTTTCACAATTAAACTGTGAGCCCTCTTAGGCCAACATAATTAAACACCTTTAACCACAACTTAATCAACCTTAAGTTCTAGCCCTATACATGCCATGACTCAATAGGACTTGATACCTCAAGCCAAGGGTCTGCTCGATAGTGTGAAAACATCTCCGGTGATCTCCAACATGAGCTAGCTAAAGTAACCTATAAGAGATGAGAAAAGAAGATGAGTAAGCAATAATGCTTAGTAAGTTAATCTGCATAAACTGACAAACACGGATATTCATTGAATATACATGACTACAAGTTATTATAATGAGCCTTTCTCACAAACTCAGGGTTACTTACTCAATCATCCTTAAAGCTTACTCGTTCTACCTTTTACCATACTCTTACCATGCCACAAGCTGAATGCTCGTTTAATTAGCATACACTCCTGCACTAATCATCACAATATCATATAGAACAACACATCAAGCATTTTTGATAATTCATTCACACAGCTACTTTTCTTGGAATTATAACCACACAGTCTATTAATTTCTAATATATTTTGGGCGGTAACGCACACAGCTCACCTATAGCAATATAATTGATGGTACCGCACACAGCCCATTATTTAATATCAATAAGGTGATATCGTACATAGCTCACCTTTAATTTCTCATTCATGGTTAGTAATCCATACGTATATCTCTATTTCAAATGTTCCACTGAGAACTTCCTCACACACTACTATCCTTACTTAACGTTCTACGATACTTGTTCACATTCACACAATGCATCAGTAAGGTTATTTCATGCGACTAAGGTGCATCAATTACACCTGTCCCACTAGGGTTTATCAATCATTGAATTCATATCAATTCAATCCTAACATATACTTGCTCTTCTCATGGTACAATCACATACATTCCACGTCTGTTGAACCACTCAACTTGTTAAATAACTCTCTTGAGTCTCATGTACATAGCTCTCATTAACACCATACCCCAACATGGTCTTACATCCATTGACATGTCGATACCATGTCCCTGAAATGGTCTTATACAAACTCTTACATCGAGGCCATATTCCAATATGGTCTTACTCGAGACTTTAACCATCATCATTTCATGCTATGAACATTTATCAATTCTCTTAGGTTTAGTTCTCTTGACATCACATCAACTAAATTTCATAATTCATAGTATAAACATTTATTCCATTTTACATTAGAGTATCGAATTAACTCATATGTAGTTGCAAGGTTAGCACATGAACTTACCTCGATGCCGAAAGGGTCGAAAAGGACTTTTTGCCCCCTCTCTTTTTTCCCCTGTTCTAGGTTCGAATCTTGTTTTCTTCGATCTATAATAATAAAATTTACTCATTTAATCACTTAATGATCATATTACAACATAATATCCACCTAGGCAAAATTGACCATTTTGCCCCTATAATTTGGCAAAAATTATGATTTTACCCCTAGGCTCGTAAATAAATTTTCATCTCAATTTCTTGTTAAACAAGCCTAGCTGAACATTTAATCCTCTTACAACTATCTCCAATTTCAACTATTTCATGCCTTAATGAACAAATTACAACCTTTGCATAATAACCCATTTTAGGTATTTTCCATGAAAATCCTTTCACAAAGTTGTTTCTTATCATCATATCATTCATTTTCTTCCATAAAAACTCATCAAAAAACATAGACTCTCTAATGGCAAGTCCCTAAACTCTCAACCATATTGTAAAATAGTCCTCTCATTAGCTATCTTAAGCTTTGGGGATCACAAAAAGTATAATTTTCTTCAAGAAAAATGATCAAAATCACTTACTAGGGAGGAGGATTGCTTGCTGAAATTTTCAAGTTTCAAAACCCCTTGTTGTTGCTCATTTTTGGTGGAGAAGAAGAGAGAAGAAGATGATATCTTTTTCCTTTCTTTATTTTATTATAAAACATCAATTTCAACCCACCAACTTTGACCAAAAATTAAAACTCTTATCCCCTCTTGTCTACATGGCCGACCATCATATTCAAGATGGTCTAATTGCCCTTTAAAACCCCTCCAATTAATATTTCATGGCTATTTAGCCTATAGAATGGAACTTTCACACTTTATGCGATTTAGTCCTTTTTCGCGATTTAGCATGAAATCGCTAAAATTAAAACACCAAAACTTTCATACATCTTTATAAACATGTTATAACACATAATATAACATGAAAATAATTTTCTCTTTTCCCTATTTAGTGATTTTGAGATCACTATTCTGACTATACCCTAAATCGAGCTGTTACAATTTAAGGAACTAAAAGCACATTTGTAATTATTTTAATCAGCACATCCACTCTTCCCCTAGCTTCTAAGAGTTCACCATTACCAATTCTCACCTTAAAATTGCAACTTCTATCAATCTTCTTGAAGATTCTTTCATCTAAGGTCATGTGGTTGGTGCATCCACTACTGATCAACCAACCTTTCGCAACTCTTTTTTCGATGCAGAACTTGTGGCTATGAACACCTACTCCTCCTGAATGTGATCTCCCTCAGCTGCATCAGCTTGCACATTATGTTGAGGGGTTTGCCCTTTGATCTTACATACCTTCTCCATGTAGCCAAATTGTTTATAGCTTCTACGCTAAATATCTGGCCTGAACTAGCAATACCTTTTCGAGTGTTTTGTCTTTTTGCAGTGAGAACATGTTGGGTTTTCTTCCTTGCCACTATCTCTCTATCTATCCTCTTTCTTCTCTTTCCAAATTTTCTTACCCTTATGTTTCTAGGGGTTCACATCATTAATACTCAGGGCTCACAGTGCTTCTTCTTTTACACGCTCCCAATGCCTTGATGCTCTTCTTTGCTCTTGAGCATACATGGCATTTATTAACTCTAAAAGAGAGGTCATGAGAGATACCTTGAGTCTTCGAATGACTAAATCTTCGATTGATACCTCTCAAGAAGTATTGTTATGACCTTCTCAATGACCTTTCTATTTGTGAACTTTTCAACAAGTAACTTGATGTTCTTTACTATTGCCATAATCCTGTCTGCATACTAATTCACTATTTCAGCCTTTTTCATATTCAAATTATCAAAATCTCTCCTGAAATGAGTTTGTAACACCCCTATCCTGTGTCCGTCGCTGGATTAGGGTTAAGAGCATTACCTGACAGATCGAAAACTTTATTAGACAATTAATCAAGTATATAATCAATTACAACCATAGTGTCCCCTTTGTAGGTCATCGAGACCTAAAACATGCTTTGTAACAAGTTCGAGACTAAACCGGAATACATACAAAAATTCTCAAAAATTTAAAAACTTTTCTAAGTTTCAGGGGATACATGCCCGTGTGGGCAAACCGTGTGCCTCCCATGGCTCTTAGACACACCCATGTGTCCTCCCCGTGGTTGAACTTGACTTAACTCTACGGTTACCAAACACCCCCGTGTTCTAAGGCCGTGTACTCTTAGGCCATATACTGACTTCTTCACATGGCTACTAGGCACGCCTGTACCATGGCAGTGTGCTATTAAGCTAGTTACTGAGTTAGCCCCACGGTCACTAGGTACGCCCATGTGCCACAACCGTGTGACATTATAGGCTATTTGCAAAGCCAAAATGCCACCCATTTAGGGTCATATCTTATAAGCATTACCAACACAATCCATGCACATTTATCAATCATGAATATGCCAAAATATCCATTTAATCTATACCTATTTAACCAATTCCATTCATACCAAATTTACAATGACTAAATCCCCTAATTCCATTCATACCAAATTTACAATGACTAAATCCCATATAAACACAAGCATAATTCATCCATTACTTACCCAAAATCTTGACCATTTCAATGTCATCTAACCATGCCAAAACATACATTATATAACACATTCATCAAAACATATTACCAATACATAACTAGCCAAATCACATGGCTAAGTTCAAATCTCATATTCATATACAAGTATCTAACCTATACATGCCATATCTAGCTATATGCATTTCCAAAATGTATCAAAACAAGTTGAGTAGTGTGATGACGATCCTCGACGGTCTCCGAGCCTTCGATAGCTATGACGATTTATAAAACAAAGCGCACACACACACAGAGTAAGCTTTCAAAAGCTTAGTATGTCAAAATACAAATAAACTTAGCATGAATTTCACATAACCGAATTGATGTAATAACCATAATGGTTCTCATAACAAATTTACCATATTCTTTCTTTAGCTCAATAGCTTAGACATAACTTACCACATTCTCAACTCAAATACCTTATAAGCACATAACTCATTTAAGCATAATTTCACATATCATCTCATCATTTCACTACACATATATTCACTTTAGTAAGTTTATATATATATACTTACCTTTAATACACACCTTGTGTATTTATCAAAATACCTGAAACAGATAAACATTCACGTAATCATTTATAGCTCAGAATTGACCGTTGAACCGTTTAAAATCTAATAGGATATACAGAATACTCAAAATAGTCGTACAATGCCAATGTCCCAGATGTGCTCTTACATGTAATCGGATGTCGATGCCATTGTCCCAAGCAGGGTCTTACACGAGTTAATATGATGCCAATGTCCCAGACATGATCTTATACGTAAATCTCAGATCGATGCCAAAGTCCCAGATGTGGTCTTACAGGAAATATCGAATCAATGCCAACGTCCCAGACGTGGTCTTACATGATAAACAGAACAAATACCTATGTCATGACATAGCTAATCCTATCTACTCCTAGGTTCGTATGGGACTTCTCAGACATTACCACTAACTTATCCTTATCTCGAATTCATATGCATAGCATCTCATAAACATTCACTATCATCAATAGTCATATGAATATGCTCAATTCAATACAATTACATTTATTTGCATAATGACTTACCTTGGATTCGATTTAACGGAAATGAAAACGGCTATTTGGTTACTTCTGCCTTCCGTAGTCTAAGTTCATTTTTCTCGGTTCTTGATCTCAATCAAGCTTGGAACCAACCGAAACCTAACTTTCTTTTTCTTTTCTTCTTTTCTTTGTTTTTCGGCCAAGATGATGAGAATGGCCTTATTAATGAATTTTTTTATTATAATATAAATTATCATATAACATTATCATATAAAAATAAACATATAAAAGCATAATATATAAACACATGTTGTCGTCCACTATAAGTAAAAATGGACTATTTGCCTTTTAAGGACTTCACAATAATAAAGCCACATCAGTTTGGTCATTGATCAAATGAAAAGTCACTTTTAAACTTTATACGATTTTGTCCTTTTATCAAATTAAGCACACAGACGGACGAATTAATACACAGAAATTTAGCACATGCTTAAACACATATCAAAAGCACAAAAAATAATATTAAAATATTATTCGGACTCAGATTTGTGGTCCCAAAACCTCTGTTCCAACTAGGATATAAACCGGACTATTACAATTCTCCCCCTTTAGGGATTTTCATCCTCGAAAATCTTACCGTTAAATAGAGTTGGATATTGCTATCTAATTGAATCTTCCAGCTCCCAAGTTTCCTCTTCAATTCCGTCTCAATTCCACAATACTTTCACTAACGGTATTTTCTTATTTCTCAACTCTTTTATTTCACGAGCTAAGACACAAATCGGTTCCTCTTCGTATGTTATATTAGATCGGATTTCAATTTCAGATGGGACAATCAAATGTGACGGTTCGAATCTAAATCTAAGGAGCATCGAAACATGGAATACATTATGGATCTTTTCTAGTTTAGGGGGCAACCTTAATCTATATGCAACATGCCCGACACGTTCAATAATTTCATACGGCCCTATGAATCTGAGACTCAACTTGCCTTTACGTCGAATCGAAGCACTTTCTTCCACGGAGACACTTTCAGAAATACTTTGTCACCGATTTGAAATTCTATTTCTTTTCGTTTCAAGTCTGCATAAGACTTTTGACGATCAGATGCTGCTTTCAAACAATCTCGGATTAGTTTCACTTTCTGTTCTGAATCTTTTATCAAATCGACCCCGTGTAGCTTATTTTCACTAAGCTCAGTCCAATAGAGAGGTATACGACATTTTCGACCATACAAAGCATCATAAGATGCCATTTTAATGCTTGACTGAAAACTATTATTGTACGCAAATTCAATCAATGGCAATTACTGCTCCCACGTACTGTCAAATTCAAGAATGCAACATCTTAACATTTCTTTAAGAATCTGAATGATCCATTAGGATTGACCATCTGTTTGTGGATGAAAAGTTGTACTGAAATGTAATTTTGTGCCTAATGCTTCTTGCAATTTCTTCCAGAATCGTTATGTGAATCTCGGATCTCTATCAGACACAATGGATAATGGCACCCCGTGCAATTTCACAATCTCAAAATATAAAGCTTGGCTAATCTATCAAGTGAAAAATCAGATCTTACCAGAATAAAATGGGCAGATTTCGTTAATTGATCAACTATGACCCATATTGCATCTTTCTTTCTCGGAGTCAGAGGCAATCCAGAAACAAAATCCATCGTTGCTCTATCCAATTTCCATTATGGAATCAGAATCGATTGTAGCAAACTGGACGGAACTTGATGTTCAACTTTGACTTGCTGACAGACTAAACATTTCAAAATAAAGTAAAAAATATCTCGCTTCATACCAAACCACCAATAGCATTGCTTCAAATCATGATACATTTTAGTACTTCCCAAATGAACAGATAGACGACTGTTATGTGCTTCACTCAAAATCAGCTGAATCAACTCTGAATTTCTCGAAACACAGATATGATCTTAGAATCTCAAGCAATCATCAATAATTTAAAATTCAGATTTAGAATTCAATCCATACTGAGCTCGTTTCGATAACAATTCATTATCAATATTTTGAGCATCACATATTTGCTATACAAACAACGGTTTCACTTTTAATTCAGCTATCACGGAACTATCATTAGAAAAATCTAACTGAGCATTCAAAGCACGTAGTGCAAACAATGATTTTCTACTCAACACATCAGCAACAACGTTTGCTTTACCTGGATGATAATCTATCACAAGCTCATAATCTTTTAACAACTCTAACCATCTTCTTTGACGTAAGTTCAAATTTTTCTCGGTCATCAAGTATTTCAGACTTTTATGATCTGAAAGCACATGACATTTTTCACCGTACAAATAATGGCACCAGATATTTAGTGCAAACAAAATCGCAGCTAGCTCAAGATCATGCGTCGGATAGTTCTTTTCATGTGGCTTTAATTGTCTCGAGGCATAAGCTATAACTTTGCCTTCCTGCATCAAAACACATCCCAGACCATTTAATGAAGCATCACTATATATAACAAATTCTTTACCCGATTCTGGTTGTACTAACACTGGAGCTTCTATTAACAGAGTTTTCAACTGGTCAAAACTTTTCTGACATTTATCAGACCATTCAAATCTAACATCTTTCTAAAGTAGTCTAGTCAACAGAGTAGCTATCACTGAATATATTTTTACAAATTAACGATAATAACCAGCTAAACCCAAAAAGCTACGGACTTCAGACACGTTCCTCGGAGGTTTCCAATCCAAAATAGCAAAAATCTTGCTCGGATCAACTCGAATCCAAGAAGCTGACACAATATGTCCCAGAAAATTAACTTCATGTAACCAGAATTCACATTTGCTGAATTTCGCATATAATTACTTCTCTCTTAGAGTTTGCAACACAATTCTCAAATGTTCAGCGTGCACATTTTCATCACGTGAATAAATCAATATGTCATCTATGAACACCACCACAAATTGATCTAGATACGGTCCGAAAATTCTGTTCATCAGATCCATAAAAATAGCAAGAGCATTAGTTAGTCCAAATGGCATAACTAAAAACTCGTAATGCCCATACCTCGTTCTGAAAGTAGTTTTCGGTATATCTGAATCTTTCACTCTTAACTAGTAGTATCTCGATCTTAGATCAATTTTGGAAAATACAATAGCCCCTTTTAACTGATCAAATAAGTCATCAATCCTGGGCAACGGATATTTATTCTTTATTGTCACCTTATTCAACTGACGATAATCGATACCCATTCTCATTGTGCCATCTTTCTTTTTCACAAACAAGACAGGAGCACCCCAAGGCAAAAAACTCGGTCTAGTGAACCCTCTATCAGTCAATTCTTGCAACTGTGACTTTAACTCTTTCAATTCTATTGGTGCCATTTTATATGGAGCTATCGAAATAGGTGTCGTACCAGGCAGTAGATTAATACCAAACTCAACTTCACGAATCAGAGGCAAACCCAGTAACTCTTCAAGGAACACATCAGGATACTCATAGACAATAGGCACTGATTCAACTTTCTTTTCAGACACTTTTGAATCAATTACATAAGCAAAATGTGCCTCATATCCCTTTTTCACATATCTTTGAGCTTTCAATATAGATATTACGGAAGGCAATCCATTCAAATCATTAGACTCAACCTGTACAATTTCATCATTCGAACATCTCAAATTAATTTTCTTTCTTTTACAATTTACCATAGCATCATGTAATGTCAACCAATCCATACCCAGAATAATATCAAACTCATCAAATGGAAAAAGCATCAGATCAGCAGAGAAATAGATATCTTGAAACATTAACGGATAGTTCTTGCATACTTTGTCAACAAGGACACTTTTACCTAAGGGGTTCGATACTTTTATAGCAAAGTCAGTAGACTCTACAGAAAAGTCTTACTGAATACTAAATTCATGCATATATACGAATGTGTAGAACCAGGGTCTATCAATGCAATCACAGAAGTATCATAAAGAATAAAAGTACCCGTTATAACATCTGGAGATGAAGCTTCCTCACAAGCTCGATGGCATACGCTCTGGCAGACGCTCTAGCTTCAGATCTTGCAATAGTGTTTCTCGTAGTTCTCTGACTACCACTGACATTTCTTACATTCTTCGAAGGTCTACCCCTCACAGATGCAATATCGGATCTTAGATTCTGTACAGTCTCTGGCTCGACAGACTCAGGGCATCAAGGATAAAATGATCAAGTGATCTATATCTAAAACAAGCTCTGTCATTTAATCTACAACTTCCCGGATGTCTTTTTCCACAATGTTTACATTCAGGTCTCTCAGTCCGGGCATTACCAACACTGGCTACTGAAGTTGCTGGAGTTTTAGAACTCATTTGCGATTTAACTCGATTTCTATTCGAATGTCCCACATTATCTCTTGAACGACTTTGATCATCTCTGAATCTCTTCGAAGTATACTGAAATGATTTGCTCGAAAATCTCTTTCTCACATATCGAGCTTCAGACTCAGCTTTTCTTTTATCTTTCCCGAGTGCCTCAGCTTTGCATGCTTGATCAACAAGTACAATAAACTCTTTTATTTCTAAGATCCCGACTAGTAAACGAATATCTTCATTAAGGCCATCTTTGAATCTTTTTCACATTATTACTTTAGATGATATACATTCTCGGGCATACTGACTTAATCTCACGAACTCTCGTTCATACTCAGTAATAGTCATTCGACCCTGTTTCAATTCCAGAAATTCTTTCTGTTTCTGATCGATAAATCTCTCACTAATGTATTTATTTTGGAACTCAATCTGGAAGAAGTTCCACGTAACTCGCTCTTTCAAAACAACAGAAATCAGAGTTTTCCACCATTGATAAGCTGTATCTCGAGTAATGATACAACACACTTTTATGCATTCTTCTAGAGTCAAAGACATTTCATCGAATACTCGAATAGTATTTTCTAACCAGAACTTGGCCTTTTCAGCATCATCATCACTTGTAGCCCAAAATTATTCAGCCTCATATTTATGAATCTTGTCAACTGGAGGCTTATTCCACAGATTTAGATTTGTAGTCGGATGTATATCGGATGTCTGAAGGGGATTAACCGGGGGCGGGGGTTGTGAAATAGTCGGGTTATTTCTTACGAATTGAATGAACCATTCACTCATCATCTAGAAGAAAGCTTGTTTAGCATCTCCTTTTGACAGCTCGTAGCTGGTCTCGGATAAGAGGGAGCTGCCCCTTGCGCGAGCAAGTGCATTACTTTCTACGTCATCAGCTACGACCCTTTCGAGATCCATTGCCATACAAAAATCACATTTTATATGCCAGGATTCATCACACTATCACAATTCAGATATATGGCATGTATAGCTAGACTCTAACATATTACGTTAGTCTGAGAATAGACTAAACCGTAGCTCTATACCAACCAAATGTAACACCCCTATCCTGTGTCCATTTTTAGATTAGGGTTAAGAGCGTTACGTGATAGATCAAAACTTTATCAAACAATTCATCAAGTATATCATCAATTACAACCATAGTGTCCCTTTGTAGGTCATCGCGACCTAAAACATGCTTTGTAATAAGGTCGGGACTAAACCGGAACACATACAGAAATTCTCAAAAATTTAAAAACTTTTCTAAGTTTCAGGGGATACACGCTCGTGTGGGCAAACTGTGTGCCTCCCACGGCTGCTAGACACACCCGTGTGTCCTCTCCATGGTCAAACCTGACATAACTCCACGGTTACCAAACACCCCCGTGTTCTAAGGCCATGTACTCTTAGGCCATATACTGACTTCTTCACACGGCTACTAGGCACGCCCGTGTACCATGGCCGTGTGCTATTAAGCTAGCTACTGACTTAGCCTCACGGTCACTAGGCACTTATATGTGCCTGGCAAACCGTGACATTATAGGCTATTTGCAAAGCCAAAATGCCACCCATTTAGGGTCATATCTTACAACCATTACCAATACAATCCATGCATATTTATCAATCATGAATATGCCAAAATATCCATTTAATCTATACCTACTTAACCAATTCCATTCATACCAAATTTACAATGACTAAATCCCATATAAACACAAGCATAATTCATCCATTACTTACCCAAAATCTTGACCATTTCAATGTCATCTAACCATGCCAAAACATACATCATATAACACATTCATCAAAACATATTACCAACACATAACTAGCCAAATCACATGGCTAAGTTCAAATATCATATTCATATACAAGTATCTAACCTATATACATGCCATATCTAGCTATATGCATTTCCAAAATGTACCAAAACGAGTTGAGTAGTGTGATGATGATCCTCGACGGTCCCCGAGCCTTCGGTAGCTATGACGATCTACAAAACAGGGCACACACACACACAGAGTAAGCTTTCAAAAGTTTAGTATGTTAAAATACAAATAAACTTAGCCGAATTGATGTAATGACCATAATGGTTCTCACAACAAATTTTCCATATTCTTTCTTTAGCTCAATAGCTTAGACATAACTTACCACATTCTCAACTCAAATACCTTATAAGCACATATCTCATTTAAGCATAATTTCACATATCAACTCATCGTTTCATTACACATATATTCACTTTAGTAAGTTCATATATATATACATATATATATACTTTACCTTTAATACACACCTTATGTATTTATCAAACATACCTGAAACGGATAAACATTCACGTAATCATTTATATCTCGAATTGCCTATTGAACCGTTCGGAATCTAATAGGATATGCAAAATACTCAAAATAGCCGTACAATGCCAACGTCCCAGACGTGGCCTTACATGTAACCGGATGTCGATGCCACTGTCCTAGATAGGGTCTTACACGAGTTAATACGATGCCAATGTCCCAGACGTGGTCTTACATGATAAACTGAACATATACCTATGTCATGACATAGCTAATCCTATCTATTCCTAGGTTCGTACGAGACTTCTCAAACATAGCCACTAAGTCATCCTTATCTCGAAATCTATATACATAGCATCTCATAAACATTCACTATCATCAATAGTCATATGAATATGCTCAATTCAATACAATTACATTTATTTGCATAATGACTTACCTCGGATTCGATTTAACGGAAATGAAAATGGCTATTCGGTTAGTTTCGCCTTCCTGCAGTCTAAGTCTGTTTTCCTCGATTCTTGATCTCAATCAAGCTTGGAACCAACCGAAACCTAACTTTCTTTTTCTTTTCTTCTTTTCTTTGTTTGTCGGCCAAGATGATGAGAATGGCCTTATTAATGCATTTTCTTTTATTATAATATAACATTATCATATAAAAATAAACATATAAAAGCATAATATATAAACACATGTTGCCGTCCACTATAAGTAAAAATGGACTATTTTCCTTTTAAGAACTTCACAATAATAAAGCCATATTAGTTTGGTCATTAATCAAATGAAAAGTCACTTTTAAACTTTATGTGATTTAGTCCTTTTATCAAATTAAGCACACAGACGTATGAATTAATACACAGAAATTTAGCACATGCTTAAACACATATCAAAAGCACAGAAAATAATATTAAAATATTATTCAGACTCAGATTTGTGGTCCCAAAATCACTTTTCCAACTAGGGTGTAAACCGGATTGTTACAGAGTTGTTGCTATCTAGTCTTATACAAACCTTGAAACTCCTCCTTTAGCTTATCCTAAGCTTATTTTAGGGTTTCGCAGACCATAATATGTGTGAATATGACATTCGAGATGCCATTTTGTATACAACACATTGCCTTGTATCTTTTAGCTCACTCGTCACTATAGTGTTTGATTTAAGCGACTGTCATGTTGTCCCTTAATGGTGCGAGCTCAACGTCAGTGTTCATAACCTCCCACAAGTCATAAGCTTGCACATATGAGTTCATCTTAACAACCCATATATGATAATTTTAGCCATTAAGAACAAACGGTGAAGGTTGTGAAAAACTCGCGAAAGCCATGTATAACTTAGAAAGAACAACAACGGTCCTTTAAGAAGGTAGTTTTGATACCAATTGTTGAAATTTCAAAACTAAGGAAGAAAGAATTGTAGAGAAGAAACAAGAAATTTAGCAACAAAATTGTCTGCTAAAGTTTTATATATTTCCCACATCTATTTTGAACAATGTAATGGGGGTATTTATAACAAAAAAAAAACTGTTAAATATGGAAAGAAATAACTTAAGATTTTATGCTAATAAATGCTAAATATATTATACTAATAAATATTAAATCTTCTAGAAATAAAATATAATCTGTAACATAACTTGCAAGCAAGCTCTTCAAATCCTGTTCATATTCTTAGTTCGTCGAAGTAATGAGCTCGCCACTTTCTATGAACTCTCCAATCTTGATGGGTTTATCAAGTGTATTCGCTGCATGAATGGTCATCTCCCAATAATTTTAAAAAGTAAAGGTTGCAGGGAGCTAAAATATTTCTAGGTTTAATGAAGTGAGGATAGTGATGAAGATCCATAATATTAGAAAAAAAACATGGATAAAACCAAAGAGATAACCACATATGAGACAGCCATAACCACAACAAGTTACAAAGAAAAGGAAAATAAAGCTCCTAGAAGGGGGAGTCAGTAAGGTTTCTCCCAAGTGAGATCTTCTATCATCGTTCATGCTAGTAAGATAAAATCATAAATTAAAACAACCTTTTTTAAAAAATTGAAATTTACTTGCTTGTCCAATGATAATATTTTGGTTTGTAAAGTTCTATTTTTGCGGTCCATGCACCCATGAATACTAAGCCCTCTTCTTCTAATCTTCTTCTTTCCTTTCCAAGTGGCATTTCATTTCTTTATTTATTGAATAAAACCCATTTATATGTAATAAATAAAAGTCCATTTTTAAAACTAAAATTCCAAAAATTTTCTGAGAAATCAGTTGAGATTCAACGAGAGAATAGGTTCAGAGTTAGAGACTAACCATAAGTTTTTGATTTCATCTTCTAAGAACAATTCCCCTAGACCCAGAGGAATGACGGACATTGCAGTAGAAGCTTCAAACATAACACAAACACACACACAATCTCAATTCTAATACTCAGAAAAGACAACAGCAGACAGAAATTCTAATTGTTACCAAATCCGAGGTTTCACTTTTCATTGCACTTTTTTTTCTCCTTTACTTTTTGCCGTTCGATTACATTAATAACAATATCTTCCATTGTTGTCATATGTATTTACCTTGGTTTTTTCAAATACCCAATTTACAGAAACTGATATACTTTTGCATATTTATATCAGTGATCTATATATGATGCGTTTGCAGATGTTCTGATCTTTAAAAAGGGTGTTTCTTGGTTTGGTTTTTTAAAGGAAAAACAAACCCAGAAAAGCTGGACGGATATAAGTTTGAGGGAATAAAGATGCAGGCAAGGATGGTGGCAATGGAGGAAGGTAAAGACCAGGCATCTGCAATCAGAACAAGCATCTCTAGGACATTGCCATTGAGACTCCTCCTGTTTTGTTTGTTGTTCGCCGTGTTGGCCATTGGATTGTCGATCATCTGTATGTATTCTCTTCGGTTTTTCATCTTCCAGCAAACAGTAGCACCATCCACTTTTCGCCCATGGTTTGAAGAGGTTCATACCATAGAAAGATGGATTAGGCCTCCAACAAACTTGTGGCATTCAATCAATGACAATGAACTGCTTTGGAGAGCTTCATTTGTTCCTAAAATCAAGCAATATCCCTTTTTGAGAGTCCCCAAGATTGCCTTCATGTTCTTGACTAAGGGGCCATTGCCCTTGGCTCCTCTTTGGGACAGGTTTTTCAAGGGAAATGAAAGGCATTGCTCCATATATGTCCATGCTTTGCCATCTTATATTTCTGGCTATCCTCAATCATCTGCTTTCCACAGGAGACAAATCCCAAGTCAGGTATTATTACCCAATCTTTCATATTAACTTCTTTCTCTTTTTTTCTTTTTCTTCTGAACATAAATTTCATTACAAGGATATATTCATATTTTGGTGAATCATCATATCCCTATGAATGTTGAAATATGTGTGGGAAATACGATTACTTTGAGGAAAATGCATGGATTTCTCTAGTTGGAAGAAAATTCTATAAAGGGTTCTTGTACTGAGCAATTCTTTTTAGGTTTATTCCTTCTACTTGATTGTCTTTACTTTTTATTTAAATATGTAATTTTAATTTTAGGGTTAATTTTTTCATTAATTCTGTCAAGTATTTTAATGTAATTTATTATATTTAAAAATATGACATGTGACATTTATATTTTGTATAGTTGGACAATTTTTGCTCATTTAATAAAAAATAAAAATAAAAGAGAAAAAATAATATTTGTCCAACTATATAAAAATACTAGGATGTATATCCCATCCTTATAAAAATAAATCATATCAGATTATTTGATGGAATTAATGAAAATGTTGGCATCAAAACCGAAAATATTGTAAGAAATAAATATGTTAAAATATATATATACAATTTCACCAAACATATTGTATATTTTTATGTTAAGTTTTAATAATTTTGAGTGCTTAAATGAGGAAGGCAGTTCTAATTACCATTGGCAATGAGAACCGAGAAGCTTCTTGATTCTTAAGGTTTTTTTTTTTTTGCCTAGGTTTTTTTTTCCTTGCGCAGACTTTTTTTTAGAGAGAAAAAAAAACCTCGTATTCAACTCATATCGGAGATGGGTCACACCCAAATCCGAATATGTTATTAGGCTTAATAGGAGCAAGTTGTTTTCTGAAAATGGTGGTTTAAATTATTTTTGTTTTCCTTTGCAGATGGTGGAGTGGGGAAAGATGAGTATGTGCGAGGCTGAGAGAAGACTCCTTGCTAATGCATTGCTCGATATCTCCAATGAATGGTTTATTCTCTTATCTGAGTCTTGCATTCCTCTCTACAATTTCAGCGTAATCTATCACTACATCTCGAGATCAAATCACAGTTTTATGGAATCGTACGACGATCCCGGACCTTACGGGAGAGGCCGCTACGATTCCCGCATGGAACCGGAGGTCACACTGGGTCAATGGCGCAAAGGGTCTCAATGGTTTGAAGTTAACAGGATGCTCGCGATTAACATAATTGAGGACAACAAATATTATCCAAAGTTCAAGGAGTTTTGCCAGCCAGCTTGTTATGTGGACGAGCACTATTTCACCACAATGTTAACCATCCAAGTGCCTCATCTCTTAGCCAACCGGACCCTTACATGGACCGACTGGTCAAGGGGTGGCGCTCATCCTGCCACTTTCGGCAAGGATGATATGACTGAAGCTTTCTTTCAGAAAATCTTTGAAGGTCAAGCATGTCTTTATAATGGCCATCCAACTTCCCTTTGTTTTCTATTTGCTAGGAAGTTTGCTCCCAATGCTTTGGATCCTTTGTTAGAGTTAGCACCCAAAGTTTTCGGGTTTTGACCTTTTGTTATTTGGTGCAAGTGTTGGATACTTATATGTATCCGCCACGAGCATGTTCAATTTTTTTTTTTGAAGTTTTTCATGTATTTAGAAAATTTTTAAAGGGTTATATCTTCGCAATTATATTTACTCAATATCGAGCACGAGTACTTCAAAAAAATAGTTGGAGTACTATAAAATTTAACTAGGTTTGGTTTTATTAAAGTGTTTGTTTTGAGTTTTAATATGCAATTTCCGGTCTATGTTGCCAATGATTAATCCACAGTTCTACCCAGAGTAGCCTTGGGAAAACACTAGAGAATATCATGAATTGAGATATTTACATACAAAATTTATTGAATGTAATACTGTGTATTGCACATTATGTACACTATAATTATTTCTTATTATCTCAAATTTCAGAATTGATGGCTACCAAACACCAAAGCTAAATCACACATGAGATTTATTTCTTGCTGGGAATTATAGAATCAAAAGCAAAATCCAATTCAGTCAAATAAATATAAACATAGAATAAGATCATTAAGTAGCAGTTAATAATCCTAAGCATCGTTGTTTATTATATATAGAAGCCCATTCAAATGGATTCCAACATTTTTATTTTAATCACTCGCCTTGACAAATCGTCCTCATCAACCTTCTCCTGTTCTTGGTTGGCACGGCATGAGCTACTGGCTGCGGCAACCCCACTGAGACCTCCAAGCCGTAGGCTGCCTTTGGTTGAGTTTTTAACATCAGTGAGGTGCAGTTGGGGTACCAACCTCACTGTACTGGTGTTTGGTTCAGCATCCCAGTGCAATGAAAATTGATTTCAACCTCACTACTGTGCTGAAACGGGTTGGAGATGAAAGCAACAGTTAAAGGCAATTAGGGCGGTAGGTATTTTTACTAGACAAAAATACCCATTTTTGAACATCTCATTCAAACGTATGATTTTCTCTTCTGATAAATTTTATGCAATTACCCGTTCTTCATCTTCCTTCTTCTCCTTCCAGGTACTTTCCTCCTACTTCTTCTATTTTTCATCTTTTAATTTCTTTTTTCCTTTGCATCAATATAGCTTTTCGCATGTCTTCTCTTCTCAGGGCTGCTGTTTCGTTTCACTTTGTGATTCCAACTCTCACCAATCTTTCCTAGCCAAGCCATTCTTCATCTTCCTTCCTCTTTATCTAGGTAACTTTCCTCTTTCTACTTCCTCTATTTGCTTCAAAATTTGTTTTTTTTCCTTCCATTTTTCTTCTTTTTATGTGTTCATCAAAACTTTTAACAATATGTTGTCTATTATTTTGATGATGCATGTAAATTGTTCGATGAAATTCCTGAGTGAAACATTGTTACCTGGAATTAATTGGTTATTCACAATGCTTTTCTTAAGGTAATGTCTTTGAGGAATGTTGCAACTTTAATGAACAATTGTAAAAGTATTGATAATGCTTGATACAAATGTATAAGGAACTGTTCTGACCAGTTTCCTATGTACATGGTTGAGTTGTTATTATTGATAGGTAATAGGTCGCTAAATATGTGAATTATTTAGTTCATGTGTGCAATAGTGTGATTTGGTTGCTATAGAGGAGGAAAAAACTCAAATTTTATCTGAGCTGCCACAAAGCAAGAAACTGCTTAAAAGCTCTCTTCTGTGTCCGTAGGCATTTTAATTGACATAATATGTTATTTGAATAGAAGTCCTAAGAAGTTTTATTGAAGATTTATTGATTTTGTCATATGTGATTCAAGATTTCATATTTTATTCTTTTGACTATTTTCAATTTTTGTCTGTGCATTGATCTTAATATGATTACCATTATCAGGAATACCTGGTTGTGCAAAGTCTGCACTTTGCAAAGAACTATTAAATACCCCAGGAGGACTTGGAGATGATCGACCAGTTCAGAGTTTGATGGGTGACCTTATCAAAGTTATATAATAAATGTGAAATTGACCCATAATGCTTTTTGTATTTGTAACATTTGGTATTTCGAAAACATTCCTCTTTAGTTAACATGAGTTTCTTACTTGAACTTTTTTATGCCTATGTCTATCTAGGACCTTTCTCTTTGTTCTTTCTTCTATGATAATGCAGAAGTGGTTGGGGTGTTGGCAGTATTACTTTTGTATGTCAATGGTTGTTCGGGATCAGTATATAAATTATTGGTTAAAGTAATAAGCAATTTGTTTTGTACAGTCTATCAAAATGTTTCTTGCAAAAATTAGCTAAATTGTTAGAATTTTTTTTTCACATTGTTGATATATGCAAGGTACCTTGTTGGAATTTTTTGCCACATTTTACATTGGTGCTTCAAAAGGAAGGGAAGCTTTATTTGGGGGTTTGATCAAAGTAATGTGTGTTATTGATTTGCTAAGAATTACTTGATGTAATTGAGGTTATGCTTTTTGTATTAACAGAAGATATTGGCCCAAAATAGTCGATGAGCACTTAAAAAGCCATATTCTATAATTCTTGCAGATAAGAATGCACCAAATGAAGAAGTTTGGAAACAAGTAATTCTCATCTTTTGAGACATGTTCCGTGCATTGTTTCGATGAATTTAACAAAAGATAAATAAGAAGAGGGTTTAGACTGACAGTAGCTGTATTAGTACACCAAATTGTTAACTTTTGACAGCTGCACTCAAAAGTACTAAGTCGTCTACTTTTACTGAATATTCATACCCTATATGCAAGTGATGGTATATCTTGATTCTTATTTTAATGATCAAAAGGGTTATATGGATGAAGTTGACACATATGGCGAAAGTGATTACATGTTGATATGTGTTTTATTTGACAAAAGAACTATCAGTCTCACTCTACTTTTAGTTCTAAATTTGACTAATTTTTATGCCAATATTCATAAGAGTTTTGACTAATAAGATTTCAACTTTTTTTTTTTTTGCAATATTTGAAAGAATAAGCTTGAAAGGCATCAAGTCTCTCTTTGTCCATTGGTATTTATCTAAGGCTTAAGAATACTTGACACCTTTCAAAAGTAAGTCATTTTAAGTCTCATTCTAGTTTTAGTTCTATATTCGGCTATTTTTGGTGCCAACAGCATTTTGCTAAAGCTTAAGTAGAAAAAACAAAACCAAGTTATTGAAGTGAAGCAAATCCAAGATTGAACCAACATTGTGTTCGCAAGGTAGCTATTACTGCTTGATGATTTTGTAGAGGTTTCATATATGCATGGCACCTAATCGACAAAGAAAAGATAACGCTTTATTTACTATCCTTAGAAAAGTTGGGAGTCCAAGCAATGTATGTTTATTCATCAATTATCTCACCTTAGTTGAGTTTCTCTATCAACTTGCAGGACCGACTCAAATCCATTTGCTCTTGATGCATTAGTTGTTTTCATGTTTCGTGTGCTTCAACGAGTCAATCATCCGGTACTCAATCACCTTTCTTTAAACATCACATTCCCAATTGTTACCATCTATCTAACACTAGCTCAATTCATTAAATTCTAGGGTAATCTTGACAAGTCATCTCCAAATGTTGGCTATGTGATGCTAATGTTTTTGAACTACTTTGTTAGTAAGCAAGGTACAGGATGTTGTTGAACTTTGGCCTGCAATGCAACAGAAACCAAAGAAGATGCGATCAAAGATCCAAGTCGAACCAGAGAAGCAAAGACATTTTGTTTATTTTGTTCATTTTAACTTGATTTAGTTCCAATGTAATTTATACTTAAAGTTAGTAGTAGTTGTTGATTTATGTTTGATGTTATAGCTGGTATGTCCGCTACATTTTGTGTGTAATTCTAGCTAGGCTTTAGTCATGTATTAGTGGGAGCAATTATACATTAGGTAACTGCCATATTTCATTGTAACATAAATGCTTCTCAAGTCAATGAAAAATATCTGATTTTTTTATCAATATTTTTAAAACAATTTTGTATCATAACCTAATTTCTAGTAATAATGAAACTTGTTATGTCTTATATTACTATTTTTTATTAAAAATCATTCGTTTAGATACTTCAAAATTTGATCCATGCATAATGTTACTATTTATGAAAATAATATTTATCATTGTTATAAAAGAATATTTAATTATAAAAATTAAAAATAATAATCATTTTATCTAATAAATAGTTTAAATTGATTATATAATTCATTGAAATATTTATAATAAAATATTAGAAGATACATTTTAATATTTTATTAAATGAATTTATAAATTCACATATTTTAATAATTTTATATAAGTAAAATAATTTAAAAACTTCTATTATATATCAATTCTAATATGATGTCATTAATAGTTCTTTTTTATTTTCACATCACCGCTATAGCTGTATTTGAATTCAAACACACACTCTACTATTATTTCTAATCTCACTGCTACAGTATTCAATCTCACCGCTACAGTAACTAATCTCACCGCCACCGCTATTTTTAACTTCACCGAAGGTAAACACACCGTCCATCTAAACTAAACCGTAATCATCAGCCGCTTGCTGCATTAAGCTGTAAACCTCGCCCTCTGCTAGAACCAACCATAGCACCCTCCAATAAATAACTTCCTTATTCACAAACTACTTCTCAAATTAATCCATGGTCGATCTCGGACATTTTCTGCAAATTGCCTGTCCAAAAAAAAAAGTCAAATTTTACGATTCCCATGTCAAAATTAATTTACAGTATAGGAAAAGCAAAAGAATTGAAGAATTTTACTTTCTTCGCAATATTCTAAATTTGGGGTTTTTTATTAAAATAATAAAAAAATTAATTAAAAAATGAGATAGGTTATTAATTCTAGACTATAATTAGGTGTCATCAATCTATGAGGCTACATCAATTATAAAAAATATTATTTTAATAAAATAAAAATAATTAAAAATAAAATAGTATTTTAATAGAAAAAGGGATGAGTCAATTTGTCCGCGCACCCTTTTCCCTCTTTACTTTTTTTTTTTTTCAAATTGAAGCGGTTGTAATATATTTTTGAATTGTATACTTTAAAAGTTACTACTTCTATTATCATAATTAATATAATAATCAATTCAATAATATATATATATATATATATGGTAAATTAGAAAAGAATCAATGGTTTAAGTTTATGTGTTTTTATCAACAATTAGATTAGTTTTAATAATGTATAATGGTTAATTTTTAACAAATTAAAGTAAAGAGATTAATTTCTCAACTTTTTATAAAGTAAAGAGATAAAATTCATAATAAGATCTTTAAAACAAATTTAGCAATACTAGACATTGTATAATTATAGAAAACATATATCATACGAAAAATAATTAAAACATGAGAAAACATAAAAATTTTCTAATTTGCCACATATAAATTATTGAATTGATGATCTTATTAATCATTTGCATATGAATTTGATAAACAGTTAATCTTGAAGTACGTAATTTGATGACTAATTTTTTTAAAAGAACTAACTTCTAATTTCCATAAATTAGAGGTAAGAATTTCAAATTATACCACAACTACCCAAGTTAAAAAAGTAAAAGCTAAAAGTGAGGAGAGAAAAACGGGTGTCGCCTCGACACCCAATTTTATTGATGAAAACACCTTATTTTTGTAATTAATTTACAACTCATCCCGTTTGTATAATTATTATTTTTTATATTATTTTGATTAAAAAAATCACTAAATTTGAGATACCTGAAATTCATAAATAAATTAAAAAGCTTCTTTTCTTTTCTTTTCTTTTCTTTTTGCCTAACTTCAATTCAACTCTAACTATTAATCCCTAAAATTTAGGGTAAACTACAAATATAGTCACTTTTGTTTGCCTCAGATTACATTTTAGTCACTTTTGTTTGAAATGTTACATTTTAGTCACTTACGTTATCGTTTTGTTACGAAGTGGTCACTCTACATTAAACTTCGTTACCTCCCTAACGGCAATCCTACGTGACAGTCCAAATGGGTTTTAAATGCCAACTTGGATATCCAGTTACTGGGATAAAAATAGGTTTTTAATTAAATAATTTTAATTTGGACTACCACGTAGGACATCCAAGTTGACATTTAAAACCCATTTGAACTGCCACGTAGGACCGCTGTTAGGGAGGTAACGAGTTTAAATTTAGAGTGACCACTTCGTAACAAAACGATAACGTTAGTAACTAAAATGTAGCATTTCAAACATAAGTGACTAAAATGTAATCTAAGGCAAATAAAAGTGACATTTTTTGTAGTTTACCTTAAAATTTGTTAACATTCCTAATAGCTAAAAAGAAAATAGAGGATATAAAGGGAAGTTAGATAAAAAGGTTGTTTTTTTTAAAGTTAATTAGGGATTTAGACCTTTTTCCCAAATTTAGAGATATAGGCCGATTTTGGAGAGACAAACAGAAAACACTTCCAACAGGACGCGATTTCTTCCTTCCAAAAATTATTTTTTTGGTGGGTGTTGGTAATTTAAGGAGAAAGATTTATTTGTATTTGTGTTTTAGGGAGAAATTGTGATAGTTTTAAGGTATGTTTAAGTTCACGGTGATGCGATGGCACTCTGAGACTCACACATTTCATGTGTCGTGTAAGGAGTGCATCATCATCTTTAAAGATGTCACATTGCAACTTAGGCTCCCAATTCACAATGGTTATACGATCACGGGTTGAAGTATAACTAAGGCTCCCAATTGGTGGTGGTTACACGGTCACGGGTGATTGCCTCCCGATGTGCGAAGGTTGAGTGTATAAATCGTGCAAAAAAAGATATAAAGTTAAGTGCAGTATCTGCAAGCGAACAAGTCAAATTATAATATAATTAGTTTACAACAAAACACTTAGTAAGTATTTCGAGGATCGTACCCAAGGATTGCTATTTGAAGAAAATTATTATTAAGTTAATTACCGAAAA
Source organism: Gossypium rotundifolium (assembly GCA_025506655.1). NCBI lineage: Eukaryota > Viridiplantae > Streptophyta > Magnoliopsida > Malvales > Malvaceae > Gossypium > Gossypium rotundifolium. Next base: position 112,061,165 of record CP106723.1, read on the forward strand.
TAATTAGTAATCTAATTAATTCACGAATTAGTAATGTGAATTTTAAAAAATAATAATTAACTAATTAAATTAAACTAAAATAACAATAATAAAATTAATTAACTTAAACTAAACCTAAGTTAAGTTATTGGCTTCTCCTATTCCTAGTTCAACTACGCGAGCTACTCTAGCCTAGATCCAGTTGTGTTACCTAATTATTAACCAAATCAATAATTACCACTAATTAAGTACTTACCAACCTTAACCAAAAATACCCTTTCTATCTCATCTTCACTATGGATTACCACCTAAGATACCCTTTCGTTCTCACCTAGGCACACGAATACTATTTCGGTCTCACCGGTTTAAATATTCTACTAGGGTCGTCAATCTTAGTATACTAAGTCTCTTGAACAAATACCCAAATTTAGATAATTATTTACTTAATAAATTAATCAGATTAAACAATTAATCATGCAAGATATTTATAAAGCACAAATTTATTCAAATATTTACACAAACATTCAATTAACGAGTTAATGAAAGAAATATAAATAATAGAATAAAAGAAGAAATAGAGAATGGTCATTGATTAATTGATGTAGAAGCGTGTTTCTGAAACATTCTCCACTCGTGATAGTCTCACTTGGGACTAGGATCTTCCAATTAAGTGAACAAAAAATAACTAAGTAAAAACTAATAACGAAAGAAAATTTGAAATCTAAGCAATAAATTGTGTTCCATCTCCTCTTGAATCTGGTTATAATGTTCTTTATATAGGAAAAAATCAAAAGACTAAAGTGCTCCTTTGTTTATAATGGTAATTAGGGTTTTAAGTTGGAAAAGACCCTTAGCTGGCCTAAAAATCGCAATCGTCACGCGCAGGAATTTTTGGGATGCGCAGAAGTCGGTGTTACAAGACCTAATTCCGGTGTCGCAACATTGGAGTTCTGTTGATCCTAGGATTTTGTTTTTGCTTCGATCTTCGGTGTTGAGACAATGGTGTCTTGGTGTCACGACATTGTATCAATTTCAACTTGAATGTGCACTTTTAGCTCTGGGTCCATCCTACATAACCACATAACCTTATTTAGATATAAAAATATTAAAAAAAACTATAGAAAAACATAATTTATTGAATCATATGATAAAAAATAAATAATTACTAAAATGTCTTGATTTAGCTTATTAAACATGCTAAAGTTAGTGAAAAGGGATGCAAATAATAGCCTAGATCATGGCAAATCAACAGGTTCAAGTATAACTCGAGTTCCCAGTTGAAAGTGGTTATACGGTCACAGGTTGCAAGTTTCATCCCACCAGAAGAGGATACTTTATAAATCCCATACATAAGTTTGAGATCATAATCATAGGAAAAAAAGGGGGCTCACCAATATTATCAACTTATTTTTTTCTCCATCAAAGTAGTATGCTTAACCTCATTGTCCAAAACCTGTGTAAGAGGTGGGGAAAAGGACTTTCATAGGGGGTTGATTGTGACGATGGAGAAAAATCTGAAACTCAAGTCAAGGTGACACGGTTATAATTATTAATGAGTTCTTTAATCACATCAAATTAGTGGGTTCAAATTTGATCAAAGAAACTAAAAAAAGGTTAATTTTATTAAAGACCGTTTAAAGTCAGCTTCTGATAGATTGAAGTCGTATACAAATCGTAAAATATAAGACATTGAGTGTAGTGTGAGAGATAAGGTATTTCTGAAAGTATCACCATAGAAAAAGGTTCTCCGATTTGGAAAAACAGGAAAGTTAAGTCCAAAGTTTATTGGACCATATGAGATTTTGGAGCATGTTGGACCAATAGTTTATCGGTTAGCATTACCAGAAGAGTTGGCAAGAATCCACAATATTTTTCATGTTTTTATGTTAAGATGGTATATATCGGATCCGTCGTATATTATTACACTAGAAGTTATTCAAGTTCAACCAAACATGACATATGAGGAAGAACCAATCAAGTTTCTTACTTGAGAAGTTGATGAGCTTAGGAATAAGTACATTCCTTTGGTAAAGGTACTCTAGAGACATTAGAATATGGAGGATGCTACTTGGGAAAGTGAGGAAGTAATGAGACAACAACATCCACGATTGTTTGAATCAGGTAGAATTTTAAGGATGAGTTTTTTTAAGGAGGGGACAAATGTAATATCCTCGAAAACCCATTCATAATAGTATTATTTTGAGCAATTACAAGTTGAACTTTTTAGAATAAATAAAATGTGATTTATAAGTGTTAGTGGAGAAGGTAGTAGGAAACTGGAGAAAATTTAAAAAACAGATGTATTAAGAAATATTAATCTAGAGTATAGACTAAATTGTATGATTTTACAAAGTGTTGGGGTCAAAGAAATGATTAATTTGAATTAGTGGTGAAATGTGTGAGGACATGGAGAATAATTTTATCAAGAGCTAACAGATAATGATTATGGATAGATTTTATGAATATTTTATTATTATTTTATTATTATATTTTATTATTATAATGGTGATATTTTAAAGGAAAGATGGAGAAGATCCTACATCTTCTTCTTTATCTCTTTCACGTCACCAACAATTAAGGAGAAAGAAACTTCTTTCTTTTAAAATATAGTCCCTCTTCATTATTAAAGGCCATTCCAAGCTTGAAATCATTAAATTTCCATACAAAACCTTATCTAAATCAAGTTACCATAGCCTAACAAGCTTAGTTTTCAAGCTAGAAGTGGAGTGTTCATGTTTGAATAGAGGGAAATTTTAGATAATGTGAGACACTAAGGTTTTAAGGTAAGATTTTCATGATTTAGTAGTAGTATCATGTTTATTACAATTATTTGAGGGTGAAAATGTTATGAAATAATTATGCTGATTTCTCATGTTTTATGGAATTGCTATGAAATGAAGAGAAAGACAAGGAAGAAGATAGAATGAGTGTAGACAAAGGGGAACAAATAGATAAATATTGAAGAAAACATAGCCTAAGTAAGAATACTAAGTACTTTAGAATTCTTATTACTTAATTAGGTTTTGAAATTTATATGCTAATGTAATTGTTAATTTCATGTATTTGAGTATTTGTAACTTAATAAATATGTGAATAATTCAAGGAAGTGGTAAATGAATGTGGTTATTGTTAATGTGATTATATGTGTGGAGAAAATGGTTAAATTGTAAAATGTTGGAAAGTTATGTGTGTCTATGAAATTATGAAAACTTGATTTTTTCTTGTGATGAATATTGGATTTATAATATTGTTAAATTCCTTGTAGACAAGTTTGAACTTTTGGGATATAAATGGCATGCCATTAGGAATTCCTTAGCATGCTCATGAATTTAGCACTTTGGTACTCATTTTCTAACACTATTAGTGTTCTGTGCTTGTGTACTCTGTGATTACATTCTGTATATCCTTCTTGTTCAGTTAAATCTGCAAGGGGCAATGTGAGTGGTATATAAAAGATAAGTGAATGATGAAAATATGGTAAGTGAAAATGTGTTAGTTAACCTAGTTGTTACTATGTATTTTATCTTTGGTTTAATTCTTGTATTCATGTTAATAATATTTATTTATTCATAGAATTATCTAATTGAATTCAAAGGTAATATATGAATTCTTGAATACTTAATAAGTTTTCTCGAGCTGAAAGTGTTGTTTTGAACGCATAGGTAAAGACTGTTTTGAAGACATATTTTGAAGTAGCCATCCTCATCTCATCATTAACCAAGGATTGAAGTGTATAGAACTTAAATTTTAGTAATAGAGTGGCATGTACATAGGATTAGAACCATATGATTTTTTTTTTTTGTAAATTAACTAAGTGGTTCCAAAACTATGTCATGCATGCTTCATATCATTTTGTACCTTGAGATAATCTTCCTTAGATGGATATGAATAAGTGTTATAAGAAGTTTTTGAATGCTAATTTGACATATATTGAGTCTTAAAAATGTTTAGAAGTGTTATGAAATGATTGATGATAGTTTATACTTGGTTTTAGAAGTGTCATCAGTAAAATGCTTCCAGCTGGAAGCGTTTTTCCCCGTGTTATATTAGGGTTTCTAGTTTTTAAGGTTTTAAGGTTTAGGGGTAGGGTTTTGGGTTTTAAATTGATAAAATTTTTAACATAATAATTGTAATTATTGATTTTGATATTTAAAATATTCGTATTTACACCAATCGTATATTCAAATTTTATTTTGCAAATCGATTAAAAATCAAAACTTGAAGTACTCGGTTTGGATGCAAAACTAGTTTTAAATACTTCTCAGTACATTATTTTTGACAAGATGGGTTCTAAAAATATATCTTGGGAATCCGGGATATCTGAAATGATTCTGAAAAAATGTCTCGGATAGTGGGGTTTGAAATTTGTAGAGAAAAAATGCTCCAAGTAGAACGCACTGTCAGCAAAGTACTGAAAATGCATCCAGCTAGACGCGCTTTTAGTACTTCTACTAATAGTGCATCTTGCTTGGAGTGTTTTTTCTCTACAAATTTCAATCCCCCAGTATCTGGAGAATTTTTTTCAAAATTAAATAAGAGGTTATCCCTTGGGCTATAAATGTAACATATTTTAGTCTCTAATGGCATAATCGGAGGAAATAAAATTTGAAGAAGTTCAGAAATGTAGAAGTTCACGGGGAAGGCATAAGTTGGAGCAATGATACTATTTGTATAAAAAGTAAGCATAAGCTTGATTTTTTGTGTTAATATTTATTTAAAAGATTAAATTTTTTGCATAATGTTTTTGTTTCGAACTTCTCTAGACAGATAATTTGGTTAAAATTGAGTGGACGGATTAATGGTATTATTTATTATGACGGTGAGGTCCATGACACCGAGAATGGCATGGTTTTTTATTGAAGAATACAGCACGACTGGCTTTTAACCAGACATAGAGTTTCTAGAACTTCGGAAAAGAATTAGGTGAAAAATCGTCGGATCCAACCAAATTAGAGTATCATCTATTAAGTATCGGTTTTGTGCTTCGGTCAATCCCGTGAGATATGACGCTTTTGATATCAAAGGTGCCAGGGGCTTGGAGGTGATGGTGCAAACACACATCAATAATGGATCACCGTTTTTCAAGTTATATGTGGAATTTTCAAAGCCAAATGAAGGCATTCATTCGTCAACATATCCTCCTATTCGAGAGGCCAAAACGGTTGAAAATGTCGATAATCCAACCACTTTGTTAGAAAGTTCCCATTATGATATCCCAGAATCATCAATGGGAAGAAACTCATCCATCTCGGGCTTAGATTTCAATCGTGGGAGGCAGAATTGTTGGAAAAAATGGGTTTGAAAAACGCAGCAGAAAATAAATTTAGGGAAAATACAGTTTTAATTTTTTTTCCAAAACAAGATCTTGGTTGTGATATCTAAAGTAATAAACATTTAATCAAAATTATACGTTTTCGATTTGTCTAAGATAAGAGCTTCGACCGAGTAGTCTTCTCCGTTATCCTCCACGTTTGCCGAGTGTGGGCTCACTTCGAATCTAAAATTTTTCACAAAAATTACCTGTGGGTAATTTCACAATTTCTCTAAACTTTTAGTTCAAGTTGTAAATTAGAAAAATATCTCTAGAAATTTGTTGAAATAATCTCTTCACAGAATTTTTTCTCTACAACTTTCTATTGAATTCAAATGTGTGTCAAATAATGACCCAATGCTCTCTTTAAACTTAGAGAGTTCAACTATGATTAAACTTAATCACTTTAATATTAAATTAATATAATATTTATCAAGATAAATATTAGATTAAATTTAATATTAAATCTTATTAAATAGTAAAATGTTTATCTACAAGATAAACATTAAATTAAATTTAATATTAAGATAATTACTTTAATATTAAATTAATAAAATACTATTAAGATAAGTATTAAATTAAATTTGATATTAAATTATTAAAATAATATTATTTTTGGAGTAGTTAATATGAAATTCACTAGGAGAGTCTCAGTATGAGTGTAACTCATTCACTGCTCAACCACCGAACACCAACCATCGTCGACCACTGGAATGTCATCGTTACAGGTCAGCACCACTGTGTCCCGTGATGCAGGTGTGACACCTTTACAGCACCTTGAGCTAGTTTGGTTATTGTCGGTTCAGTCCGAGTCAATGACGACCCGACTGATCTGGTCTAGCCAACAGTTGGACCGTCGGCTCAGTTTCACATACCTAGCCCGGTTCAACTAGTTTTTGGGTCTTGGTCTAGGTTTTGGGCTCCCGAGCCCAATTTACGATCTTAGGTTCAATTTTCAAGTTCAATTACCCATTAGGCCAATTGTCTGACTTGAAAATTAATTTCCAAAAATATCACATTAATTTTAATTAATTTGATTAATTCAATTTTACTTGATCAAAATTAATTTTCCCAAAAATCAATTAGATTTTCCAAATAAATTTTTCAAGAAGATTCTTTAATCAAATTCTCTAGTTGAACAATTCTCTCGACCACCTAATTTAATTCCACATCGAATAAATCGACTCAATTAAATTATTTCTAAAGTCGTAGAATTTTCTTTTGATTCAAATGCAATTTGATCGAGCTTTTGTTGAGCTAGCGGAAAGACCAATTGAATGTATACAATTAGGCTTTAGTAATTGCAATTACGTTTAGAAGCATCGTTCGATAATTCATAATTACTTAATCATGGAGTCAGTCTACAAGAATTACCATGATAGAAAACTCTTTATTGTATACTCTTTACGAAAGCAATTCATCCAACTGCTTTATCCAATGACCTCATCATGTGTGTGTTACCCTTATATGATATCCTTGATTCTTTTGAGTTAAACCCGTTCATTGAATACAGTCCTATTTTATCTCATTGTTACCATTGTGTCTTCTAAATGATTAATATGATCACTATCAACAAATGACTATGATAAATTGCTCGTTCGAGAATAAACAACTTGTGGCCACGTTCCATATTTATCAATCCACACAATGCCAATGAGGTGAAATCATTAACTCTTTAATTGAGCTATAAATTCCACTGTTGCTAGTAAAGTCATGCCATATACAATTCATGTACCCAATATTTAACACCCAAAACCCATATCCATTATTGGATTAGGGTTACGGAGTATTACCATACTACTTAGAACATTCAATAACAAATATTATCAAGTTTACCCAATTAATTAAAAATTTCATAAATAATTCATATTGAGGTAGAACATACATTTACGGGCCTTAAATCGAGCCTACGAGGCCCTAAAAATAGTTTAAAAACAACCAGGGACCAATTCAAAACAAATTAGAAAGTTTAGGGAAAAATTAAAATTTTCAATATAAGGGTCACACGGTCGTGTGTCCAAGCCGTGTGTCAGGCTGTGTGATAGAGCCCAGACTGTGTGGCTCCAAACATGGTTGTGTGGCTATCCACATGCTCGTGTAGCAACCCCACACGCCCGTGTGCTCACTCATGTGTCTGTCCATATAACTCACTGACTTGGGTCACACGGTCGTGTCGTAGGCCGTGTGTTAGCCCGTGTGAACCGTGCAACTAACACGTTCGGGGCATACGCCCGTATGGGTTGCTCATGTGTGACACACAACCGTGTGATAGCTCGTGTTCTAAAGACTTTAAAGAGCTTTCAATAACACTCAAAACATGCCAAACCATTAACCTAAAGTCTAACCAATGTGCCAACGATGACACCACAATTCAATCACTTAGCATTTCACTACCTTAGTTACATTATACAAGCCACATCACACACACAAAACAAATTACTTTCAATCCAAACGTACCATACCTAAATCATGTCAAACTTACCATTTCATGCTTGCCCACTTATGCTTAAAATTGGAATTAAACAATGAATACCCTATTTAGCTACTCATATCATAACATCAAATGCACACAAACACACATTACAAGTACTTAGGAGCCTTTACAAATATAATCAAATGCTCCTATTACATGCCATATGAGCCAAATGTAATTCAAAATCTACCAAAAGATCATTGGATAGTGTGATTCTTTAGCTTGATCTGACCTACCGATTTTCACAAACATAATCTACAAAGAAAAGACAAATAACACGAGTAAGCTTTTATGAAGCTTAGTAAGTTTGTCAATTAAATGATAAAGCTTATTGGATTAAAACTAATAATTCAATTAACAAGATTAGTAAACAGAGTTCCTGTCATTCACAGTTCACAACAGGTGAGTAATACTCGAACAACAATGCAATTCAATTTCTACATTTCAATAACATTCAATGATCAATAAAAAATTGCTCGATGAACGGTATACAAATATGAGTACACGGTTAACCATCCAGAACACACCAACCACTCATATGAGCCAATCCAACTGATAACACATCTCGACACTAAGTGTCTAGCCCGTAGGGTAACATCCTCCCCCATAACACACCAAAAAAACACTGTAATATAACACATTAGTCCGAAACAAATGTAAGACCTCAGTATATTCAGTGACCAGAAGATATATAAAATCATCATCACATCTCATACCAATCCCGTACCACATCCAGAATAACCTATTGGCATGTCAATTGTACTCTATCGTACGTTCACCCAGATCTGTAACAACCCAATTTTGGGTCTAGTCGGAACACTAGTTTCAGGACCACAGATCTGATGCAATAAAATTTATTTTTATTATATTTTCATGGTCTACAATTTTATGGAATGATTTCGTGAAAATTTCGTTCGAAGATTTTGACGTTTGGGCACTCAATTTAGTTAAAATGACTAAATTGCAATAGGTGCAAAATGTGTGTTCTAGAAGCTAAGGGTGTCTAATTGAAATGAAATTTTAAATTGGAGGTCCTTAAATGGTAATTAGACCATTATACTTTAAGTTGGACAAAAATGGACATGGCTAGATGAAATTTTAAAGTTTGGCATTAAGGGCATTTTGGTCATTTGGTAAATAAAGACAAATAAAACTAAAATAAAAGTGTTCATTTTTTCAAATTAGTCCCCCCATAGCCAAAAATTTCAAGGTCTCTATAGCTAGGGTTTGGAAAACTTCCAAGCTCGATTGTAAGTCCATTTTACCCCGTTTTTAACGATTTTTATGTTTTTGAAGTTGTTTCAACATAATCTAGCTATTTCAAGGACTAATTTGAAGAGATGTCAAAGTCCAAAATTTTACCCATGATAGATATTTGTGTATTTTGATGTTTGATGGTAGAAAATGTATGTTTGATGTTAGATAAACAATATTTACCAAGTGATTTTTGATAAAAATGCCTAAAAGGACTTATTTGTAAAAGTTGTACAATATGTAGTAGAAATGTGAATGAATGAAAAATGTGGGCTGTTATGAGCATTAAAAAGATTCGGCTAGGCTTGGATTTTGAAGATTTTGAATATATTTCATTTTATGAGCCTAGGGACAAAGTGTAAAATATTGAAAAGTTAGGGGCTAAAATGTATTTTTTCCATAATGTGATTTTTGGATTGAATTGAATAATATGAGTATTAAATGAATTAAATTTACTATTATATATCAAGAAAAATGAAGTTTGGACTTAGATCATGTGAAAAACAAAGTGTTTGATGATTAGGTCCATTTTCACTATTTTTGTATCAAGTAAGTTTGTATGTAAATAATGCATTGTTATATTTATGTTTTAAATGGTTTAATATTGTATGAATTGTGATTGAATCTTTGGACGTATTCGACAAAGTTTCGATAAAAGAGAAATCCCGGTTGAACCTTAAAAATAGAATAGGATATGAGTGACATGTCACTAGGAACCCGTGTGTATATGCGATTATGTGATCCGGGTGCTAGTCTTGTACGTCCTACTAGTGGATGCATAGTCCAGCATGTGTTGCGGATACCTGACAGCTTATATGAGCAGCACTGTTAACTACGTCCTGACTGATAGCTTGTGTGAGCAGGGCCGTGAATAGCTCAAAAGTGAGCCTATATGTATTATGAGATATGAGGTAGCTTTAGCTACATATATGGAACTTATGTGCAGGATTTTTGAGTATCTGTTAATATTCCAAGTGTTCAACGAGAATGTCAAAGTTGTGAAAGGATATAGCTATGATGCGAGTTAGTACAGGTATGTACATAAAACTCATAAGTAATGAGCTCGATATGTGATGAACCCTTGGTAAGGTGGTGATTGAGTAAGTTATGACTATAAGATTTTAATAACGTTCATGCTAATTTTTATCGTGTTAATTGTATGTTAAATGTGTGGTTATGATGCTTATTATTTGCATAGGAACTTACTAAGCTATATAGCTTACTCCTCTTTCTTTTCCTTATCTTATAGTGTCACCAAGCTAGCTCGGGGTTCGAAGATCGTTATCTATACACACTATCAACAATTATTTTGGTATCAATGAATTCAACATTTTGAGTTATGGCATGTATAGGGGACTTGGTCATTTTGTTATGTGTCATAGTTGATTTGGCCAAATGTGTTGGCTTATGTTGGTTAGAAGTTCATTTTGTATAAGGCCAATTGAAATTGGCTAATATTGGTATAAGTATATTCATATGATGATGCCTTTCATGAATGAGGAAACTTGCATGATTTGAGTTGATAAGTTATGTGATGTTTATGTATGATAGATGTTAGCATGTGAATGATGTGTTGATGCCTTGGTTGTGGATGATTTGGTTGTATGTATAAGCTTGAATTGGTGCTATGTTATGTTATATAGGTCTGTGCATTAAAAGGGTGGAAAATAGCTTGGTAAATAGCCTTATTTTGTCCACACAGGCGTGTGTCTAGGCTGTGTGTGACACACAGTCTGCCCCACGGGCATGTGTTTCAGCCGTGTGTCCCCTGTACCTTACTTGTTGCAAAATAGAATGTCTAAAATTGAGCACACGGGTAGGGACACGGGCGTGTGTCTCAGCCGTGTGTGCTACACGGCCTAGAACACGGGCTTGTGTCTTGGTTGTGTGAAACATGCACTTAATTCAAATTAAATTAAATAAGCACACGGCCTATTACACGGGTGTGTGGTACGGCTGTGTGGCACAAGTCAGAGAGCACCCTACGGTCTGAAGCACGGGCGTGTCCCAGGGTCACACGGACGTGTCCCTTGGACCACACGGGCGTGTGAGCCCTACAGTTAGCAAAAATTTTCTAAGTTTTGTAAAAAATTCATGAGTTCTTGGTTTAGTCTCGAACCACTTTCGATGCATATTTTGGGCCTCATAGGCTCGTACTAGGGACTTTATGATCGATTATGAATGATTTTAATTTAGATGCAAATTTATAATCGAAAATGTATAAATGCTTGTGTTGTAAGTCTGATAATGCCTCGTACCCTATTTCGACATTGAATACGGGTAGGGGGTGTTACATTTAGTGGCATCAGAGCTATGGTTTAGTCGATTTTCGGACTAACGTAGCATGTGTAAGAGTCTAGCTATACATGCCATAAATAAACCGTGATAGTGTGATGACTCCTGACAACTTTAAATTGTGTTTTTATATAGTAAATAGATCTCGGCCAAGCTGGAAGCGATGAAGTAGAAAGTAATGTGCCGGATCCCGCTCAAGAGGCAGTGCCATCTGAAAGTAGGCCTCCCACGGTAGTCAGGGAGTAGGCGATAGGGAAGCCTTCCTCCATATGATGAACGAGTGGTATTCGGAGTTTGTTCGAACAAATCTGAATGCTCAACATCCTCCACCCCTTTCTTATCCTCAATCGATTCTCATAGCTCCTCAAGGTGTGGAATTGGTAAGACTGAATAAGCCTCCTGTTGATAAGATTTGAAAGAATACGGCTAAGGAATTCAGGGCTAATGTAGATGATGACCCCGAGAGAGCCGAGTTCTAGCTTGAGAAACCATTATGGTATGTAACTCCCCTCACCCGTATTCAACGTCGGAATAGGGTTATGGAGCATTACCAGACTTATAACACATATAACCATACTTTTCTCATACATTCGATCAATTCATACAATCATCATTCCATCTCAATCAATTTGTCCCTTATAATAGCCTACAAGGCCTTAAACATGCTTTAGGAGCGATTTGTGTAATAGCCCGGTTTAAACCCTAGTCAAAACAATGGTTTCGAGTCCACAAATTCGAGGTCGAAATGTTAACTTAAAATTATTTTCTGTGTGAATGGTATGTGACATAGTCTGTGTGATAATTTCATCGATTGAGTGATGAATTAAGAGAAATGACTTAATCGGGTAAAGAGAAAAATGTTGTGTGCTGATTTTTGAATGTTCAATTATTAATGTCTTTATAATGTGAAGCCCTTAAAAGGTAATTAATCCATTATTTGGTAGTGGGGTGGTTGATGGACAAATATGTCCATAGTTTAAATGATATTATAAGCATTTCATTAAGGGCAAAGATGGTATTTGATAATTAAGTTATTTTATAACAAAATAAAACATTGAAATGGCCATTTTCTATCCATCTTTCCAACGAAAAATAGAAAGGAGAATAGCCATTGAATCTTTTTAAATTTCGGCATTTGTTAAGCTCAATTCAAGGAATGTTTGAGCTCGATTTTTGATAATTTTTACGTTTTCGTAATCGTTGATTAGTTCTCTAGCTAACCCATGTTGTAATTTTGTGAATTGATGATGTTTTTGTAATGAGCCATTGATGAATGTTTGAGTTATGTGCTAGTTGATAGTGAAATATGAAAACTTGGTGTTGGGTTAACATAGTTTGTATTGGGATTTTTGATGAAATTGAGTATTTTGGGCTTATTTGTGAAAAGTGTAAATTGAAGGACTAAAATGTAAAATAAATGAAATATGTGGGTTGGTATGGACATAAGTAAAATTTGGCTAAGCTTGTGTTAGGATAAATTATGTGTATTTGGTGATTTTATGAATTAAGGACTAAAGTGTCGAAATGTGAAAATGTGAGAGGTAATTTGTAAAATGCCCTAAATATGTGTGTTTGGATTAAATTGAATGAAATAGTGATTGAATGGACTAAATTTGAATGTGTATAGACCAAGAGAGGAGAGGTTCGGATCGAGATCGAGGAAAAATAAAGTGCTCGATTAATCGACCATTTCGATAGTTCAACGTCCGAGGTAAGTTCGGATATAATTCAAGTTGTTAATTTATATCTATGTGATGTGAATTGAATGATAGTTATTGAATTAGAAATGCTACATGTATGATGTTGAGAAATGAGGCACTAAGTGTGCGTAATTGAAATTAAGACGGAGTTAAATAGCACTGTGTGTGCAAAGTAATGGAAGCTTCAGCTTTTCTGATTGGCACTGTGTGTGTGATACCGAAATAAGTTTGGTTTTGTATCAAGGCACTAAGTGTGCGATGTTAAATTAAGCTTCAGCTATGATTTGGGTACTAAGTGTGCGATTGAGTTGAAAAGATATCGAGCAGTGATTGTGATATGTATTGAACATCAAATAGCAAGAACATTTGTTAACTAGGTGCTGGAAAAGATATGTTTGAACCTATGTGGTTGATGATAGTTTTAATGGTTAAGAGAATGGATACTTGAGCATATGGTTGAGATTGATGATTAGCCTAATTGTGCAAGTTATCTATGTGATGATTCAATTGTGTATGATGTGGTATTATTGAGTAATGTGTATTAAATTACGAACTTACTAAGCTTTGAAAAGCTTACTGTGTGATTTGTTTTTCTGCTTTGCAGTGTCAGTAAAGCTAGCTCGATCTGGGGATCGTCAGCATCTCAATCACACTATCGGCTATCTATTTTGAGGTATTTTGGAAAGATGTAAATAGTTAAAATATGACATGTATAGGCTAGTTATTTGAATCATGTTTGAGATTTGTAAGTAGCATGGGATGTGGCTAGATATGTGTTAATTTTTGGCATGAATGACTTTGGTAAATATGATGCATCTTCTGGTATGGATTTTGAGTTGAGAAATTGACTTATGGATGGAAATTTTGGTGATAGTATGATGCTAGTATGAACAAGTGAAATTGGGAATGAATTATGCTTGTGATAAGATAAGTTTTGGTATTAAATTTGGTATGAATAGAATTGGTATTGAATGCATGGTTTGAATGATTATTTTGGTATGCTTTTGGTAGTCATAAGTGCATGAGTTGTTTTGTTGCTTGTAGGTATGACCCATTTGGGTGGCATTTTTGGTCTTGCAAATGACCTATAATGTTACACGGCCATGGCACACATGCCTGCCTAGTGACTGTAGGGTAAAGTTAGTAGCTAGCTTAAGAGCACACGACCATGGCACACAGGCGTGCCTAGAAGCCGTGTGAGAAATTCAGTATATGGCCTAGTAGTGCATGGCCTTAGCACACGGGGGTGCTTGGTCACCGTGTTGCTTTGGCAGGATTGACCACGGTCAGGGTACACGGGCGTGCTTGGTGGCCGTGGTGAGGAATCAGGTTCAACCACAGGGAGGACACACGGTGTGTCTAGCAGCCGTGGAGGGCACACAGTTGGCTCCCACGGGCGTGTATCCCCTGTATTTTGGTTAAGTTTTTAAGTTTTTGAGAACTTTGTATGTGTTTCGATTTAGTCCCGATCTTTCTCTAGCATGTGTTTAAGGTGTTATAGGCCTCAATAAGGGACTATATGATTATGTTTTGATGTGATATACTGATGATTGACTTTGTGTCGTAAATGGGCTTTAAAATGATTTGATTGTTCGGTAATATCTCTTAACCCTATTCCAGCGACGATTTTAGGTTAGGGGTGTTACAGTTCGGAACTAAACCAGTAACTTATAAAACTTTCATGAAACTTTGAAAAATTTCTCAAAACAGGGGACACACCCCGTGTGGCCAAGCCGTGTGTCTCACATGGCCACTAGACACGCCCGTGTCACTGGCCTTGTGAAAACAAAGGGTACATACTGACTTGGGTCACACGGCCAACCACACACCCATGTGTCTAGCCCATGTGCCTTTCGAAGTGGCTGCACACCCATGTGCCACACCGTGTTCTAAGCTGTGTCAATCTGTAGGGTATACTGACTTATGCAACACGACCAAGTCACACACCCGTGTACTAGGCCGTGTGCCAATTAGGGGGTATACTGACTTTACCACATGACCAGTCACACGCCCGTTTGAAGCATACTAACTTGGTTTTAATTTCAACACCAGGGGACACATGGTCATGTAACATGACCATGTGTCGCACACGGCCGAGACACATGCTCGTGTCTCTGCCCATGTAGACAAAAATAAGTTATTTGCAAAGCCATTTTGCCACCTATTTTTTTTTTTTACATACCTGCACAAGCATAAATTGCAACATTTTATAACCCATTAGGCAGCCAATACATAACATTTCATACACATATTATACCAACTTAACATAGTACTCAAATACCTAATTAATACCATGCATTTTCCAATCATATGCCTACTACATATCAAGACAATATTTGCATAATTCCATTCCATCTACTACTTGACAAAACATACCATATTTGAATACTTATACACAACCAAAACATTATACCAAGTTAAGCCAAATCACATGGCTTTAACTTATACCACAACATGTACTAAAATCACTATCTCAAGTAACCATAATTATCATCTTTATAACTAGCCTATACATGCCATATTTACATATATCCATAAGTTCAAAAGTACCAATCAGTAACTAGACAGTGTAATGCGTAACTTTGACTTTATCCGGATCGAGCGAGCTATCGAACCTCTATAAAACACGGAAAAGGAAATAGAGTAAGCTTTAAAGCTTTGTAAGTCCATATAATTCAGAATTTAACTTACCATATATACATAATCAAACAATTAAACAAAGTATATTAAATTCACTTGCCAAATGCCTATACACAAGCATTCATCAACAAGTTAGTCACATAAATGCATGTAATCATCCATTATCTCAATATAAAACTTAATACATTGTATCATATCAAAATCATATATCATGTACATCATTTGTAACATTTCACTCTCAATCATATAAATAGTAAATCATTCAATAACATTAACTCATCCGTTTGAACAGTACTTCATCCATATAACAATAATTCATCCATGTAACACGTAACATTTTCACATAACCAATAATAGAATTTACGCCCGTTGAACCTATTAGAATATCGAGGGATACTCGAGTGGTATACATAACATATAAATCAGTAATCCATCAATTCAATATCATTTCCGCTCTTTCAAGCTATGATTAGTAAGCTCCTCCTAAGTTGATGGAAAGTAAGCTCTATTGAGCTAAAACGGTAAGCTCTGACCAGCTAAAAATAGTAAGTTCTTATGGGCTAATATATCGATAAGCTCATACAAGCTGCGGTGAGTCTGCAACACATGCAGGATCTCAACCTAAACGGTAACCCTAGTGTATGTCACTTGTATCCTACGAATTCCTACGGTTCAAACGGGGCTCGGTAACCATCAAAATATATCAATAAGGCATTCAAATTTCAAGTGGATCATTCACTCAATTACATACATTCATTTCAAATAATTACAAGTATTTAAAAGTTCGATTCCAATTATACGAACTTACTTCGAGTTGCTCGGATAGAAATATCGGCTAATCGTCAACCTTTCCTTTTCCTCGATCTAATCCCAATCTCGACTTATATATATATATATATATATTATAATCAGCTTATTTAATCAAATATTTATTCAATTTAGTCCAAAACACATATTAGGGCTATTTTACACATTTGCCCCTAAAATTTTAGTTTTTTACAATTTAGTACTTATCACATAAAATTGCAAATTCATGCAATTTAATACAAACCTATGCTTAGTTGAATTTAATACATATTACTAGCAGCCCATGTTCACACTTTTACCCACATAATTTTACATTTTCACAATTTAACCCCTTTTTGACATTTTTGTCAAAAATCACTTTACAAAACTAGTTTAACTATCAACAACTATTCAAAATCCATCATCTACCATCTAATTTACTCAAGCATTAAACAATGGCAACATGATAAATCTTTAACAATTTTGAAATTGAAGCTACGAGCTAGCTAGAATACGAAGCAACGATCTTAAAAGCATAAAAATCATTAAAAACCAAGCAAAAACAAACTTACAATTTGATCTTGAAGTGGCCGAATATTTCAAGCCCTAAAATGGCTTTCTTCTTTTCCATACATGGTTTAGAAAGATGAATGAAACCAAGTATTTTGGTTTTGTTTTAATTTAATTAACCTTATTAAACATATTACCAAATTAACCTTATTAATATAACTAAAAAAATCATTTAATGCTTGTCCAAAATTGTCCCTCATCTTTCAAATGGCTTAATTACCATTTAATGCCACCATAATTAAAATCCAAAGCTATTTGAAACCTTTAACTAATAGAACATGCATTTTACATTTTACGCGATTTAGTCTTTTTAACCGAATTAGTCATTCAAACAATAAAATTTCTTTACGAAACATTCACACAATAATTCTATCATGCTGTAAACTTTAATAAAATTATAAAATAAATATTTTTACTTCGAATTTGTGGTTCCAAAACCACTATTTTGATTTAACTAAAAATGAGCTGTTACAAGGTATTTGATGAGTTATCATGTACACCCGAAGAATGCTTGAAATGTGCTTTATCATTATTGCGGGACACATCATATCATTGGTGGAAGACACTAGTATCTGTGGTATCGAGAGAGAGGGTTACATGGGAATTCTTTCAAGAGAAATGCCAAAAGAAGTACATTAGTCAACGGTTCATCAATCAGAAACGTGAAGAATTCCTTAAGCTAAAAAAAGGTCGAATGTTAGTGACAAAGTATGAGCAAGAATTTGTCAGGCTCAGTAAGTATGCCCGAGAGTGTGTTTCCTCCAAGGCTATTATGTGTAAAAGGTTCGAAGATGGGCTGAATGAAGACATCCGACTGTTAGTTGGAATCTTGGAACTAAAAAATTTGTTGTATTGGTTGAACGAGCTTGCAAAGCCGAAGAGCTAAGCCAAGAGAAAAGAAAGGCCAATAGTGAGGTTAGAGATGCAAGAAAAAGGTCGATGAGTAAGTCATTTCAATCTCAATCAAAGAAATCCAGATAAATGTATTCTCGTTTGAATGTTTCAGCTGGGTATTTGCACAGAGACCGCGGGAAATAACATTTGGGTTTTAAATCTCAAGCTACTTCAATGGCAAGCATTGGTAATGCTAGGTCTAACAGACCTGAATGTCAGCATTATGGAAGAAGACATCTCGGTGAGTGTAGGATTAATGACCGAGCTAGTTTCAAGTGTGGCTCTCAAGAGCATTTTATTCGAGATTGCCCTAAGTTGGCTAAAAAAGAACAATTTTCGAGTGCAAGGCCGAATAATACTACCAATAGGGGTAGGCCATCGAGAAATACCGGGAATGGAACTAGCAGTAAAGGAGTGACGAAGGACTCAGCTGTGAGATCCAAAACTAGAGCACCTGCTAGAGCTTATGCCATATGTGCTCGTGAGGATGCATCATCTCTCGATGTGATTACTGGTACATTTTCTCTTTATGATACTAATGTTATTGCATTGATCAATCCTGAATCGACTCATTCTTATGTTTGTGTGAATTTGGTATCTAGTAAGATTTTTCCTGTTGAGTTTACTTAGTTTGTGATTTAAGTGTCAAACCCCTTAGGCAAATATGTGCTAGTTGATAAAGTTTGCAAGAATTGTCCTTTGATGATTCGAGGTCACTGTTTTCCAACTGATTTAATGTTGTTGCCATTTGATGAGTTTGACATTATTTTGGGTATGGATTGATTGATGCTGCATGATGGCATAGTAAATTGTAGACTGAAAAATATTGAAGTGAAATGTGAAAATGGTGAGGTTCTTCGAGTTGAAACCGATGAATCAAATGAATTGACTATTGTGATTTCGTCTATAATTGCTCAGAGATACGTAAGAAAAGGTTGTGAAGCTTATCTTGCTTATGTGTTGAATACAAAGATGTTTGAATTGTAACTTGAATTAGTGTCGGTAGTCTGTGAATATCCAAATGTTTTTCCTAAAGAGTTTCCTGGGTTGCCAACAATTAGAGAAGTTGAGTTTGGTATTGATTTAGTGCCAGGGACTTCACCAATATCAATTGCTCTCTATAGAATGGCCCCGATCGAATTGAAAGAATTAAAAGCTCAGTTGCAAGAGTTGACAGATAAAGTTTTGTGAGATCGAGATTTTCTCCCAGGGTGCACCAGTATTATTCGTCAAGAAGAAAGACGGATCCATGAGACTGAATCTTCCGACCGTATTTAGATAAATTAGTGGTTGTATTTATTGATGATATTCTGATTTATTCTTGAGATGAGACTGAGCATGTCGAGCACTTAAGAACTATATTACAGACTTTGAGGGATAAGAAATTATTTTCTAAATTCAGTAAAAGTGAGTTTTGGCTTCGAGAAGTCAGATTTTTGGGACATATTGTTTTGGAGATGGTATTCAGGTTGATCCAAGTAAGATTTCTGCAATTGTTGATTAGAAACCGCCAAGGAATGTATCTCAAGTTAGAAGCTTTTTGGGCTTAGCCGGTTATTACTGACGTTTTGTTAAAGGATTTTCGATGATTGCTACTCCTATGACTAAGTTGTTACAAAAAGATGTTAAGTTTGAATGGTCCAAAAAATGTCAACAAAGTTTTGAGAAGTTGAAAGCATTATTGACTGAGGCGTCGATTTTAGTGTAATCTGAAGTGGGAAATGTAATAGCTCGACTTAGGGCCTAGTCAGAATAGTGGTGCGAGACCACAAATCTGAAGAAGAAATATGTGTTTAAATGATTTTATAAGGCTTATAAGGTATTTGCATGATTGTTTGAAAATTTCATGAAGGAATTTTATTAATTAGTGAACAAATTGTCCATTAAGACTAAATTGTAAGGATTAGAAAATATGAGTTTCTAGAAGGTTTAAGTATGAAATAGAATTATAAAAATTATTAGAAGTCCTTATTTAGCAATTAGAGCATTATATGTTGAGATGGACAAAAATGGACATAGGAAGGAAAAATCTCAAGAAATAATCATTTAGGGCATTTTTATCATTTGGTAAATTAAAGAATTAAAAGGGAAAAGAAGTCAAAATTAGTGTTCATCTTCTCCATGCTAGTCAAAAATTTCAAGGGCACCATAGCTAGGGTTTCTTCATCTTCTAAGCTTGATAGTAAGTGTATCCTAGCCCCGTTTTTAATGTTCTTTGTATTTTTTAGATCCTCGTAGCTTGGTTTAGCTATTTCTAGCTATATTTTGAGCTAGGGATTATGTTCAAGAATTTATCCATGTATGACATGCATGTATTTTGATGTTTTATGTAAGAATATGAAAGTTTGATGTATGATAAACATCTTTTTCTAAGTGATTTTCATGAAAAATGCATAAAAAGGACCAAATTGTAAAAGTTGTAGAAATGGTCATACATGAGTGAAATAGTGGAAATTTAATGTTGTTATAGTTGAGAATATGATTCGGCTAGGCTTGAAATGCAAGAAAGTTGAATAAAAATCATTTTACGAGCTTAGGGGAAAAGTGTAATTATGATAAAGTTTAGGGCAAAATGTAAAATTTTCCAAAGTATGAAATATGAGTAAATTTAGTCAATGTAAGTATTAAACAAGTTAAATTGTTATTATAGATTAAGAAACATGAAACCCAGATCAAATCGAGGCAAGAACAAAGTGGTGGACTAAAATTGCATATCAACACATTTTGAAGTTCCAAGGTAAGTTTGTATGAACTCATGGTTATGTATGCTTTTATGATCAAATTACTTGCTATGTTGTATAATGTACAATATTTCCATGAAGTTGATTAACAATGTCTAATAAGGAAAAACTAATGAGAACAAGTAAGTGGAAGTCCCGGTTGAAGATTTAGAATAACGAGGATACCTGTGTCATAACATGAGATAAGGAAAGCCCGTGTAAGACCATATCTGGGATATGGCATCGACACCATTTAAGGAAGGTCTTGTGTAAGACCATGTTTGTGACATGGCATCGACACCATTTAAGGAAGGTCTCGTGTAAGACCATGTCTGGGACATGGCATCGACACCATACAAGGAAGGTCCTGTGTAAGACCATGTCTGGGACATGGCGTCGGTATTGAGTTAAGAGATTTTGTGTTAGACCATATCTAGGATATGGCATCGGCATCATGAAGCGATCCCATGTAAGACCATATCTGGGATATGGCATTGGCATTGAGACAAATGTTTTGATGAGATTGAGTATCCTCTAATATTCTGAGTAATTCAACGGGCAAAAGAGCCAAGTACGAAATAGGTAATAAGAAAGCTAAGCAAGTAAAGATAATAATAAACTAAGTTATTCAAGGTTGATTAAGAGTTTATTTAATTTAAGAAAGATGATGAGTTGAGTTCATGTTTACATTAGTGAAAATGCTAATCTATGTGACTAAGTGATACAGGTACCATGATTAAAAATACAAGCATGAAATTATTATGTAAAATGTGATGAGTAAGAGTAAGTATGAGTAAGTAAGTTCAAGCACTTGAAAATTATGTTGTTCTGGTTCATGATGGATGAGTATATTATGAACAATATGTTGTTATATGAATTTCATGCAAACTTACTAAGCTATATGCTTGTTCCTCTCTTTTTTTCTTCCTTGTAGTATTGCCAAGCTAACTCGGGTATCAAAGACGTTGGAGCTCGGATCACACTATCAATCATTATTTTGGTATAGCCAAGTTGTTTTATTTTATGCATGGCATGTATAGGGATAATTTCATTTTGAGTTATATCATATTAAGAGCCAAAGGGTTGGCCAATAAGATTAATATCCTTTTTGTATATGGCCAAAGAGATTGGCCAATATTTGTTAAGTTATATATTAATGATGATAAGCTTTTATGAATTCTATAAGTGATGTTTTGAGAATTATTCATAATACAAGAATGCTACACTATGTATTGCTTGGGTTGGTATAAGTGAGATCATGTTTCAGGGTGGCAATCGGCTTGGAAAATAGCCTCTAAGTGTCCACACAGGTAGACACACGGGCGTGTGTCTAGCTGTGTGTGACACACGATGATAAACCATAAATGTAACACATTTTAATCCCACGCTTAGCATGTTTTTGGATGTTTATTTATACAATTTGGTGAATTCGATGCTCCTAATCCTTTAAATTTATATTTCTATACTTAAGAGAGCATAGGGAAGCGAAATGAGTGAAAAATGGGCCAAAATCGGGCAAAATGGGCCATATTAAGGATCCAAATGGCCAAGCCAGAACCACACAGACAGGGCACATGCCCAAGTGAACCACACGAGCTGGACACATGCCCATGTGCCAACCCGTGTCAATCGCGAGCCACGTAAATCATCATACGGCCTGAACACCCTCACATGGGCTGAGCACACGCCCGTGTCCCTGTCGCACCTTGCTTTGTTTTCACGCAGAAAAAGCCAATTTTTAGGGTTTTGAGCCTTTTAAAGTCTATAAATACACACCAGTGGAAGACCTAAGGTGGCACAGAGTAGATCGAAGAAATTACTCAAAGGAAGCCATCAGAATCATCTCAGAAGCGGATTCACTCCAAGATTGAAGTTCTCCATCAAGTTCTTTAGAAGTTTTTGGGTTCTTTATGTCTTGTTGTTTTCTTAATTCTAAGATGTTTTCCTTCTACGTTATGAACTAAACTCCCTAAATACCTAGGGAGGATGAAACCTATGATGAATCTTATTATTTAATTATCCGAATTATATGATAAATACTTGTTCTTGTTCTTAATTATGTGTTCTTAACCCTTACTTTAGTATTTTCAGGATATTAATTCAAGTTTAATGTGCTTATTCAGTAGAGCAAAAGTCCCTGTTTAAGAGAAAATCTAGCATAATTAAGCGGAGTTGATTGCAACCCTAGAAATAGGATGACATAAATCTACTGGATTACATTAAAATCTAATAAGGGAATCCATAGATTGAGTTAATGCGATGATAGGGGTTTTAATTAGAAAGAGATTTCAATTAATCAACCTAGAGTTAGTTGTTTTTAGTCTCAAAAGAGATATTAACATAATTTAGGGATTTCTACGGATCAAGGCAAGTGAATAAATTATTTAATTCAGAGTTAAAATAATAAATGAGGTCTAGGTGGATTCTTCCTTGGGTATTGTCTTTATCATTGGTTTATTCCATTATTTCTTTCACTCTCTGTCGCGTTCATAATTAATTAGTTAGTTAAATTTTAGATTAAAATAAATTTCCTTAATTATTAGGCTAAATCATAAAAAGATAGTTATTACTAGTAATTTTAGTCCTTGAGGATACGATATTCCGGACTCTTCAAAGCTATACTACTGTTCGATAGGTGCGCTTGCCTTTGTCAAAATATTAGTTAGTTTCGAGCCCATCAAGTTTTTGGTGCCGTTACCGGGGACCAAAATATTAGGAACGCTTAATTTTTATTACTTTAGCCATTTTTATTTTTTTGCAATTTATTTGTGTTTTTATTTTAATTTACTAACTTTTCTTTTCTTCTGGCAGGTATTTTAGTTTATGACTAGAAGGAACTCGTCAGGACCATTACTTTTTGACAGTGAGATAGAAAGTACCGCTCGCAGAAATCGTAGGGAAATAATGTGAAGTCTACAGTATATAGAGGAAGAGCAAGAGGAAGATACCAACATTACCGAGGAGATGGTTGATAATAATCTGCTACCCCCGGTGATTGCCTCAAATCCTGCTCATCGTACTATGTACGACTATGCTAAGACTAATTTGACTGGGGCTGAATCGAGTATTGTGAAGCCTTCTATTTCTGCAAATAACTTCGACCTGAAGCCGAACACTATACAGATGATCCAACAATGTGTACAGTTTGATGGTTTAGAGGATGAGGATCCAAATACTCATTTAGCTAACTTTCTAGAATTCTGTGATACTTTTAAAATTAATGGCGTTTTGATGATTCCATTCGCCTTCGGTTATTCCCTTTTTGTTAAGAAACAAATCTAAATAGTGGTTGAACTCATTACCACGAGGTTCTATCACTACTTAGGAACAAATGACCGAAAAGTTTTTACTAAAATATTTTTCGTCGGCTAAAACGGCAAAGTTGAGGAATGATATCTCTTCTTTTGTGCAGATGGATTTAGAAACTCTTTATGATGCATGGGAGAGGTATAAGGACTTGCTGAGAAGGTGCCTACACCATGGGTTACCTCTATGGTTACAAGTTCAAACCTTTTACAACGGTTTGAACCCCTCAACTAGACAGCTTGATTGACTCAGCCGCCGACGGTACCTTAAATAATAAAACACCTGAGGAGGCTTATGAATTCATAGAGGAGATGTCACTAAATAACTATCAGTGGCAAGTCATGAGAACAAAGCCAACAAAAGCCACCATTTTTTTCAACCTCGACGCAGTCACCATGTTATTAAACCAGGTAGAGCTCTTAAACAAAAAGATTGATGGCTTATGTGTTTCTACGCAAGTACATCCGGTGATGCAATGCAACATAAATGGAGGAGGGATGAACACCACGGAGTATCCATCCTACAACCCGAGCACAGAGAATGAACAAGTTCACTAAATGGGTAACAATTCTAGACCTCAGAATAATCCATATAGTAACACTTACAATGCAGGTTAGAGGAACCATCCCAATTTCTCATGGGGTGGTCAAGGAAATTAGAGACAACAACCCTCTCCAGGCTTTCAACAACAACCTTACCAATAGGAGAAGAAATCAAACCTTGAGGAGATGCTAACAAAATTCATCTCGGTGGCAGAAACTCACTTCTAAAACACCGAAATAGCACTCAAAAATCAACAAGCGTTGATTCAAGGGCTTGAGAATCAAATCGATCAATTGGCAAAGATGATTTCAGAATGACCACCAGGTAGCTTGCCAAGTAATACTGAAACTAACCCAAGGGAGCAGCTTCATGCGATCATTGTCCGAGATGAAGAAGGGTTAGCTAAATCTGAAATTAAACCAAGGCAATAAACTATGGTAAGCAATGGTAAGGTTGAGGTAAGCCAAAATAAGCAAGTTTTAGTCGGTAAGAAATATAAACCTTGTGTGCCATATCCAAATGCAACAAGGAAGGACCACACAAATGAACAATTCGGTAAATTCATTAAACTATTGAAAAAGTTGCATATTAACTTATCGTTTATTGAAGCTCTTTCACAAATGCCCAACTTAGTTAAATTTTTAAAGGAGCTTCTAACAAACAAACGGAAGTTAGCTGATGCATCGCATGTAGAGCTAAACGAAGTCTGTTCAGACATTTTACAGAATAAACTACCTAACAAACTAAAAGATCCAAGGAGTTTTACTATTCCTTATTTAATTGGTAGTTTAGATGTTAGCAATGCCTTGGCTAATTTAGGGGCGAGTATTAACGTTATGCCCTATAAATTGTTTAAGCAACTAGGTCTTGGGAAACCTAAACAAACTCGGATGAGCATTCAACTAGTAGATAAAACTATTAGATTTCCTAGGGGTATTGTTGAGGATGTGCTTTTAAAAGTTGATAAATTTATATTTCCAGTTGACTTTGTTGTTCTAGACGTGGATGAGGACAGTGGTGCACCTTTAATCTTAGGACGACCCTTTTTAGCAACTACCAGAACTATAATTGATGTTGGCACAGGTGAATTATTACTTCGTGTAGGTGATGACACAGTTAAACTCCAAGCTCGTGATTCTGTTAGAATATATAGTGATCGAGATGATATTACGAGTTCTGTTAATATGAGTAACGTTGTGGCTCAAACTTCTTTGCAGGAAATCCCTAGAAGAAAGTGATGAGCCACATTCTATCCTATGTGACAAATACAGAATGACCCATGAGGAGTGAAGACTTCAGATCGATGAACTAGATGGATGGAGGACAATTGGTAAGGAGAACCTAGGAATACACTAAGCAAAACAGAAGTAACTCCATGATGAGATAAAATGTGGAACAAAACACTTTAAGGTTGGGGACAAAGTACTGCTAGATGAAACTGACCCTCAAATAAACACGTCAGGGCTTAATACAAATGGAGCGAGCCCTTTCATGGTACTTAATGTCTTCCCATACGAACAGTCGAGCTAGCTCATTCTAATTTTGGCACTTTTAAGGTAAACACTACTCGACTCAAACTGTATGTGGATAATAGAACTAATAGTAGGAGAGAGGAGTGTCAACTCCTCAAACCACCATGACCATGCAAATGTGAGGTAAGTCGAGCTTAGACTATAAATAAGTGCTTCTTGGGAGGCAACCCGAGCATTAACATGCCTATAATTTATGATATTTTTAACATTAAATAAATAAATAAATAAAAAAATGTGTTTTAAAACCCACAAGGCCTGGACACACGGGCGTGTCCTTGGCCGTGAGGATCCTGGTACATAGTTTTTATACTTTAAAAAAATTGACAGTGAGGTACACGGCTTGGAAACATGGCCGTGTAACCCACACGGCTTGGACACACGGTGTGTCCTTGGCCGTATGGACCCTGGAGCTTAAATTCTCAAAAATTGACACAGACACGGCCTCAACATAGTCCACACGGGTGTGCAACATGGCTGTGTGGACCACACGGCATGGACACACGGGCGTGTCCTAGGCCGTGTGAAAACTAGAGCTTAATTTTTCAAAATTTTAAAATATAAAACAAGTTAGGGGGCTCCACGGGCAAAACACACGGCCGTGTGTGCAATCACACGGAGTGTGGAATTCAACACGGGTGTGGGAGAAGCAAAGGACTTCATACACAGCCATGTGACGCGGCTATGTGGACCATACGCCTGGACATACGGGTGTGTCCAAGGCCATGTTAAGGATAAACTCAAAAATATCGCGACGAAAATGGGCTGGGGGCTATACCACACGGGCATGTGACACGGTCGCATGGCCCAACATGGGATGTTACATGACCGTGTCACCTATAAATCCCAAATTTCTTTTTTCTTTTTTCTTCCTTCTTCCTCCAAAACTCCCCTAACCCTAGCCTCCGCAACCCTCCCCCTGCCACCATCAGCCACTATCGATTTCCACTCCTACCTTTTCTTCTCCTTTCCCCTTCTTCCCCAACCCGAAACACCCTATTCCCTCTTCCCTTCCCTTCCATTTCATTTCTTTTCCGCCTTCTTTCTTCACTTCCTCTTCAAAACTGCTGCCCCAACACCATCCACCCCACCCCCACCTCCGAGTCACTAACCTCCTACTTCTGCTGCTACTTTGAACGACATATTCGAGTGACTCACTTGCTTCAGCAGCAGTGCTACCAGCAGTTTGATAGTCTCGAGGCTACCCTATAGCAGATCTGCCACCATCTCCATATTTCACCTTCAGCACCGCCACCTCACGACACATCTGACGACGAGGACTTTGAGTCCATTTATTTTATTTTTATATTTATATTTATTTTTAGTTTATTTTCCTTTATGTTTCGTATCATATGTTTAAAAGACTTATCTTTTATATTTTGAACTATATTTTAGTTTTTTTTATAATTATTCCTAATCGAGTAATCCCTTAATCTTATTCCACAGTTGTGTTTATTTTTTTGCTCAGAATCATACACATCACTTTGTTATATCTACAATTCGCATTCACTATTCCACGGATTTCATCCAAAATTTAGGAAGTTTCACTTCTCTCCCTCTCTTATGATTTTCTTATTATATTGTCATTATCTATTTTGGTACATTGAGGACAATGTACATCTTAAGTGTGGGGAGGTTGATTATATCATTATTAGAAAATCCCTGAATTATATCTTGTTCTTAAGTAAATTTTCTCATATTACTATTAGAATGAAATCTTTATTGATTCATGATTTTTATTGATATGTTTTAGATTAAGTCATAAGTAATTGTATATTGATTGTTTAAACTTTAAGACACTAGAGAATCAAGCCTGATAAGTCTATTTTCAGAATTAAAATTTGTCAGGTTGTTTTCCCTAAACTTAAATGCTACCTTGAAATTTGAGATTTACAGGATTGGCATAAAAAACCATAATTTTTGTGAGATTTTGAGCTTTTATGAGTATACACTTTTCTTGCTCACTTTATTATTGGTTATGAGTGTGTCAATATTGATTTGTTATTCTAGAACTTGCTTCGATTATGCATGTCGAAACCACACCTTTGATTTGATATACTGAGATGATAAAGGCACCTAGGTTTTAACTCACTTATTCTATTAAAAGCCTACCTTCATAATTAACCCTTAGTGAACCCATTTGGACCTAGTAAACCGTTTCTTGATCCACCCTTAATATTAACCCAAAACTTATTCTTTTTGATTCATTGAGAATTTTTCCTATCGTATTAACCCTCTTTTTGTCGAGATATGATTTGGTCAATTGCCTAACTATGTTCTTTATTTCAGTTGTTAAATTCTTTCTTATTATTGTAAAAAAAAAGTGGAAATATATTTATACTAGTTCTATGTTATTTGAGCTTAAGCAGTTAATTTCACATTTTTTGAGAAGAAGCTTGTGTTATTATTATAATTATTCAGAATAGTTTATTTTTCTAGTTAGGTAAATTGTCAATTCAATCTTGATTTTAACCCTCTAATTTAGCCTTTATCCACACCTTTAAATCAAGCCTCATTACAACCCTTTTAAAGACCTTTTTATTTGTGTATCATCTCATTTTATAGTGGTGGAGATTTGGTTTTCATGCAAGCTTATGGTAATAACTTTTCATGTTTGACTTTTGAGTGCTTAATTTTTTGAACCTTAAACACTTTGAGTGATTTGAGTGAATCTTTAGAAAGGATGTCATATATTGTCGGCTTTGAATTAAAGGTAATTATTTAGATAAGGGGAAACACCTATGTTTTCGTGCTATAAAAATGTATGACTTGGATTGTTTGAATCTTTAGGACTCTTTTAGTTAAATTATCAATGTGTGAATTATCTGTGAATTATGATAAGACATTATTGATAAGAATTATGAATTGAGGAAGTTTAATTTTAATGGTGAGTTGAGGATTTTGCTCGAGGACAAGCAAACGCTTAAGTGTGGGGATATTTGATAAACCATAAAAGTAACACATTTTAATCTGATCGTGTCTGTCCAGTCTTAAAAATTTATAAAAGAATGATCGAACCTAGAAACTAACTAAGACAACGATGGAGGCAAGTGCACCTATCGAACAGTAGTATAGTTAGCGGCAAGACCGGATTGTCGAACCCAAAGAAACCAAAAGTACTAATATTAACTCTCTTTCTATTATTTAGCCTAAGAATTAAGTGGATTTTTTATCTAATCTAAAATTAACTAATCAACTAAACTAAAGATGCTAAGACAAAGAAGAAATTGGGGAAGGACTTAAGGAAAAACCGATTGATTTAGACAATACCTGAGGAAGAATCCACCTAGTCTTCACTTGTTATCTAACTCTAAACTAGACGATTTATTCACTTGACTTGATTCGTAGGATTCCCTAATTTATATTAATACCTCTCTTCAAAGCTACTAACGTTTAACCCTAGGTTGATTAATTGAAATCTCTTTCTAATTAAAACCCCTAGAATTGCATTAACTCGATCTATGGACTCTCATATTAGGTTTAACCTTAATCCGACAGATTTTCGTCACCCTATCTCTAGGCGCGCAAGCAACTCCACTTAACTAAGCTAGATCTACTCTTAGATAGGGTCTCTTCCTCCTCTGCCTAAGCACATCACACTTGAATCAATATCCCAGAAATACCAAAAAAAGAATTAAGAACACATAGTTAAGAACAAATCAAATATTTATCATACAGCTCAGATAACAATAACAAGATTCATCTTAGGTTTCATCCCCCTCAAGTATCTGAGGGTTTAGTTCATAATTGTAAAAGAAAACATCTCAGAAGAGAAGATAAAAAAAAACATAAGAAATCCCTAAAACCCTCTAAAGGAATTAAAGGAGAGATCATCCATCTTGAGTATGATTTCGGCTTCTTGAGATGAATCAAATGGCTTTCTTCGAGTAAATCCCTGAATTTAACTGCTCTGGCTCGGCTCTTCGGCCTAGCTGAACGCCCCCTAAAGGTTGGCCTCTAAGGTCTTTATATAGGCTTTTGGAATATGTTTCTTTGCCTCTAAGTACCCTAATCTAAACAGAATTCTATTTTCGTGCGGCAAGGCCACACCCATGGCACACGCCTGTGTAAATCATGGCCAGGCCGTGGTCGATCCTGTTGATGAGGCACGACCGTATTTTTTGGGGTTCAAGCCGTGGTCAACTTTTCTTGCGAGGCACAACCGTGTGGTCTTGGGCCTAGGCCGTATGGATTTCATGCTTTGGCCCATTTTCTCTGTTTTCGGCCCGTTATTCGTTCTTTTCATCCTCCATTTCTCTACTGAGTATAAAACATGAAAACAAATAATTAGGAGCACCTATTTCCATAATTAAAGGTAAAAATCATCCAAAAACATGCTAAATGTGGGATTAAAATATGTTACTATTTCGGTTTATCAAACACCCCCACACTTAAGCTTTTGCTTGTCCTCAAGCAAAATTCTCAACTCATAATTAAAACGAACTTCTTCAATTCAAAATTTTCATTGATAATGCCTCATCATAATTCATAGATAATTTATACATGGATAATTCAACTCAAAGAGTCTTAAAGATTCAAACAATCAAAGTCATGAGTTTGTAGCACGAAAAAGATAGGTGTTTCCCCTTACCTAAATAATCACCCTTAATTCAAAATCAACAAAAGTTGACATCCTCACTTAAGATTCACTCAAATCACTCAAGGTGTTTAAGGTTCCAAAATAAAGCTCTCAAAAGTCGAACATGAAAAGTTATTACCATAGGCTTGCTTAAAAATCAAATATCTACCACTGTAAAATGAGATGATACACAAATCAAAAGGTCTTTAAAACGAGTTGTAACGGGGCTAGGTTAAAGGCATAGATAAAGGCTGAATTAGAAGGGTTAGAATCGAGATTGAATTGACAATCACCTAACTAGAAAAATGACTAATAACTTGAATAATTACATCAAATGAAAACTTGTAATACTAATAATACAAGCTTCTTCTTCAAGATGTTGAAATTAAATGTATAGGCTCGCAATCACATAACTAATAATGAAAATACTTTGATAATAATGAATATACTTTGATTTTTGTAAGAACAAATTAATGTAAGATACAAATTTAACACAAAATAATATAATTAGGCAACCTGATCAAAACAAATCTCGATAGAAGGGTAGTCAAAAGGAATGGTGATAACAAATATGAGATAAGTTTCAGGTTAATATTAGTGGGTTGAGTCAATAAAAAAGGTTGTTAGGATCAAAGGTGTTCACTAGGGGTCAATAATGAGGGTAGGCTTTTAGTGGAGTAAGTGGGTTAAATCTTAGGTGCCTTAATCATCTCTCAGATATCAAATCAATAGTGTGGTCTCGACATGTATAATCGAAGCAAGTTCTAGAATAACAAATCAATGTTGACACACTCATAATCAATAAAGTGAGCACGAAAAGAATGTATGCTCTAAAAGGCTCAAAATCTCACAAAATTATGGGTATTTTGAAAATTTCAAACTTGAAGGTAACAATTTAGATTCGTAGACAACCTAATGAATTTTAATTTTTTTTTAAATAGACTCATCATGCTTGATTCTCTAGTATCTTAAAGTTTAAATCATCATTGCACAATTACCAATGACTTAATCTAAAACATATCAATAAAAATCATGAATCAACAAGAATTTCATTCTAATTAGTGATATGAGAAAATTAATTTGAGACAGAATATCATTCAGGGATTTCGGAATAATGCAAAAAGTTAGGAACTTTTTTTTAATAAACTCTCACCCCCCACACTTAAGATGTATATTGCCCTCAATGTACAAAGATAGATAAACTGACAATATAGTGATAAAATCAAAAGATAGGGAGAGAAGTGAAACTTCCTGAATTTTGGATGGAGTTAATGAATAAGAAACAGGATAGGATTGGGCGGAGGTGAACGTAGGGAAGCGCCTTGAAGTGTTTGAAATTGAATCCTTGAAGTTGCCGGCTTGATTTTATTATATCCTAAGCTAAATCTAAATTGCATGAAGAATAACAAGAAAATAATAAAGAGAATAAAAATAAAAATGGAATTAAAAATAAAAGTAAATAATGGAAAATGAAAGAAGAAAGACAACTGGAAAAGAAAAAGGGAGAAGGGGGTTTAAATAGAGATACAGCTCATGCCTATGTTCCTACTTGTGCTACCCATACGGCCATGGCCACGGTCGTGTGTAAGGCTGTGTAGGTATGAAAAATTTGTTCCTAAACATGGAAATAAATAAAACTAAACTTATTAGTAGGGTTAGTGCTCAGGGTTGCCTCCTAGAAGCGCTCGTTTAAAGTCTTAAGCTAGACTTACCTCTCATTCGCACAATTATGGTGGTTTGAGGATGTGAAAATCCTTTCTCATGCGATCAATTCGGTTATTGATATATAGTTTGATTCGAGTAGTGTTTACCTTAAAAGTGCTGAATTTAGGATTAGTTACCTCGACTGTTCCATCTAGGAAGATTTTGAGTACCTGATCTCCTATCTTAAGCTGGGTTGTCTCATCGTTAAGTTTGTCATGGAGTTGCCTCGTTTTTGCTTTGTGTATTTTTATTCTTTGAAGTGTGTCTTCCGCTTGTCTAGTTCATTGATCAAAAGCCTTCGTTTCTCATGAATTTCTTCTTTATCGACATGAGGTCTAGGATCTGGCATCCGTGAAAGAGCTTCAAGAAACGGCAAATTAATATGTAATTTCTTTGGAGGTTTAAGAAACTTACCAAATTTTTCCTCTGTGTGGTCTTTCTTTATCGCATTGGGGGACGACACACGTGGTTGGTACTCTGTAATTACCAGGTTTGGTTTATCATGGCTTACCTCAACATTACCTTCCTCTACCACATTATCTTGCTTCAATGTTGGTACATCGAACCCTTCACAATCGTAAGTAGTTATTGTTTGAGGTTGCTCTCTAGGGTTAGTTTCGATGTTCCTAGGCCAGATACCTTGTGATCTTTCTGAGATCAGCTTAGCAAGTTGCCCTAATTGGTTTTCGATCTCTTGAAACGATGCTTCTTGATTTTTGAGTGCTATTTTGGTGTTTTGGAAATGCGTTTCTGACACCGCTATAAATTTTGTCAGCATCTCCTCAAGGTTTGACTCATGTTCCTATTGGTGAGGTGGTTCTTGAAAATCTGGAGGAAGTTTCGGTCTTTAACTACTTTGATCATCCCACGAGAAATTGGGATGGTACCTCCTACATGCATTATAAGTGTCACTATAGAAATTATTTTGAGGTCTAGAATAGTTACCCATATAGTGGACTTGTTCGTTCTCTGTGCTAGGGTTGTAGGATAGATATTCTGTGTTGTTCACCCCTCTTTCATTCATATCGTACTGTATTACCGGGTGTACCTACAAATAATTACATACGCCATCAAACTTTTTATTCATCATCTCTACCTAATTTGATAGCATGGTGACCGCGTCAAGGTTGAAGACACTGGCTGCTTTAGTAGGCTTTGTCCTCATGAATTGCCACTTATAATTATTCAATGCCATCTCCTCTATAAACTAAAATTATCTGCCAAAAGAAAAAAGTGAAATTAGAAAAGTAAAATAAATAATAATAATAATGAAAATAAATTGCAATAATAAAAAATGGCTAAAGTAATAAAAATTGAGCGTTCTTAATATTTTAGTTCCCCGGCAATAGCGCTAAAAACTTGATCGTGTCTATCAAGTCTTAAAAATTTATAAAAAGAATGATCGAACCTGGAAACTAACAAAGACAACGATGAAGGCAAGTACACCTATCGAACAGTAGTATAGTTAGCGGTAAGACCGGATTGTCGAACCCAAAGGAACCAAAATTACTAATATTAACTCTATTTCTATTATTTAGCCTAAGAATTAAGTGGATTTTTTGTCTAATCTAAATTAACTAATCAACTAAACTAAAGTTGTTAAGACAAAGAAGAAATTGGGAAGGACTTGAGGAAAACCGATTGATTTAGACAATACGAGGAAGAATCCACCTAGACTTCACTTGTTATCTAACTCGAATCGACGATTTATTCACTTGACTTGATCCGTAGGATTCCTAATTTATATTAATACCTCTGCTCAAGGCTACTAACGCTCAACCCTAGGTTGATTAATTGAAATCTCTTTCTAATTAAAACCCCTAGAATTGCATTAACTCAATCTATGGACTCTCATATTAGGTTTGATCCTAATCCGGCAGATTTTCGTCACCCTATCTCTAGGCGCGCGAGCAACTCCACTTAGCTATGCTAGATCTACTCTTAGATAGGGTCTCTTCCTCGTCTGCCTAAGCACATCACACTTGAATCAATATCCCAGAAATACCAAAACAAGAATTAAGAACACATAGTTAAGAACGAATCAAGTATTTATCATACAGCTCAGATAACAATAACAAGATTTATCTTATGTTTCATCCCCCTCAAGTATCTAAGGGTTTAGTTCATGATTGTAAAAGAAAACATCTCAGAAGAAAAGATAAAACAAAACATAAGAAATCCCTAAAACCCCCTAAAGGAATTGAATGAGAGATCCTCCATCTTGAGTATGATTCCGGCTTCTTGATATGAATCAACTGGCTTTCTTTGAGTAAATCCTTGAATTTAACTGCTCTAGCTCGGCTCTTCAGCCTAGCTAAATGCCCCCTAAAGGTTGGCCTCTAAGGTCTTTATATAGGCTTTTGGAATATGTTTCTTTACCTTTAAGTACCCTAATCCGAACAGAATTTTATTTTCCTGCGGCAGGGCCACGCCCATGGCACACGCCCGTGTAAATCGTGGCCAGGCTGTGGTCGATCCTGTTGATGAGGCCTGAACACCCACACACGGGCTGAACACCCTCACACGGGCTGAGCATACGCCCGTGTCCCTGTCACACCCTGCTTTGTTTTCATGCAGAGAAAGCCAATTTTTAGGGTTTCTGAGCCTTCTAAAGTCTATAAATACACATAGAGGAAGAGCTATGGGGATACGCAGAGTAGATCGAATAAATTACTCAAAGGAAGTCGTCGGAATCATCTTGGAAGCATATTCACTCCAACATTGAAGATCTCCATCAAATTCTTTAGAAGTTTTTGGGTTCTTTATATCTTGTTGTTTTCTTAATTCTAAGATGTTTTCCTTCTACGTTATGAACTAAACTCTCTAAATACCTAGGGAGGATGAAACATATGATGAATCTTATTATTTAATTATCTGAATTACATGATAAATACTTGTTCTTGTTCTTAATTATGTGTTCTTATCCCTTGCTTTAATATTTTCAAGATATTAATTCAAGTTTAATGTGCTTATTCGGTGGAGCAAAAGTCCCTGTTTAAGAGAACATCTAGCATAATTAAGTAGAGTTGATTGCAACCCTAGAAATAGGATGACATAAATCTACTGGATTAGAGTCAAATCTAATAAAGGAATCCATAGAATGAGTTAATGCGACGATAGGGGTTTTAATTAGAAAGATATTTCAATTAATTAACCTAGAGTCAGTTGTTTTTAGTCTCGAAAGAGATATTAATATAATTTAGGGATTTCTACGAATCAAGGCAAGTGAATAAATCATTTAATTTAGAGTTAAAATAATAAGTGAGGTCTAGGTGGATTCTTCCTTGGGTATTGTCTTTATCATTGATTTATTCGATTATTTTTTTCACTATCTGTCGTGTTCATAGTTAATTAGTTAGTTAAATTTTAGATTAAAATAAACCACCTTAATTATTAGGCTAAATAAAAAAATAGTTATTACTAGTAATTTTAGTCCTTGAGGATACGATACTCTGGACTCGTCAAAGCTATACTACTGTTCGATAGGTGCGCTTACCTTTGTCGAAATATTAGTTAGTTTCGAGCCCATCACACTGCTAGCCCCATGTGTGTGTTAATAGGCCGTGTGTCCCATGCACTAATTTGGGAGAATACGATTCGTCACACGAGCCAGCACACGGTCGTGTGTCTTGGCTATTTGCTAATTATGGATTGATGACGTCATAAACAGAGAGCTCCATGAGCAGGAGACATGGGCGTTTCTAGGCCGTGTGAAGGACACGAGTTATAGACACGGGCGTGTGCTCAGCCGTGTGAAATAAGTCAGTGTCAACCAAGGGTGAAGAACACAGTATGTCTCAGGGGCACACGGGCGTGTCCCTTGGACGACACGGGCGTGTGGGCCCTGTCTAGGCAAAAATTTTCAAAAAGAGTAAAACTTTTCAATTAAACTTCAGAATCTTTCGGAAGTAAGTTTAAGGCCTTGTAGGCCCAAGATATTTTTGTTATGATTAAGAAGGAAAGTTTTTAAGATAGAACGAAATTTTATAGCCCGATAATGCATGTCCAAGTAAGGTTAAGTACAGTAATGCCTCATATCTAGTCTCGGTGTCAATCATGGGTATGGGGTGTTACATTTAGTGGTATCAGAGCTACGTTTTAGTCGATTCTCAGACTAACGTAGCGTACGTTTGAGTCTAGCTATACATGCCATACATAAGAGTATTTATATAATGATAGTGTGATGACTCCTAACGATTTAAATTGTGTTTTCATATAGTAAATGGATCCTAAAAGAGCTGTGGGGGATGATGTAAAAAGTAATGCACCGGTTCCCACTGAAGGGACAGTGCCGAATGATAATGAGAATAGACCCACTATGGTAAGTTAGAGAGGAGGAGAAGAGGCTAGGGAAGCCTTCCTCCACATGATGAATGCATGGTATACGGAGGTCATTCGCATGAACTCGAATGCACCACCACTTCCACCCTCGCCTATTCCTCAACCTACCCCTATAGTGTAACACCCCTAACTCGAGACCATCATCGAAATAGAGTTAAGAGGCATTACCGAACAACCACAATAACATACATCCATTCCACAACACATAGTCTATCATTAATCATACATGCTCAAATACAAACATACGGTCCCTCATCTAGGTCTACGAGACCTTAATCTAATGTTAGAAAAGAGGTCTGGATTAAATCGAACGCTTATGAAAGGTTTCAAAATTTCAAGCATTATTCAACACTATTGAGGTCACACGCCCATGCAACCAGACCGTGTGCTTCCTACGGTTACCAAACACACCCATGTGTCCAAGCCATGTCAAATAGGGCATGTATACTGACTTCTTCACACGGCCATTAGGCACGCCCATGTGCAAAGGTCATGTGCTCTTAGGCAATATACTGACTTTTTGATACGGCTACTAGGCACGCCCATGTACCATGGCCGTGTGTTCTTAAGCTAGCTACTGACTTTATCCCACAGTCAATAGGCACGCTCGTGTGCCATAATCGTGTAGGTAAAACAGGCCATTTGTAAGGCCAAATTTCCATCCCACAATAAGATCATACCTACAAGCATCAATACAATACCAATTCATGCTTTTAAAGGAATTCAAACATACCAATTCATGCATTATCCAATCACCAACTAAACCATTTACTCTCATGCTCATTGTCATCACAATTAAAGCCATTCAAAGTGACAAATATACATCAAAACATGAATATACCAAACATCATGTAATCCATATCATAAACTTTCTTCAAACCACATCTTATCATCAACCACACCATCATGAAAGATGCTATTTCTATAACTCATTCATAAGTTCAACATCATTCAACTTCCAAGCCAACTCACATGGCAAGGAAACATTTTAGGACATATCTTATCTACTAGCCTATACATGGCATAATTCAACTATATACATCTTTCCAAAGTACCAAAATAGATTGTCGATAGTGTGATTGAGATGTTGACAATCCCTGGATCCGAGCTAGCTTTACTGACACTATAAAACAGAGAAACAATCACACAGTAAGCTTTCAAAGCTTAGTTAGTTCAAATTATAATACAATTAACTCAATGAACAAATTCAATATACATATTTAACCGTCACATAGATAATTTACCAATGGTACACAAGTTCAACTTTATCCAATACTCACATAGCATTCCATTCATTTACTTTCAATTTCATCAACCACATAGGTATCATACATACCTTTTCCAAGTAACTTCACCAACCATGCTACTTAATCATTTGACTTTATACTTTGATCAATCTTTGTTATTCTCTTGCTTATGTCGCACACTTAGTGCTAATTTGTAAACCTAACATACTTGTTATCGCATACTTTGTTCCATTATGTTAAACCGATTTTATATAGGTATCACACACACAATGCCGATTCAATAAGTCAAGCTTCTATCAACTCGCATACATAGTGCCAATCATTTCTATCGCATTTCTAATTTCGCACACTTAATGCTTTCTAATTCGATTCAGCACATAGCATTTCTAAGCTCATAGTTATATAGATATTTATTCAATTCACATCACATCACATAGAACACAAATTAACAAGTTGTACTATATCCGAACTTACCTCGGACGTTGAATAGCGAAACGGTCGATTAATCGAGCACTTTATCTTTGCCTCGATCTCGATCCAAACCTCTCTTTTCTTGGTCTATACACATTCAAATTCAATCCATTCAATCACAAATTCATTCAATTTGATCGACACATACATATTTAGGGTATTTTACAAAATAGCCCTCATATTTACACATTTTGACACTTTAGTCCTTAATTCATCAAATCACCAAATACACATAATTTGCTTGTACCCATGCCTAGCCGAATTCTCACTATGCTCATACAAGCCCACACCTTTCATTTATTTTACAATTTAATCCTTCAATTACTCATTTTCTCAATTAAGTCTAAAATGCTCAATTTCACTAAAAATCCCAATTCAAACTATGTTAACCCAACACCAAGTTTTCATATTTCACTATCAACTAGCACATAGCTCATGCATTCATCAATGGATCATCACAAAAACATCATCAATTCACAAAATTTCAGCATGGGTTAGTTAGAGCACGAAGAAACTATTACGAAAACGTAGAAATTAACAAAAATCGAGCACAAACATACCTTAAATCAAGATGAACAATAGCTGAAATTTTCAAAGCTTAAAACCCTTCTTTCACTTTCAATTTTTAGTGGAGCAAAGATGATAACAATGACCATTTTCCATGTTTTATTATAACATATTAAACATAATTATTAATTTACCAAACTAACCTTTTAATAAACATATAAGACAAATATACATTAAGGTTATCTTGTTATTTTACCATCCACTATCTAACAAAATAGATTATTAACAACATAAGGCCTCTACCTTAAAAAGCCAACAACAATTAAGTAGATATGAATCAGCACACAGCATTTTGCACCTTATGCAATTAAGTATTTTCTCTTAATTAAACACACAATCGATAAAATTATCACACAGAATTTTCACACAGGCCATGTCACACAGAATCAATACCAAAGATAACATTAAAATATTATTTTAACCTCAGATTTGTGGTCTCGAAACCACTGTTTTGGCTAGGGTCTAAACCTGGCTGTTACATGTAGCCCCTCAAGTGGTAAAGGTGATAAGAAGAGAAAAGCCTCCGATAGATGGAATTTGGAAGCAAGGAGCTGAGGAATTTCGGGCTAGTAAAGATGATGATCCGGAAAGGGCAGAGTTCTGGCTTGAAAATACCATCAAGGTATTTGGAAACACGAAAATTTATATACTTTTTCATACCCTTTTTTACCCAAATTCATGTGGTTTCGAGTAAATTCTTTTCAGAAAATAATTAAATATTATAAAATAATTAAAATGTGCTAAAAATATGAACATGATGAATTTTAATTAATTTTATAATTAATTTTGATTTATTTTGACTATTATTGACAGATTCGCACAAAGGGCGAAAATCGGTTTGGAGACACTACTCGAAGAATAAAATCGAGAAGCGATTTGAAGTGTCAAATTGAAATTATTTCCAGCTCAAGACAGTCCAATTTTTAAGATTTAATCATAATATAATTAATTTTAATTTATTCCTAATTTAATCTAGGTTAAATAAATTACTATTAATTAATTATGGGAAAAGGGGTCCAGTTGAACCGCATCAATTGAACCAAACCGATTGAACCAAACCAGCCACCAATTGGGCAGCCCAAACTGTCCACAATGATGGCCCAAATCATCTTATTAGCTGATTAATTCAGCTTGCAAAGAAGCCCTTGAAGATCTTTCAAAATCTCATTCAAACCCCTCCAAAATTCATGGCTTTAAAGATTTGCCCATGCTATATTTAGCAAAGTTGAATTCTTCAACTTTGCCATATGGGATGGCCGGCCAAGGGGGGCCTCTTTTGCTGCTTCTATTTGCTATTTTTAGCAGCCTTGATCACCTATAAATACAGCCCCTTGCTGCTCATTCAAAACACACCTCAAGTCTCCAACATTCTCCTCTCTCATTTTCTCTCAAACTCTCATTTTCCCTTCTTCCTTTTTAGGTTCTTGTGCCGATTTCCCCTCTTGGAAAAGAGGTGTTTTCCCAGCCATTCGGAGCAGCCTTTGGAGTATTTGTAAGCCACCTTGATAGCCAAGGTGAACGAAGAACGAAAAATGGAGCAATCATTCAAGCCATGGAGAAACACCGGATTTGCTTCTTGTTCCCTATCTCTTTAAATTTCGTTGTTGTTTTGACGAACATGTTTATGGATATTTATGCTGTTGGAATGATTAATTTAATCAATTTATCTTGAATTTAATTCGTGTTGGGTTGATTGCATTTCGATTTCTTAAATTGTTAAAATTGTGTTTATGCTGTTAAAGGCCTCGGTAAAATGTTTGATTAAGTAAAATCATGTTAAGTTATCTGGCATTATAATTGTTTAGATAGCTTATGAGTTAATTATTTAAACGCATTGAAATTGTAATTAATGGACCCAATACTTAATCTGTGCATGTTTAATTCTTCTAAGGTAGCTAGAGATTAAATTAGCATTGTATTTGATGATATATATGCCTTGCATAACTTGCAGGATTTTTGTGCTTAAATTGTTTCAAGGTAAAAATACTTTGTTACTTCGCATGATCTTTTATGTGCTTATTAGGTTTAATTAATCATTTGAATTGACATAGGAATATGCAAGAGATTGTTTAGTGAATAAGTATGTATGTGCAATAACATGTTTACTTTTATAAATCTGCTTAATCCATTTAATTGACATAAGAATATGTACAAGAGATGAATGGATTTTATTTGTAAGTATGTTCATAAGTTAGAAAATTACCAAGTTTCCATGATTTAATAAGTATAAACATGAGTTTAATAATTCTAAGGTAAGAAATGTGATTAATCCAAAGACAATTATATCATCTTGATTAAAACCAGCTTTTGAAATCATGCATTTGAACTTTGTTTTATTTTATTTTTACTTTATTTTTCTTTTAGTTTTAAATATTTTCAAAACCAAATATTTTCCCGTCACCAAGGTGGTTGAAATCATTTTCATAAATAATTCTTTTACAATCCCTGTGGGTACGATAACTCGATATTTACTTGTCACTTTATTACTTGTTACAATTGTGTACACTTGCATATTTCCACCATTCCAGTATTTGACGAGTTATCGTGCACACCTGAGGAGTGCATGAAGTGTGTAGTCTCTCTCTTAAGAGATTCTGCTTATTATTGGTGGAACACCCTTGTGTCGGTTGTACTAAGGGAAAGGATCACATGGGAGTTTTTCCAAGAAGAATTCAGGAAGAAGTATATTAGTCAAAGATTCATCGACCAGGAAAGGAAGGAATTCTTGGAATTGAAGCAAGGTAAGATGATAGTGACTGAATACGAGCGTGATTTTGTGAGGCTCAGCAAATAAGCTCGAGAGTGTTATCCATAGAGGCTATTATGTGTAAGAGATTTGAGGACGGACTAAATGAAGACATTAAGTTGTTTGTTGGTGTCCTCGAGTTGAAGAAATTTGTTGTGCTAGTGGACCGAGCTTGTAAAGCTGAAGAATTGGTTAAAGAGAAAAAAAACTGAGATGGAGTCCGTGACTCAAGAAAGAGACAGTGGGTAAGTCATTTCATCCTCATCCAAGAAGTCGAGATTTTCCTACCGATTAGCTACTTGGAAGTTTTCAAGCAGAAGAAAGAGTAAACAGTACGCGAGGAATAAGGCTCAAACCACCTCAGTCGCTAGTGTTGGGAATATTCAATCTAATAGACCAGAATGCCTACAGTGCGACAGACGTCACCTCGGTAAATGTCGTGCACATGAGAGTGCTTATTTTTAGTGCATTTCCCAAGATCACTTTATCAGAGAATGTCCCAAAATGGTTGAAAAAGAGAAGGTTCAGAGTGCAAGATCATGAAGCACTAATAGGGGAAAGTAACAAAGGAACCCGTGAAGTGGGGCGAGTAGTAAGGGTACACCCCGATAACAGGCTGCAAGATCCGAGGGTAG
Source organism: Gossypium rotundifolium (assembly GCA_025506655.1). NCBI lineage: Eukaryota > Viridiplantae > Streptophyta > Magnoliopsida > Malvales > Malvaceae > Gossypium > Gossypium rotundifolium. Next base: position 112,103,455 of record CP106723.1, read on the forward strand.
AGCACTTGCAAGGACTCACGAAGAGGTATCATCTCCCGATGTAATTACAGGTACATTTTCTTTTCATGACACTAATGTTGTTGCTTTAATTAATCCGGGGTCCCATTCATATATTTGTATGAAATTAGCATCTAGCATGAGCATGCCTGTTAAGTCTACAGAATTTGTGATAAAAGTGTCTAACCCACTAGGCAAAAGTGTATTAGTAGATAAAGTATGCAAAGATTGCCATTAATGATTAGAGGTCATTGTTTTAAGGCAAACCTCATGCTATTTCCATTTGATGAATTTGAAATTATTCTTGGTATGGATTGGTTAACCACTCATGATGTCACAGTAAATTGTGGAAAGAAATATATTGAGTTGAGATGTGAAAATGGGGACATTCTTAGTGTTGAATCAGATGAACAAGACAGATCGTTGATAGTGATCTCTCACATGTCGGCTCAGAGGTATGTAAAAAAAGGGTATAAGGCATATCTTACCTTTATGATGAATACCAAAGAAATCGAGTTAAAGATTGAATCAATACCGATAGTATGTGAGTACCCAAATATCTTTCCTAAGGAATTTCTAAGATTGCCTCCGGTTAGAGAGGTTGAATTTAGTATCGATTTATCTCCCAGTACTGTACGGATATCGATTGCTCCTTACAGGATGGCTCCAATCGAGTTGAAAGAATTGAAGGCACAATTGTAAGATTTGAGGGACAAAGGTTTTGCTAGACCGAGTTGCTCTCCATAGGGTGCTCTAGTATTATTTGTGAAAAAGAAAGATGGCTCATGAGATTGTGCGTAGATTACCAATAACTTAATAAAGTAACAGTGAACAACAAGTATCCATTGCCAAGTATTGACGATTTGTTTGATCAATTGAAGGGAGCCACTATGTTCTCCAAGATAGACTTGAGATCGAGATACTATCAGTTGAGAGTAAAAGACTCAGATGTGCCGAAGACTGCATTTCGGACGAGGTATGGGCACTATTAATTTTTAGTCATGCCTTTTGGTTTAACTAATGCCCTAGCGATGTTTATGGACCTAATGAACCGCATCTTTTGACCATACTTAGATACATTTGTGGTTGTTTTTATTGATGATATATTGATATATTCCCGAGACGAGCCTGAGCATGCTGAGCACTTAAGGATAATTTTACAGATTCTACAAGATAATCAGTTGTACGCCAAGTTTAGTAAAAGTGAATTTTGGCTCAAGAAAGTTGGATTTCTGGGACACATTGTTTCGGGAGATGGAGTCCGAGTTGACCCAAGTAAGATCTCAGCCATTGTTGATTGGAAACCCCCGAAAAAAGTATCTGAAGTTAAAAGTTTTCTGGGCTTAGTTGGCTAATATAGGCGGTTCGTCAATGGGTTTTCCATGATAGTGACTCCAATGATGAAACTGTTACAGAAAAATGTAAAGTTTGAATGGACGGAAAAGTGCCAACAAAGTTTTGAGAACCTAAAGGCAATGTTGACAGAGGCTCCAGTTCTTGTACAACCTTAGTCAGGAAAAGAATTTGTGAATTACAACGATGAATCCTTAAATGGATTGGGCTGTGGACTTATGCAAGAAGGCAAGGTGATAGCTTATGCCTCCAAACAGCTAAAGCCACATGAGAAGAATTACCCGACGCATGATTTAGAGTTGGCTACTATTGTTTTTGTATTGAAGATTTGGAGACACCATTTGTATGGTGAAAAATGTCGGATATTCATCGATCATAAAAGTTTAAAGTATTTGATGACTCAAAAGCAATTGAATTTAAGGCAACGAAGATGGTTAGAGTTGATAAAAGATTATGAGTTGGTCATTGATTACCATCCGGGGAAGGCGAACGTAGTTATTGATGCTTTAAGTAGAAAATCCTTATTTTATTTGAGAGCTATGAATACACAAATGACTTTGTCTGATGATGGTTCTATTCTAGCTAAGTTGAGGGCTAGACCGATGTTTCTCCAAGAGATCTATGAGGCTCAGAAAGGTGACAGTGAATTGCAAGCCAAAAGAGTACAATGTGAGTTGGGTGTTGAGTCTAAATTTCGGATCAATTCAGATGGATGTTTGATGTTCAGAGACAGAGTTTGTGTATCGAGAAATGATGAGCTCATTCATAAAGTTTTGCATGAGGCACATAGCAAATGCTTATCTGTACATCCGAGTAGCACCAAGATGTATAATGATTTGAAGAAATGGTATTGGTGGCCTTGTATGAAGAAAGATATTTCCGAGTTTTCTTCAAGATGCTTGATTTGTCGGTAAGTAAAGGCCGAACACCAAGTACCTTCGGGTTTGCTTCAACCTATTATGGTACCCGAGTGGAAGAGGGACCGAGTTACCATGGATTTTGTAATGGGTTTACCATCGACACCGAGTAAGAAAGATGATGTATGGGTTGTAGTTGATAGACTTACAAAGTCAGCCCATTTCATACCTGTACGAGTTGACTACTCACTTGATAAGTTGGCAAACTTATACATTTCAGAGATAGTAAGGCTACATGGAGTGCCTTTAATAATTATATTGGATAGAGATTTTGGAAGAAGTTGCAAGAAGCCCTGGGCACAAAGTTGAGTTTTAGTACGGCTTTTCACCCCCAAATCGACAGACAGTTGGAGAGGGTAATACAAGTACTTGAAGATATGCTATGGTGTTGTATTCTTGAGTTTCAAGGCAGCTGGGAGAAATATTTGCCTTTGGTGGAATTCACCTACAATAACAGTTTTCAGTCGAGTTTAAAAATGGTGCCTTATAAGGCTTTATATGGGCGTAAATGTCGAACGCCTTTATATTGGACTGATCTTAAAGAAAACCAAATTCACGGGGTTAACTCGGTTAGAGAAACTGAAGAAAAAGAAAAGGTGATTAGAGACTGTTTAAAAGCTACTTTTGATCGACAAAAATCCTACTCTGATTTAAAAAGAAAAGAGATTGAGTATCAATTCAGTAATAGAGTATTCTTGAAAGTGTCACCATAAGAAAAGTTCTTAGATTCAGACGGAAAAGCAAATTGAGTCCACGTTTTATTGGATCGTATGAGATCACCGAGAGGATAGGGTCGGTAGCTTATCGATTGGCTTTACCGTCTGAGTTAGAAAAGATTCATGATGTATTTCATGTGTCTATGTTGCGACGCTACCGATCAGACCTCTCGCATGTGATTGCACCAACAGATGTTGAGATACAACCCAACATGACTTATGGTAAGGAACCAGTTAAGATTCTAGCCTAAGAAGTCAAGCAATTAAGGAATAAAAGTACAGCTCTCATTAAAGTCTTATGGAAGAGACATGGGGTAGAAGAGGCTACGTGGGAGCCCAAGGAGGCTATGAGGAATTAGTACCCAAACCTTTTTGCCGATAAGATTTTCGGGGATGAAAATTCTTAAGGGAGGAGAATTGTAATAGCCCGACTTAGGGCCTAGTTGGAATAGTGGTGCGAGACCACAAATATGAAGAAGAAATATGTGTTTAAATGATTTTATAAGGCTTATAAGGTATTTGCATGATTGTGTGAAAATTTCTTGAAGGAATTTTATTAATTAGTGAACAAATTGTCCATTAGGACGAAATTGTAAGGATTAGAAAATATGAGATTCTAGAAGGTTTAAGTATGAAATAGAATTATAAAAATTATTAGAGGTCCTTATTTAGCAATTAGACCATTATATGTTGAGATGGATAAAAATGGACATAGGAAGGAAAAATCTCAAGAAATAATCATTAAGGGCATTTTTGTCATTTGGTAAATTAAAGAATTAAAAGGGAAAAGAAGTCAAAATTAGTGTTCATCTTCTCCATGCTAGCTGAAAATTTCAAGGGCACCATAGCTAGGGTTTCTTCATCTTCCAAGCTTGATAGTAAGTGTATCCTAGCCCCGTTTTTAATAGTCTTTGTATTTTTGAGATCATCGTAGCTCGGTTTAGCTATTTCTAGCTATATTTTGAGCTAGGGATTATGTTCAAATATTTACCCATGTATGACATGCATGTATTTTGATGTTTTATGTAAGAATATGAAAGTTTGATGTATGATAAACATCTTTTTCTAAGTGATTTTCATGAAAAATGCTTAAAAAGGACCAAATTGTAAAAGTTGTAGAAATGGTCATACATGAGTGAAATAGTGGAAATTGAATGTTGTTATAGTTGAGAATATGATTTAGCTAGGCTTGAAATGCAAGAAAGTTGAATAAAAATCATTTTACGAGCATAGGGGAAAAAGTGTAATTATGATAAAGTTTAGGGGAAAAAATGTAAATTTTTCCAAAGTATGAAATATGAGTAAATTTAGTCAATGTAAGTATTAAACAAGTTAAATTGTTATTAAAGATCAAGAAACACGAAACCTGGATTGAAACCGAAGCAATAACAAAGTGGTGGACTAAATTGCACATCAACACATATTTTGGAGTACCGAGGTAAGTTTGTATGAACTGATGGTTACATATGCTTTTATGATCAAATTACATGCTATGTTGTATAATGTACAATATTTCCATGAAGTTGATTAACAATGTCTAATAAGGAAAAACCAATGAGAACAAGTAAATGAAAGTCCCGTTTAAAGATTCGAATAACGAAGTTACATGTGTCATAACATGAGATAAGGAAAGCCTGTGTAAGACCATATCTGGGATATGGCATCAGCACCCAAGGAATGTAGGTCTCATGTAAGACCATATCTGGGATATGGCATCGACACCATTTAAGGAAGGTATCGTGTAAAACCATGTCTGGGACATGGCATTGGCACCACTTAAGGAAGGTCTCGTGTAAGACCATGTCTGGGACATGGCATCGACACCATACAAGGAAGGTCCCGTGTAAGACCATGTCTGGACATGGCTTCGACATCGAGTTAAGAGATTTCGTGTTAGACCATATCTGGGATATGGCATCGGCATCATGAGGCAATCCCATGTAAGACTATATATGGGATATGGCATAGGCATTGAGACAAATGTTTTGATGAGATTGAGTATCCTCTGATATTCCAAGTAATTCAACGAGCAAAATAGCCAAGTACAAAAGAGGCAATAAGAAAGCTAAGCAAGTAAAGATAGTAATAAACTAAGTTTTTCAAGGTTGATAAAGAGTTTATTTAATTTAAGAAAGATGATGAGTTGAGTTCATGTTTACATTAGCAACAGTGCTAATCTATGTGACTAAGTGATACAAGTACGATGATTAAAAATACAAGCATGAAATTATTATATAAAATGCGATGAGTAAGAGTAAGTATGAGTAAGTAAGTTCAAGCACTTGAAAATTATGTTGTTCTGGTTCATGATGGATGAGTATATTATCAACACTATGTTGTTATATGAATTTCATGCAAACTTACTGAGCTATATGCTTACTCCTCTCTTTTCTTTCTTCCTTGTAGTATCGCCAAGCTAGCTCGGGGATCAAAGACGTCGGACCTCGGATCACACTATCAATCATTATTTTGGTATAACCAAGTTGTTTTATTTTAAGCATGGCATGTACAGGGATAATGTCATTTTGAGTTATATCATATTAGGAGCCAAAGAGTTGGCCAATAAGATTAATATCCTTTTTATATATGGCCAAAGAGATTGGCCAATATTTGTTTAGTTTTATATATTAATGATGATTAGTTTTTATGAATTCTATAAGTGATGTTTTGAGAATTATTCATAATACAAGAATGCTACACTATGTATTGCTTGAGTTGGTATAAGTGAGATCATGTTTCAGGGTGGCAATCGGCTTGGAAAATAGCCTCTAAGTGTCCACACGGGTAGACAAATGGCGTGTGTCTTCACACACGGCCAGCCCCATGGTTGTGTTAGTAGGGTGTGTGTCCCCTGCGCTAATTTGCGAGAATACGATTCGTCACACGGGCTAGCACACAAGCGTGTGTCTTGGCCATGTGCTAATTAGGGATTGATGACGTCATAAACAGAGAGCTCCACGGGTAGGAGACACGGGTGTGTCTAGGCTGTGTGAAGGACACGGTTTATAGACACGGGCGTGTGCTCAGCCATGTGAAATAAGTTAGTGTCGACCACAGGTGAAGAACACAAGCATGTCTCAGGGGCACACGGGCATGTCCCTTGGACAACACGGGCATGTGGGCTATGTCTAGGAAAAATTTTCAAAAATAGTAAAAGTTTTCGATTAAACTCCGGAATCTTCTGGAAGTAAGTTTAAGGCCTTGTAGGCTCAAGATATTTTTTTATGATTAATAAGGAAAATTTTTAAGATAGAACGAAATTTTATATCCCGATAATGCATGTCCAATTAAGGTTAAGTACAGTAATGCCTCGTACCCAGTCCTGGCGTCTGTCATGGGTATGGGGTGTTACAGAAAAAGTTTGTGATTTATAGCGATACGTCATTGAATGGATTTAGATGTTTATTGATGCAAGAGGGCAAAGTGATAGCCTATGCCTCGAGACTGTTGAAACTGCGTTATAAGAATTATCCGACGCACGATCTAGAATTGGTTGTCATTGTGTTTGCTTTGAAGATTTGGAGACATCATTTGTACAGTGAGAAATGCCATATCTTTACTGATCATAAGAGTTTAAAATATTTGATGACTCAGAAAGATCTAAACTTGCAACAACAGAGATGGCTCGAGTTACTAAAAGATTATAAACTAGTGATTGACTATCATCCGAGAAAGGCGAATGTAGTCGCAAATGCTTTGAACAGAATGTCCTTGTTTGCCTTTAGAGCTATGAATACGAGGTTGACTTTAGCCGATGATGGTTCAGTTTTAGCTGAGTTGAGAACTAGACTGTTATTTCTTTAGCAAATTTGTGAAGCTTAGAAGTGTGATGAAGAACTTCAAGCTAAGAGAATTCAGTGCGATTTGACTAGTGATTCGGACTATCAAATAGGGACCAATGATTGTTTGATGTTCGAGGTAGGATTTGTGTACCGAAAGATACCGAGCTTATTCAAAAATTCTTCATGAGGCGCATAATGGTTGTCTGTCTGTTCATCTGGAAAGTACGAAGATGTATAATGATTTGAAGAAACTGTATTGGTGGTCAGGTATGAAACGAGATATCTCTAAATTTGTATCGAAATGTTTGATTTGTCAACAACTAAAAGCCGAACACCAAGTACCTTCGGGTTTACTTTAGCTAGTAATGGTACCCGAGTGGAAATGGGACAGAATTACGATAGATTACGTAACGGGTTATTCTGACTCCGAAAAAGAAAGATGTCATTTGGGTCGTTGTTGATAGATTGACGAAATCAGCTCATTTTATTCCGGTATGTACTGATTACTCACTTGATACGCTAGCTGAATTGTATGTTGCTGAAATTGTTAGATTGCACGGAGTGTCTATTTCTATTATTTCGGATAGAGATCCAAGATTTACGTCTCGATTTTGGAAAAAGTTGCAAGACGCTTTGCATACAAAGTTGAATTTTAGCACTACATTTCATCCGTAACCCGAAGGTCAATTTGAGAGAACGATTCAGGTACTCGAAGATATGCTTCGCTGTTGTGTATTAGAGTTCGAAGGTAGTTGGAAAAAATATCTACCTTTAGTCGAATTTGTTTATAACAACAGTTTTCAGTCAAGTATAAAGATGGCATCGTATAAGGCATTGTGAGGCTGCAAGTGTCGAACTCCATTGTACTGGACCGAGCTCAGTGAGAGACAAATTCACAGGGTTGATTTGGTCAGAGAAACCGAAGAAAAGGTGAAAGTAATTCATGATTGTTTGAAAGCAGCTTTGGATTGATAGAAATCCTACGTGGATGTGAAAAGAAAAGAGATTGAGTTTCAAATCGGTGATAAAGTATTTTTGAAAGTATCTTAGTGGAAGAAAATTTTGAGATTTGGTCGCAAAGGCAAGTTGAGTTCGCGTTTCATTGTGCCGTATGAGGTTATTGAAAGGATAGAGCCAGTGGCATATTGGTTAGCTTTACCGACAGAGTTGGAAAAGATTCACAATGTATTTCATGTGTCGATGTTGCGACGTTATTGATCCGATCCTTCGCATGTGATTTCTCCAACAGAAGTTGAGATTCCACCCAGTATGACTTATGGTAAAGAACCGATCAAGATTTTGGCTCAGGAAATCAAACATTTGAGAAATAAAAGTATAGCCCTAGTGAAAGTTTTATGGAAACGACATGGGGTCAAAGAGGCTACATGGGAACCCGAGGAAGGCATGAGAAAATAGTACCCAAACCTCTTTTCTGGTAAGATTTTCTAGGATGAAAATCCCTAAGGGAGAGAGTTGTAACAGCCCGATTTTGGGTCTAGTCGGAATAGTGGTTTCGGGACCACAAACTGACACAGTAAAATTTATTTTTATTATATTTTTATGGTCTACATTTTTATAGAATGATTTCGTGAAAATTGTGTTCGAAGATTTTCACATTTGGGCACTCAATTTAGTTAGGACTAAATTGCAATAGTGCAAAATGTGTGTTCTAGAAGCTAGAGGTGTCTCGATTGAAATGAAATTTTATATTGGAGGTCCTTAAATGGTAATTAGACCATTATACTTTAAGCTGGACAATAATGGACATGGCTAGATGAAATTTCAAAGTTTGGCATTAAGGGCGTTTTGGTCATTTGGTAAATAAAGACAAATAAAACTAAAATAAAAGTATTCATCTTCGTAAATTAGTCACCCCGTAGCTAAAAATTTCAAGGTCTCCATAGTTAGGGTTTGGCCAACTTCCAAGCTCGATTGTAAGTTCGTTATTGCCCTATTTTTAACGATTTTTATGTTTTTGAAGTTGTTTCAACCTAATCTAGCTATTTCGAGGACTAATTTGAAGAGATGTCAAAGTCAAAATTTTACCCATGATATATATTTGTGTATTTTGATGTTTGATAGTAGAAAATGTATGTTTGATGTTAGATAAACAACATTTACCAAGTGATTTTTAATGAAAATGCTTAAAAGGGCCTATTTGTAAAAGTTGTAAAATATGTAGTAGAAATGTGAATGAATGAAAAATGTTGGCTATTATGAGCATGAAAAATATTTGACTAGGCTTGGGTTTTGAAGAAATTGATTATTTTTCATTTTACGAGCCTAGGGACTAAAGTGTAAATATTGAAATTTTAGGGGCAAAAATGTACCTTTTCCATAATGTGATTTTTGGACTGAATTGGATAATGTGAGTATTAAATGAGTTAAGTTTTCTATTATAGATCAAGAAAAATGAAGTTCAGACCTAGGTCGGGGGAAAAATAAAGTGTTTGACGATTAGGTCCATTTTCACTATTTTGTACCGAGAAAAGTTCGTATGTAAATAATTCATTGTGATATTTATGTTTTAAATGCTTTAATATTGTATGAATTGTGATTGACTCTTTGGACGTATTCGACAAAGTTTCAACAAACGAGAAATTTCGGTTGAACCTTAAGAATAGAATAGGATACGAGTGACATGTCACTAGGAACCCATGTGTATATGCGATTATGTGATCCGGGTGCTAGTCTTGTATGTCCTACCAGTGGATGCGTAATCTGACATGTGTTGCGGATACCTGATAGCTTGTGTGAACAGCACTGTGTAACTACGTCCTGACTGACAACTTGTGTGAGCAGGCCCGTGAATAGCTAGAAAGCGAGCCTATATGTATTATGAGATATGAGGTAGCTTTAGCTACATATATAGCACTTATGTACAAGATTTTCACGTATCCGTTAATATTCTGAGTGTTCAACGGGAATGTCAAAGTTGTGAAAGGATATGGCTATGATGCGAGTTAGTACAGGTATGTACGTAAAACTCATAAGTAATGAGCTCGATATGTGATGAACCCTTGGTAAGGGGGTGATTGAGTAAGTTATGACTATAGGATTTTAATAACATTCATGATAGTTTTTATCGTGTTAATTGTATGTTAAATGTGTGGTTATGGTGCTTATTATTTGCATAGGAACTTACCAAGCTATATAGCTTACTCCTCTTTCTTGTCCTTATCTTATAGTGTCACCAAGCTAGCTCAGGGTTCGAAGATCGTCGGATATTTATACACACTATCAACAATTATTTTGGTATCAATGAATTCAACATTTTGAGTTATGGCATGTATAGGGGACTTGGCCATTTTGTTATGTGTCATAATTGATTTGGCCAAATGTGTTATCTTATGTTGGTTAGAAGTTAATTTTGTATAAGGCCATTTGAAATTGGCTAATATTGGTATAAGTATATTCATATGATGATGCCTTTCATGAATGAGGAAACTTGCATGATTTGAGTTGACAAGTTATGTGATGTTTATGTATGATAGATGTTAGCATGTGAATGATGTGTTGATGTCTTGGTTATGGATGATTTGGTTGTATGTATAAGCTTGAATTGGTGCTATGTTATGTTCTGTAGGTCTGTGCATTAAAGGGGTGGCAAATGGCTTGGTAAATAGCCTTATTTTGTCCACACGGGCAGACACACGATCGTGTGTCTAGGCCGTGTATGACACACGGTTTGCCCCACGGGCATGTGTTTCAGCCGTGTGTCCCCTGCACCTTAATTGTTGCAAAATAGAATGTCCAAAATTGAGCACACTAGTAAAGACACGGGCGTGTGTCTCAGCCGTGTGTGCTACATGGCCTAGAAGACGGGCCTGTGTCTTGGCCGTGTGAAACCTGCACTTAATTTGAATTAAATTAAATAAGCACACGGCCTATTACATGGGTGTGTAGCATAGCCATGTGGCACAAGTCAGAGAGCACCCTAAATTGAACACGGTCTGCAGCTCAAGGGTGTCCCAAGGTCACACGGGCGTGTCTCTTGAACCACACAGATGTGCGAGTCTTGCAGTTAGCAAAAATTTTCTAAGTTTGTAAAAATTTCCAGAGTTCTCGGTTTAGTCTTGAACCACTTTTGATGCATGTTTTGGGCCTCATAGGCTCGTTCTAGGGATTTTATGATCGATTATGAATGATTTTAATTTGGACGCAAATTTATGACTCGGAATTGTGTAAATGCTTGTGTTGTAAGTCTGGTAATGCCTCGTACCCTATTTCGGCATTAAATACAGGTAAGGGGTGTTACAGGATCAGAACATTTCATTAGTACACAATGTTATAATGATTCATTACTTCCATTCTCAATTACAAGCATTAATACATTATTCAACACTCAAAAATTAAATATATGTGACATATTTAAATTGTATTAAAATTAAACCGAACGAACTTACTAGACTAAACTGTAGCAATAACAAAGGTATAGGGACTATTCTGTAACTTTCTCTTTTCCTCAATTTTCAACTAGTTCTTGATCTAGAATAATAATTTCATTCAATTAACTAATTCTAACAACAAAATCAACTCATTTTGTGCAATTTAGTCCTTAAGTCCAAACTCGCAACTTAACCAATTTCAACTAAAACCAAAATCAGTCGAACTATTTAGGACCTCACAACAGTTCATATTTACTATTAATTCACAACAAGTACAAATAATTTTACTATTTTCATATTTTAGTCCTTAAACATTAAAATTATTAAAAACTACTTTACAAAATAATCCTATTAAACAACCAAGCTTATCTATCACAAAACTTCAAAAACATACTAAACACATCAATGGAAAAACCCACAACATTTAATAGTTTTGCAAATTAATCCCCGGGTTAACTAGATCAAGCTAATACGAGCTAAAAAACATAAAAATTACTAAAAGAGGGCAAGGTTTGCATACCTAATCACAAAGTCAAAGCTTGGTCGAATGTGTTTCTTCCTCCTCTAGGGTTTCGATTGTAAAAGATGAAAGAAGATGATGATATGAATTCTTTTAACATGTTTTGTTTAAAACCATTTATTTACCTAATTACAAATTTACCCTTTTAACATACATTTAATATTCACTAATTTTAAACCCATTATCGTCCACTAAAGTAGTGATGGTTTATTTTTCATTCAAGTCCCTTAATTAATCTTTCTATATCTATTTGATAACTTTAACTAATAGAAATCAACCTTCTCAACTTTTACGATATAGTCCTTTTGCTTAATTAACTATCCAAACAATAAAATTTCCTGACCAAATTTTAATACTACACTAATGACTACGTAAATATTAAATAATTAATATTTATGGACTGGCACATCGGAGTTGTAGTCCTAAAGCCACTGCTTTCGACACCATTGAAAAATAGGTTGTTACACAACATACCGGCTATGGGCTCGATCATCTTTAGATCATAAGCCTCCACTTATATCAAAGCACATGAGTTGCATACACATGGTCAGTGGCCAACTCAGGATTTAGGTAAATCACACCATGAATGTCACAAGTGAATTAATTCACAAATGGATTTAGAATTAATTCATCTTGGGTCTAGTCCAATGTAGAATGAATACATCTATGTCTCTACCCATGAAGTCAACTGCTCTAAGAGCCAAGACTAGCCATCTCCCCAATTAAAATTCTAAACGACATAATAATCCTTCTCAGTGTTTGAATCAAATGCTCACTTCAATTATTTTACGGGATTACAAACTTATTTAGATTATCTATTGAAGTAAATTGTCTTTCTCGCAATGTAAATGTTCTTACAAAGGCTACTTATCTTCGCTTGAACTTAGACAATTAATGAGCTAATATTTGTTTGTCATAATTTCACTATGCATGCAAAATATAAAAGATAGAAATACAAAATACATAATAGTGAAATGTGAAATTAACTTTATTTATTTATTCATCGTTCAAATAAATAGAAAATAGTTACATATTTATTATTATATGGGCACATTTCCCAACAAGAACACCAAACAATCGGGTTTTGGTAGTAGAATGGAATACACGACCCCTACACGATACTCAATTAGTAGGTGGAACATGAACCTCGGTAGGTCGATGTTCAACGCTGGGAATACTTACTGAGGAATGGCAATAACTTCCAATGGTTGGCAATCGATAATTGATTCTGGATGTTTTGACAACTATATGAGAAGGGATGATATACTCCCTACGACATCCACTGGCGAGGGGACATCCAACACGGTAGATGTTGGTGGGTCCAAGAATAAAGATGGAAATGAATCTGATGTGGATCCAATTCGGCAGCCCAGAACCAATGGTTCAAAAATTGTATTATTTTCTAAATCGGAGCCTATTCCAACTGAACCAGAAGACGGTGAATAGGGTGAAGATAAAGAGAAGAAGATTGACGATTCATGGCAAACTCACCTTCAACCCATATGCATAATGTCAATCTATTAAAAAATGATGGGTTGGAGTTTGTAGAACTACCATACAGGAGGCCGGGTCATGCAAGTTCTTCGTTGGATTCAGGTGATTTGGAAGTGGGCAAGGATTTTTCCACTAAAGAAGATTTTCTCGCTACAGTGAATGATGGGCTCGAAACTAACTAATATTTCGATAAAGGCAAGCACACCTATCGAACAGTAGTATAGTTGTGGTGAGTCCAGAATATCGTATCCTCAAGGACTAAAATTACTAGTAATAACTATCTTTTTATTATCTAGCCAAATAATTAAGAGGTTTTTATTTTAATATAAAATTTAACTAACTAATTGACTTGCTAAGTGACTATGAACGCGACAGAGAGTGAAAGCAGTAATCAAATAAACCAATGATAAAGACAATACCCAAGGAAGAATCCACCTAGACTTCACTTATTATTCTGACTCTGAATTAAATGATTTATTCACTTGACTTGATCTGTAAAAATCCCTAAATTATGTTAATGTCTCTTTCGAGACTAAAAACAACTGACTCTAGGTTCATTAATTGAAATCTTTTTCTAATTAAAACCCCTATCGTCGCATTAACTCCATCTATGGATTCCCTTATTAGATTTGACTCTAATCCGGCAGATTTATGTCGCCCTATTTCTAGGGTTGCAATCAACTCCGCTTAATTATGTTGGATCTACTCTTAAATGAGGACTTTTGCTCCACTAAATAAGCACATTAAACTTGAATTAATATTCCTGAAAACATTAAAACAAGGATTAGGAACACATAATTAAGAACAAGATCAAGTATTTATCACGTAATTCAGATTTTTTGAATAATAAGATTCATCTAGGTTTCATCCTCCCTAGGTATTTAGGGAGTTTAGTTCATAACGTAAGGGAAACATCTTAGAAATAAGAAAATAACAAGACATAAAGAACCCAAAAACTTCTAAAGAACTTGATGGAGATCTTCAATCTTAGAGTGAATCCGCTTCTGAGATGATTCCAATGGCTTCCTTCGAGTAATTGCTTTGATCTACTCTACGTGCCCCCTTTTAAGTCCTCTCTAGGGTGTTTATATAGGCTTTCGAGCACCTTTCTTGGCCCACAAGTAGTATTTTCCTAATAGAAGACTTGGGTTCGGCAGGGACATGCCTGTGTGACAAGCCCATGTACGATAGCTTAGGCCGTGTTCAATTCTGCTCATCACACACGGCCGTGTGGTTTGCCCGTGTGCGATAGTCCAGGCCGTGTTAATTTCTGAAGTAGGCCCATTTTGTTCCTTTTTGGCCCATTTCTCATTCTTTTCAACTCCCTAAGCTCTCTTGAGTGTAAAACATGAAATTAAAGGATTAGGAGCATCGAATTCATCAAATCTAATGAAAATTCATCAAAAAATAAGCTAAGCATAGGTTCAAAATATGTATAAATTATGGTTTATCAGTGAAGCGATACAACATCAAGAACGGGGTTAACTTCCACGTGGTTAAATTTTGATTGGAGAAGTTCGAGGTTAATTGTGCAATATGAGGTAGTATATGCGTATGAAAAATCATGGCTTTTGTCAACAAGAAGTCAGGGTTGTGAACGATAAAGAAGTTTACCGATCCACATACATGTGTTGCCACTGGTACAGTATCAATATCGATATATATTACGAAATAGCTGAATTACTTTATTTAACATACTAGTGGCATTGTAGGTATTTCACGGGATTATTCGAAATTGGATTTAGAGATGATCATAGGCATAATATTACTGATGGTGAAAGCGACCCCGAAGACTGTTGTATCAGTTTTAATTACAAATATTTGTAGCTAATTCAATTACATGCTTTCCTATCGCAAGGCGTGGATAGCAAAACAGAAGGCATTGGAGAAGATGCACAGTGGGTGTAACGTATCATACAACAAGGTATGGTAGTGGTGTCGTGTAACAGTCTGGTTTAGACCCTAGTCAGAACAGTGGTTTCGGGACCACGAATCCTAGTCAGTGAAATATTTTAATATTATTTTTTGTGCCATTGATGGGTGATTAAGCATGTGTTAAATTTTTGTAAGTTAAATTGCCCGTCTGTATGCTTAATTTGATAAAAGGATTAAATTACCTTAAATGCAAAACTAGCATGTTATTTATTAAAGTACCTATTTGATGTGGCTTTTGAATGAGGAGGCCTTAAGAGGCAATTAAACCACTATTTAGTTAGTGGATGGACAAAGGACAAATATGCCCTTAATGTATGTTTATTTAAGTTATAAATTGAAAGGTTAATAAGGTAAATAGATTATTATGTATGTTATAATATGATAAAACATGAAAATGGCCATGTTCATTCATCTTTTGACCGAAAATATAAAAGAAGAAGAAAAGGAAACATAAGCTAGGTTTCGGCCATATACAAGCAAAATTAAGGTATGTTTTGACTCGATTTTTTATTATTTTTATGTTTTTGAGATTGTTGCTTAGTCTACTATCAAGCCCATGTTGTAATTTGAAGAATTGATGATGTTTATGATATGAGCCTTTGATGAACTCATGTGATTTGTAATGCTTTATAGTGAAATATGAAAGATATGCATATGATTATCATAGTTTGTCTTTGTAGTTTTGTTAAATTTGAGTATATTGGACTCAATTGAGAAAATGATTATTTGAAGGACTAAATTGTAAATTTGAAGAAATGTTTGGACTTGTATGAGATACATGGGCATTTGGCTAAGCATGGATATATGGTGATCTTGTATATTTGATGTTTTGTGAAAAATAGACTAAATTGATCAAATGTGCAAATGTGAGGGTTAAGTTGCAAATAGCATTAAATGTATGTTTTTGGATTGAATTGAATAAGTTGATGAATGAAAGGGTTAAATTTTAATATGTATAGATCAAGAACCGAAGAAAACGGACTTAGATCGCGGAAAAGTGAAGGTAGTAGAATAATCGAGTCTGAACGAATATCCGAATTTGAGGTAAGTCAATATACAAATAAATGTATTTGTATTGAATTATGTATGTTCTTATGATTATTGATAATGATGAATGTATATGAGATGATGTATACATGAATTCCGAGATAAAATCGGCATGGTGACAATGTCCGAGAAGTCCCGTCTGAACCTAGGAATAAATAGGATTAACTATGTTATGACATAGGTGTCTGTTATGTGTTATCATGTAAGACCACGTCTAGGACATTGGCATTGATTTGTGATTTCGTGTAAGACCACGCTTGGGATGTTGGCATCTATATGAGATTTACGTGTAAGACCATGTCTGGGACATTGGCATCGTATTTGATTCGTGTAAAACCACGTCTAGGACATTGGCATTGATATGAGATTTACGTGTAAGACCATGTCTGGGGCATTGGCATTGTATTTGATTCGTGTAAGACCCTATCTGGGACAGTGGCATGGATATCTGATTACATGTAAGACCACGTCTGGGACGTTGGCATTGTACGACTAATCTGAGCGCTCTAAGTATCCTATTAGATTCCGAACGGTTCAACGGACAAATCCAAGATACAAATGACTATGTGATTTGTATATCCATATCGTATCGCTTGATATGTACACTAAGTGTGTATGAAAGGTAAGTATCTATATGAACTTACTAAGATGTATATATGAAATGGAATGATGAGACAATATGTGAAAATATGCTTGAATGAGTTATGTGTACATGTGATAATTGAGTTGAAGAATTTGATATGATATGGCTAAGCATATGAGCCAATGAATATGAGATGAATTTGCTATGAGAACTATAAATGACATTGTATCAATATGAATATGTGTATTTTATGCTAATTTTATTTGTATATGGCTTACTAAGCTTTTGAAAGCTTACTCTGTGTGTGTTTGCTTTGTTTTATAGATTGTCAAAGCTACTGAAGGCTCGGGGACCGTCGAGGATCGTCATCACACTACTCAAATTTATTTTGGTACTTTTGAAATGTGTATATAGCTAAATATGACATGTATAGGCTAGTTGATTTGGATTATGGTTGAAATGTGTATAAATAGCCATGAGATGTGGCTAGATAGATATTGATGATATGCATGAGTGATTATGATATATGATGCTTGATTTGGTATAACTTGTTAGTTAATGAAATGGCTAAGATTTTGGTAAGCATATGAAAGCATTATGAGTGTGTATGTTTGAACAAGGGAATGATTATATGAAAGGTAAATGTAGATGAATTATGCTTGAATGTATATGTGTTTTTAGTTGGGCAAAGTGTTATGTTTGGAAATAAGTTTGAATATGAAGATATGTTGATTGTTTGACATGTTTTTGGATGTCAAGTGTGCATGAAATGAATTGGTAATTTTGCTTATAGGTTTGACCCTTGTGTGGTGGCATTATGGCCTTGCAAGTGGCCTGTTTTGCCTACACGACCAGTTGCACACGGGTGTGCCTGGTAGCCGTGTGGTTAAGTCAGTAGCTAGCCTAACTTTACACGGCCATGGTACACGAGCGTACTGGTAGCCGTGTGGTTAAGTCAGTAGCTAGCTTAATGTTACACGGCAATGGCACACGGGCGTGCCTGGTGGCCGTGTGGATAAGTCAGTATACATACTTTGTTTTGGCACGGCAAGGACACATGGGTGTGTCTAGTAGCCGTGAGAGGCACACGGCTTGCCTACATAGGCGTGTGACCTCTGCAACTTTGAAAAAGTTTTAAATTTTTGAGAATTTCCATGTGTATTCAGTTTAGTCCCGACTCTATTCTAAAGCATGATTAAGGTCTCGTCGACCTATAAAAGGGATGTTCTGATTTGATTGGTTAAGTTGTATTATAAAATGTCTGTAAAAGTTTTCGATCCGTCCAGTAATGCCTTTAACCCTAGTCTGGTGATGGATACGAGTTAGGGGTGTTACATGTCGGGTGTTGGAGAGGTACATCCTAGGTTGCGTAACTGATCTAAAAGTGAGGCCCCTGTACCAGAACGATCGTTTGCTTCGTAGATGCCGAGTGTTCCACTGTCTGTTTTGGACCTTCAAGCAATGGTCTCAAGCATTTTAGTACTACATGCCATTGGTACAAATAGATGGTACCTTTATGTATGATAAATATACCTATTGACTGTTGTTAGCTGTAGCACAAGATGGTAATCAGAGAAACCTTCCAATTGCGTTTGCAATAACACTAGGGGAATTAGTAGATGACTGGGATTTCTTTCTGTCTAGGTTGAGGAGGCATGTCTACCCCCAACCTGATATATATACATCATCTCGGATCAGGGATTGAATGACAAGGAAGCATCTGAAACCGCACACACCATCGGTATTGTCTAAGGCACGTTGCGTCCAACTACTACCAGAGATATCCCTTTACCAATGAGCAAGTACAAGTGACCAACATGGGTATGTAACCGCCACCAATATTCTTTGGTTTGTAATATTTCGTTTGTTTTTTATATTCTTTGGTATGTAATTGTCACTATCCATTTCTATCGATAGGGTACGAGCTTTTGAAGGGTCGCTTTCATGAGACGTTGGAAATTTTATGACCAACTAACCATTTGGGGGTACGGTACCTCTCTAACATACCCTTCGATCAGTGGACACAATCCTACGACTGGGGTCTATGATATGGCCACATAACTTCAAACATGGAAAAATGCATCAATTTTGTTTTAAAGGGAACGCGTCATTTGTCAATAACCTCGGTTGTGAAAGAGACATACTTCTGTTTGGCGTAATTGTTCCCAAAGCAAGCGACGAGTTATGTTACGCAATTGTAGGGAGGTCATGTATAGTGCTCGGATATGATGAAACAAATTAAGAAGGCTATGACACGAGCGAACTGCATGCACTTAGTGTGTCACTCGCATAAAGACTTATGGTTTTAGGTAATGGAGTTTGAGAGATCGGACCAAGGTATTGTCAGGGGAGTGTACCGTGTACACCTGAGAAATAGGGCTTGCGACTGTGGTAGATTTGGCACATTTCATTTTCCATGTGCTCATATGATTGAAGCAATCTACACTTTGATCTCATGAGCTTCGCGGAGAAAGTGTACAAATTAGAAAACTAGTAAAACGTGTGGAGACACATCTTCCCACCAGTCCCAAATGAACATATGTGGTCGCCTGTATAGAGTGATCTGTTTAAGTTGTTACCTGATAGAAGATTGTGACGCAAACCAAAAAGTTAACTGACGTCAAATCAAATACGCGACAGTATGGATATTCGAGATGTGTCAAACCAACCGAGGTTATGCGGGTGGTGTAGGAATCCGGGCCATACAATGTTGCCATGTCCACAACGAAAGGATGATGCAAATTAAAAAACAAATATCAATTCCATTATAATATGTAAACGCGTGGTTTTATTAAATGATAACAAATATCACTTTTCATTTTGTGAAAAGATAACAAATTACAACTTTAATTTTGTAAAATGATAACAAATATCAAATAGCATTTTGTTAAATGATAACAATTTTCTTTTAAAAACATAATAATAAAATCATCGATACAATATAAATGTTCGATACAATGATAAATTAATCAAGTATGCCACCGAATCAGCCTACATCGGGTGGTTGACGGTTAAGCGCTGGATTCCTTCTTGGTTTAGCCTTTGGGCGGGGTTATGGTCTCAGTAGCTTCTCTTCTTCGCCTTTGATTGATTTTGATCCTTGAATTCTTGGTTGCTATCGTGAATCCTCCGGTTTAGAAATAAGTGGTTGGCAAGATGACCCAGCTTTGTAGAACAAAGATATCGGAGGTGTTTACATCACAAACGGTGAATGAGCATAACTATGTTGAGTCCCATACATTGATGGAATAACGACTGGACTCTCCTTTGGTGCTTGAAACATAGAAGGCTTATAAGTCATCGTCGAAAAAGTAGATGGCATAGGCGTGTAATACATCGGGGATGGATGTCTAAGAGTCCAACCTGACACAGGACTAGATGCAAAAAAATGTGGTGCAACATATGGTGCTTATGTGTGGGTGCTGATGATGGACCTGCCTCGCCAGCCCTTAGATTTAAAGGGGGTCGTCATGGCCTATTCGTATAGGGATGTTGACACCTCGCCTCTTCCCCGTACAAATATGGCTTGTCATGGATCCTAAACCATGGCATGTACTGCGGATCGCATGCTAACTCTGGAACAATAGTAGGTTCGTGAGTAGGTAAAAAATCATGCCGATTATTCCACATGTTGATATGTTGGGAGTGGAATATCGGCCTATTCTCATCCAGCCGCCGCAAGGTAATAGGATGCAGATCATCAAGGTCTTGAGGTGCCACAGGAATCGATTGTCGAAATCCAAACTGTTGCAACACTCTATCTGGTCTCGTGCATCTCAACGGTAGCATACACTACGAATGGGACCTTTACGTGCCAGACGTTGGGATTTACAAAGAATTTCTCGGGGATGACTTCTCGAGTTAGCGAATCCTCATATGGTGTCCATTCAAACTATATTAACGTGATAAAAATATTAGTTATATTTATACTATTAATACGAAATCGACTATGTTAAGATTATATAGTTCAAATTTAAATAAATACATACCTCCGCTTTCGATCGTTAGTCTAATTGAAGTCGTATATCTTGAAGCTCAGTAGGTAATCCCACGTGACTCGACGTATGGTTCCACCTATTTAAATAACTTCTTAGCATAATAATTTTAATTTAAATCAATTTTATCATGGTAATATCTATTGAATTTTACCTTGTTACGAGTGGGAATGTATACGGGTAGTTCGCTCAAGGATGTAAAAATGGAAACCGGTACGACTCCCATAATTGTAGTAGTAAAAGGTAACCATCAATTTTGATTTTTCTTACTTGCTTTGCCTGGCACATCTCTCGATACAATGTCGCCAACACGGCGGAACCCCAATTAAGTTTGGCCACTCCTTTAAAATCTATGAGTTTCAGCAGTCACCTTAGATGGACTAGATTTCATCACTTATCTAGCTTTAGGATGCACCCAATGATCTGAAGGATGTTCGTCTGAGCGTGTTGTTCTCTTTCGACTTCAATCGAATCCTCATCCAGCCCCACAAAATTTTTTTGTATCCAAGCCATTTTGATCCGACCTTCGTAAATCATCTTCGGAGCCAAACCCAAAAGATCACCACATACGACTCTCCAATCAGTAAACTGAACAAACCTGGTGACTACCGGCATATCCACCGGTAACCCCAACTGTAAATGCACGTCATCCAGAGTAATAGTACACTAATCGTATGGAAGTATAATGTATGCATCTTGGGTCTCTCTACCAACGCACTTACGAGTTTCGGGTCCAACTTACACCCCTGGCCTACAAGGACCACGTGTCAAAAACTGACATCCCTCAAGTATGGTTCGATCAACGATAATGGAGGATTGGGTAGATTACGAATATGGCATTGTAAAATTCGATCTTTCGCCTATTTACGTAAAAAAAATATACAAAATATCAAGTTAAATTATAACAATGAAATAAAAAATGATAAAATTGAAATTTATTAAAATTTATTTTTACCATTTGCAATTGATTGGCGAAAATGTGCTTGTCATCAAGACGGATTAAAGACCCTACCATTACTAATTATATAGAACACTAATTAATTTTTAATAAAAATATTTTTAGAAAACATTAATAAAAATCTAATAAAAATAGAATTTAGATAGAAATAAAATTTTAGTAATAAATTTAAGAGAGAATTTGAAAGATTTTTGAGAGAATATTGTGAGAAATTAGTAGGGTTTTATAGTTTTTTTTTTTTTACTGTTTGGGTGCAACGACTATTTAAAATAAATGTTGGAAATGTAGTCGTTGGGGGAAGGTGTTGTGTTGGACGATTTTCATTAACGCTTCTAGCTAGAAGAGTTTTATTGGTGACACGCAGAAAGCGCTTCTAGCTGGATATATTTTTTTGGTTTCCTTTGAAAACACTTTCAACTGGAAGAATTTTTATCTAAATCGGCTCATTTATTTTCATAATTTAAAAATGACATTTATTGGTATTTTAATCTAAAATAAAAGTATAAATATGATGTATAATTAACTATTGCTAAAGATTTAATACTTGGTAGACGAAAATAAGAGGGTGTAAAAACTAGTTGAGCAACTAAGGTAGAATACTCTTTGTTTAATTGGGTAAAACAATAAAACCGGAGTAAAATAGAGAGTCAAGTATAATGTGAAACGGTGCGTTTCCAGGTGAATATTTCTATTAGGTTTTTATGGAGCTGAAGTGTTCATGGAAACTGTGAGCTTCGATCTTCATCTCTGAGAGGAAAAGAAGAATAAAATCCAAAAATACACAAAAACATAAAAGGAGTATTTTCTCAAATTCATAACCATGACTGGTAATTCTTTTTTCTTTTTAATTCATTATTATTTTAACTTTACTTTTGCTAATCTAATTCTTGTATTGAATTGCTTATCAAATTTGTTTAGGCCGCCTTCCGTCTATCTACAATGGAGCAATTGACTTTTTCCTTTTCCTTTTCCTTTTCTATGCATCTTAATAGTCATTTGGGTTTTTTTTAGGGTTTTCTTCGAGCAATTTGCTTTTGTTTCTTTAAAGAGTAATGTAAAGCAATAAGCTTTTTTTAGATAATCAAAGATACCCAGAAACTGCAAATGCAATGAAAATTTTTGGGGTTGAAATGCAATGTTCTTTTCTTTTTTAAATCATTCCGGAGCTTTTGAGATCTGGTTTTTGTAAATTAACATGAAATTTATCTCATAATGACCGAGTTTTTAAAATCAAAGCAAGTATTAGTGAAGCAAAAGTTGTAAAAGTACAGTCTTTGAGAGAAACTCAGGCACAGATTGGTGGCTCAACCCCATAAATCGTCCATCAACCTTAAGTTGTAAGAGAACTAGCAAATATAGGTACCCTATTCATAAAAGATACAACTTTACTTTCTTCCCTAGCAGCTATCTAAGGGAATGAAATATGATCTACCTGACATTTACTAATATTGATTACACTTTATTTAATCAATTGATGGAGGGATTTGATGCTGTTTTGAGATTGGTTCATGGTGTGCTTCCTTCAACATGAATTGATTTATCTGAGTTATGTTTACAGATCACTTGCAGGAGCAGGAGATGGAAATTGAAGCCCTGGAAGCAATACTTATGGATGAATTTAAAGGTTCAACCTCTTGCCCTTCTTTCTTGGGCTTGTCTTTTTTCTAGCTGCTAGAATTTCCTGTCCCTCCTGACCTGTTATGATTGTTGTTCTCATATCAGAAATTCATTCTGGTGAAAGTGGGCTAAACACTTCGAATAGGTGCTTCCAAATAATATTATCTCCTCAGGTGTGTTTTATCCCAGAAATAACGTTATCTGCATTTCTGTTCTATTCCAGTTTCTCATGGTGATCTTACAATGCCATGGCCTAGTAGCGGTAGAGTTGTTTGCTGAGTAATAATGCCCGTCTAAATGATTTAGAATGTTTGGCTTTTGTTTAAAGCTACTGTTTAAACAGCATTAGCTATTCTTAGTGACTCTTATGCCTTGGAAACTAATTTTCCTTTCATGTAATTACCTCGGTTTGTATTTTAACAGGATGATGATACAGATCAATCAACCACCCTACCAGGTTATTCTTTTAATTCGTCTAACATATTGTAGCATACTATATTTATGTTCTGCCACACTTTCAGGCAGACACAGATAAATTTATAACATCAAATTTGACTCAATTTGTTTTATTTGGGAATTCTTTTCGCTGCCCTTTGTTCAGGATTTTCCTTTTCCTTGTGAATGTAAGCTGTTATCCTAACTTCTTTTGCAGTTCTGCTGGCTTTAATTTTCTCGCATACTGAAAAATATCCAGATGAGCCTCCACTTCTGAACGTAAAAAGGTCAGTATCTCCTTTCCGTGCAACAAGCCAATATGCATGGCACTGTCTAATAGAGATGTTTGTGACAGTCCCCTGCTTTCTCAAATGATCTGAGAAGCAAAATTTTCCCCTGTTTGAATCTAATTTAACCATCTTGTTTGGGAAGGAAGGAATAGCTTTTAGTCTAATGGGCTCTGCCTTAAAAACATGAAGTTATTATGAATTTTGGCCACTAGATTGGGAATTTTCCATCCTCCCCCTGTTTCATTTTCCCAACCTAGCATTAGCAAATCTTAATCCTTCTTGTGATCCCATTGTTGTTTTTAACATTTATCTTTCAAGCATTTTGGATACTGTCGTTTTGTGCAAATTTCTTGCTGATTTCTCTATCAATTCAGAGGAGCTTATCTCTTGTGTTTGGGGTCTTGTTTAGAAGATTTTTGCTCCTCATGATGTCATTCTTCCTTATGAACAGTTGTAAATAACCTGCTTTTTGTCATTCCCTTTTTCCAGTATACGAGGAATACAAGTTAGTGACCTGAAAGTTTTGAAAGAAAAACTTGAACAAGAGGTAACCTTTCAGGGATTTATGTTTTGTAGTATTACTGGAATTTATAATTTACTATTTAAGCATATGTAAAGCATTCAGGAATTGTTCTTCCAAAAGTTCAGTTTTTGTTCTTAATAGAGTTAACATCATATGTTTCCCCAGCTCACCACTCTCTGGAAAATGTAAATCTCCTGATTGGAAGTGTTATATTGCACAGAGAATCTCAAATCGTCCACACTTACTTTTAGCTAATTGAATTCCATCTCACATCCATCTTCAGTGAATAGTGGCATCTGTTTATCTGTTTAATAACTTAATCTGCCTTTGTTGTGGAAGGTTGCAGTAAAAAGTGTTATTTTTAGTTGGCATGCCAAATAGCATCTTTTCCTTATATCTAAAGTGGTTATACAGCTAATTTGCCCAGCTCATGCTGATTCTCTCTTGATTTTGTGCTTTTCAGGCATCTGAAAATCTTGGAATGGCTATGATTTACACTTTGGTTACATCAGCCAAGGAATGGCTATCTGAAAGATATGGTCAAGATGCTGATGCTGACAATGTTGAAGAAGAAGAATCAACAAAAGATGAGGTGTGGCCATTGACTATGTAGTTTTAATTTCCTCTATTCTTGTGGTCAGTTGTTTTCTAGATTCAAGAGTAAATATAACTTTTGTTTTTGAGTGATCTTTTAGCAAATTCTGTTGGTACTCATATCCAGTTTCCACCTGCCATGCAATGTTTGCATTTAATGTGCATGGATACATTAGTCTTTAGAAGAACTACTTGCATGCCTTAATATAAAACAACTTAAGCCTACAGAGAGTGAATTTATTTTTGGCCTAAGGTGCTGCAATGCCGCTATAGTTGCTACGCTGTTGTCTGATGATGCCTACTTGGGAGGAAAGATAGATTTCAAATTTATGCTTCAAATGTATAAATGTGATAGGTTGCGCCCAAGAAAAACTCGTCATTAATGGATATCATATCTTAGCATTAACTTGAAGCATGAAAGAAATGGAGTTATTGTTATTTTAAATGCTTTGTATTAGAAAAAGAAAAGGTGTGAAGCTTCTGGTTTGCTATGTCCATAATATCAGTGTCTAATGAATCTCAATCAACATCAGCTAGAATGTTGGCCAAATTGGACTGTGAATTTAGGATCAGTTTCTGCTGTCAGGATTGTGAATTTAGGAAAGAAAGTGCTAAGATTCCAAAGATATACTATGCTGGTTTGCAATACAGCCAGACTTTTGGACAGGTCATATTTACAGAACAAAAGCATTGATGTTTTCCTATTAGACAGTTTTGGGGACTTAGTTTGTTCTATTTTAGACATATTCATTTTGTTAATGCTAATTGGCATTTGGTAAGTCTTCTGAACAGAGGAAATTTGTGCTAATAATGATCACAAATCAGAATGCTGAGCACTATGTTTACTTAATACCAGGTATTAGTCTTTACATAATAAAAATTATCTTACCTTTTCCACCCTGCAGGTGATTATTCCACATGGAGAACCTGTTACTGTTGATACATTTTTAGCATGGAGAGAAAGGTTTGAAGCAGAGTTGGCACTAGAGCGAGCCAAGTAAGCTTGTTAGGTGAATGCGTTTTGTACATATCATATATGGATATGCACACAGAGATTACTTCTTAGGTTTTTGTTAGTTATCAATTCTGCAAGTTTGGTTGTGTTAATCATGCTAAAGCTCCTTATGTTTGTTATCATTATTGTATAAAGTTCATCTTTGCTATTGAAGTGATTGGCCAGGATAAGATGTAGAGTCACGTTATATGGGTTCATTATACCTTGTCTTGGAAGTCTGGACTTAAATGGCAGCTATCTATGCTTGCTAGTACATGCAGTTGATGTTCCTGTTAAGGGTTCCATGCAATCAGGAAAAAAAACTGAATTGCAGTTTCTCCTCCTACGCTTTGAAACACAATTCACATCATGGAGATATTCCTTGAAAAGGAACAACAAAAACAAAATCCTGGACAGTTTTACCTTCCAAGCGAACTTTGCTTTACTGGTATTTAAGCACAATGAGCACCTACATGAGAGAGATGAATTGGTCTATGAAAATATTCCTAGAACTTAAATTGCTTAAACATTGGTATGAATGGCAGACAAGAGTACATGGCCAACATTCTAGCTTTCCCTTGTCTAGTTCAGTGCATGGAAAGCTTTTGTAGTTTGTTCTGGTTGATCTACTCTTCATAATGATGTTTTATGTGTGGAAAAAGAAAATCTATGCATCCATGCTATGAAAATTAGAAGGCATACGTTAACCTGTGACAAATAAACTCTCCGTGCATCAATTTTCAGGCTAATGCCCGAATCTGCTCTCACGGCACCTAAAGAAAAGAAGCTCTCAGGCAGGCAGTGGTTTGAAAGTGGAAGAGCTACTGCGGTAACTTACTTATACTTCCTGATTTTTCCTCTCCATGACATTATGGATTTACTATATCTATATCATTGCCAATTTCTTACCATGGGTTTAGTTGGATTTTAGAAACAAGACCCTCGTTGTTTCCTTTAAATTGGCTAATAATCTCAAATGATTAGGTTGCTTTTGGGATGGCCTATTTCCAATTGTGTTATCTATTGCTTAATGATTCTTTTCTAACATGTATTTCAACGATTTTGAGAATAGATATATAATTGTGAAACCATTATTATTTCTAGGGATAAGTTATATCTTCCCCTTATGTTGAATATGAGACTTAAATGATCCAAAAAAAAAAAAAATCTGAAACTCAGTAAATTTGTGTTAGTGTTGAAAAAAAAGAACAGAAAATGCATATGTAAGATATTCTATTTAACGTTATTCAGCCAAGAGGTTCAATTGGATTAATTGACTCCTTCCCATGTTGAAAGCAATCACGATTCAGTGAAGACTGAATGCTTTTTGTGATACGATACGTGATATGGTTAGAATATGCCTATTTAATCATGAAAGTGCCATCTTTAACATAGTCACTCTATCTTCTGCAGAAAGGTGCAGCTCGTGTTAGTGAAGAGTCAGATGAGGAAGACGAGGAAGATATTGATTTTGATGATGATGATTTTGAAGGTGAGTGCTCTTTGTCACACAAGCCCATAATTGGTGTTTGATAGTGCCAAGAAATTTTTTTTTAAATGCTTTCGTAATTACAATATGGTTAAAGATAAAACTGAAGCAAAATGGATGAAAGAAATGATTTAATCACTGTCTTATTGTAGATGATGAAGAAGATATGCTTGAGCACTATCTTGCTGAGAAGTCCGATTCGTCCACGCACTCTTCAAAGAGAGCTGCCTAAAAGAACGTCATGTGGTCTGAGAATTAAACATCTATTATCATCCATGCAATCTGAACGTCTTGCGGTTTGAGAATTAAAGATCTTTTATCAACTTCCTCTCATTTTAATTTTGAAGTATACTAGCCAGGGAGGCGTTGATTGAAGGAAAGCAATTTATGTTGTACCATTATATTTCTGTTTAAAGCAGCACTTACAATGTAAAAAGTCACCAATTTTGCATATTACTGCTTGAGCTAAAATCAAATTATGATAGCTCGAGCTTGAGCGTTGAATCCTGAATTTTGAGTCAAGTTTGAGCTTCTTATAACTTGAGCTCAGCTTTAGTCCCAAATACTTAAGAAGGGTGCTCAATATAGAAAAGAGGCATCAAAGAAAATAAATGATCATCATTAGAAAAGTTGAGAAGAATTCTGAAAATAGTAAGAGTTTGTCATATTAATTTCTAATGAGCTTACCATAAGTGTTACTCGATTATGAGTCCCTTTGTAAGTGATTTAATACTATATTCTTTTTAAAAGCTCAATAATTTGCGTTATAATACGTTTAGTAACTTGTAAACTTTATAATATTGTACGAAATTCAGTAATTTTGTAAAAGTTTCAGCAATTCGTAAGAATTTCGAATTTGTGGTAAATTTAGCAATTTATAAAGATGGTAAGAAATTTAGTAATTTTAAAATGATTTTGTTGTAAGGAATTCAATAATTTATTGAAAACATTACAATGTTATAACGATTTGCAATAATTTTTGATAGCCTATGCTTTGGCCTAGTAACAAGAAACTCACCTTCGCAAATTTGTCCCATAAAGCTCGATGGGAACAACGTGGTCATATTTGTATATGTTGTTTTTCAAAGCTAAAGGATTACAGGGGTATATTATTGGTGATTTAAGAAAGCCCGTATCTACAATCAACGGGATTCAGAAAATTCTCTCGTGATGGCCTGGCTCATCAATTCTATGAAACCACACATTTTCAGGACATACTCTAACAAAAATATGCAAAGCAACTGTTCTTACAAACTCACGAGTTGACAATGATGCTCAAATCTACAAAAACTGAAACACTAACCAGTTTCAAAATATTTTTCTCAATTGAGTGGTTTGTGGCAGTAATTAGATTATTATCAAGATTTGTACTAGAAATGTTGTCAAATTCTAGAAATTAGTCGAAAATGAGCGAATATATGACTTTTTGGCCTGGTTGATCAATGAATATGATCAAATTGGGGTTCAGGTTCTTAGAAACACTCTACTCATACATGCAATAGAAATAAAGTGAAAGAAATGCTATGCTCTACATAGCACCAGTTGAAAAGGCAAGTTTGAGTTCCAGTGGATCAAAATAGCAGTCAACCACCAATAACCCAAATAAAGATTTTTTGCATTGTGACTATTGTGGGAAGCCATGACATACGAAGGGAACTTGTTGGGAGCTATACAGCCGACCCACTAGAGGCTAAAGGGGGAAAACAAGTGAATTCCACAGGAGCTCAAACAAATTTGTTTGAGAACATAGACTCATCCAAGGTAACACCCACTACCGAGTCTTTCTCTTCTATTATTGCCCAAATTGATTCCTCCAATGTTGTGAATTAAGTAATGCCTTTAATGCACATTGACACTAACCCCTTGTTGAAGATGGCTCCCCATGCACCCCATGCAGTAGAAAAAGTGGCCATCCAGCTCAAGTCAAGCAGACAGCAGCTGAAGCTTGTTGATACTGTCCAATTTCAACTTGTTTTGTTACTTCAACTTCTTAGTTTGTATTTTAGTTTTATTTGAACTAGGTTGGTAACATTTTGTGATGTAATTAGATGTTGATTGACTGAAAAATCAGCAATGCAATATGTACAAGTTAATTCAACAAGTTTCTATGTATTTTTAGTGGTGTTAGGTAAAAGTTTAGGTAATCTTTCACTTGTAATGACCAGCCATTGATCTGGTATTTGTAATGGCATTATGCCAATGTTAATGTTTTAATGAAACATCTTTTGGTTTTCATCCATATGTTTTTTGTTTTTCTTCTTTATTCTTGCTCGAATTATGCTTGTTTCTTTCACAAGTCACGAGCCTTGTTGCTCAAGACTCTGCTTCAGCTATCGTTGCTTGTCTCTTAACACTAACAATTGGTATTTAGAGCCTTAATCTTAAAGGTACTATGTTATTTCAACTTCAAATTTGATTGGCTTCATCAAGCTTTTCACCAGTTGCACCACCAGTCTTCAATGGAGAGGGCTTTCACATTTGGGTGGTCAAAATGAAGACCTACCTGCAGGCATTCAACCTATGGGAGGTGGTCAACTCGGATGTTGAACCAGCACCACTCAGAGCCAATCCTACAGTGGATCAAATGAGGTAGCATGCAGATAAGAGGACCAAGAGGCACAAGGCCATGTCATGTATTCAAAACTGTGTCTCAGATATGATCTTCACAAGGATCATGGCCTGTGAGACACCAAAGCAAGCCTGGGACAAGCTCAAAGAGGAATTACAAGGCATAGAGA
This sequence comes from Gossypium rotundifolium, assembly GCA_025506655.1. Taxonomy (NCBI): domain Eukaryota; kingdom Viridiplantae; phylum Streptophyta; class Magnoliopsida; order Malvales; family Malvaceae; genus Gossypium; species Gossypium rotundifolium. The sequence continues at coordinate 112,133,820 of CP106723.1, forward strand.
GGACAAGGAAGCAACAATTGTTGAACTTGAGAAGGGACTTCGAGAACTTGAAAATGAAAGAAGAGGAAACAGTAAAACAATACTCTGATAGGATTATGGCTATAGTAAACAGCATAAGGCTCCTTGATGAGCAATTCAATGAAGCAAGGATAGTAGAGAAAGTGCTATCTACCTTACCAGAAAGGTATGAGGCAAAAATATCCTCCTTGGAAGATTCAAGAGATCTTTCAACTATCTCTCTAACTAAGCTTATTAATGCTCTATATGCATAAGAACAAAGAAGGGCCAACAGAATGAAGGAGCACCAAGAAGGTATTTTTCAAGCCAAGACCAAGTCTATCTCAAGTGCTTCAGCCTACAAAGGCAAGAAGACTTAGAAAACCATGCCTAAGCCTGATGCTACAAGAACGGGGGATCAACCTTGTAGGCACTGTAAAAAAATTGGTCATTTAGAAGCAAATTGTTGGTTCAGACCAGATTTACAATGCCAACATTGTAAGAAGAGGGGCCATGTTGAAAGAATTTGCAAAAATAAAGGCAAACTAAGTTAGAACCATCCACAACTGTCACAAGCTGAGGTTCGAGTAGCTGAAGACAGTAGTGACCATGAGGAGCAAGTATTTGCAGTGTCATGCTCACCTACTCAGAAGAAAGCTTTAAAAGAATGGCTTTTGGACAGTGGTTGCACTAACCACATGTCCCCAGATGTAACCATCTTCAAGACTTTGGATAGGAACTGTAAAACCAAAGTAAAAGTTGGTAATGGTCATTTTATTAAAGCTGAAGGTAAAGGGGATGTGTTGATATGTACTTCCATAGGTAAAAGCTCATCTCAAACGTGTTGTTAGTGCTTGAAATTGATAGAAACCTTCTTAGCATAGCTCAATTGCTAGAGAAAGGTTACTCAGTGGTGTTCAAGGGTAAGGAGTGCCAGATAACTGATCCAAGTGGATCTAGGCTCATGTCAGTCATTATTACTGATAAAAGTTTTTAAGTCAACTGGACAAATGACTCAGACTCAGCCTACATAGCCTCTACTGAAGAATGCAAACTTTGGCACCAAAGGCTTGGACATGCCAATTATAGATCAATGGCTCAGATGATCGGTCAAGAGCTAGTGGAGAACTTCACCAACTCAGTTGAGAAGGAAAGGTCTGTGAAGTGTGCCAACTAGGAAAGTAAGCTAGACTCCCATTTCCCTCAAATCAAGCCCGAGAGCTTGTAAAGGCTTCAATTAGTTCATACTGATGTCTGTGGTCCTATGAAGACTCGGTCACTTAATGGCAGCAAGTACTTCATTCTCTTTGTTAATGATCATACTAGATATTGTTGGATCTTTTTTCTAAAACACAAGTTTGAGGTAGCTCAAGTGTTCCTGAAGTTTAAAGTAGTTGTTGAAACTGAAACAGGCTGTAAGCTAAAGACCATAAGGTCAGACAATGGAACTGAGTATACCTCATCTCAGTTTTAAGCTTATTGTGATGATGCAGGCATTAAACACCAGTTAACCAATGTCTATACACCTCAGCAAGATGGGGTAAGTGAAAGAAAAATAGGAGTCTGTTGGATATGGCCAGGTGTCTTCTGTTTGAGAAAAATTTGCCCAAGACTATGTGGGCTAAAGCAGTCAACACTATTTTCTACATTCAGAACAGACTACCAACCAAGACACTTGACCATAAGACTCCATATAAGGCCTGGTTCGGGTTCAAGCCATCTTTGGCTCATCTAAAAGTCTTTGGATGCTTGTGCTATGCTCATGTACCAACTGTGAAGAGGGATAAATTGTCCAAATGAGCCCAACCTAGAATCTTGTAGGCTACAACTCAATTAAAAAGGGCTATAGGATCTTAGATCCTTCAACAAACAAGATCCAAGTAAGCAGAGATGTGATATTTCATGCAAAAGCATCTTGAAACTAGGATAGAAATGAACCAGAGGCTGCTTCTGAGGAGTTTATAGTAGATCAGACTGAAGTTGATCAAGATGGTCCAGAAATGGACATTGATGATGTCCCTATCAGAAGTACCAGACCCTTGGCTGAGATCTATGAAAGAACACATGTAGCCATAGTGGAACCAAGCTACTTTGAAGAAGCTGAAGCTCATAAAAGGTGGAAGCAAGCTATGATTAATGAAATCAAGATGATAGAAAAGAATCAAATATGGGGCTGACTGAAAAACCTGCTAACAAAAGGACCATTAGTGTGAAGTGGATTTATCGAGCCAAGTATAATGCAGATGGGAGTCTGAATAAATGGAAAGCTAGGCTAGTTGTCAAGGGGTTCAGTCAGAGATATGGTCTAGACTACATGGAAACTTTTGCTCCAGTAGCTAGACTTGACACCATCAGGTTGTTAGTTGCTTTGGCTGCAAGCAATGGACTATACATCAACTTGATGTTAGGCTCGCATTTCTTAATGACTTTCTTGAAGAAGAAATTTACATTGATCAACCTCAAGATTTTGTTGTATTTAGCAAAGAACACATGGTATACAGGCTCAAAAAGGCCCTATATGGGTTGAAACAGGCTCCTCGAGCCTGGTATGCCATAATTGACAGTTATTTGGTCAGTTTGGGATTCAATAGAAGCATCAGTGAACCAACACTTTATGTCAAAAATAAAGAAGCTGAGACACTGCTCATTGTGTCCCTTTATGTGGATGGCCTTCTAGTGACAGGAGGAGACTAGGTCATATTGGCTAATTTCAAAGCCAAAATGAAAGACATTGAGATGTCTGACTTGGGCAAAATGACATAATTTTTAGGAATGAAGGTGTACCAAATAGAAAATGAAATCTTCTTGAGTCAGAAAACATTTGCCATGAAGATCCTAAAGAATTTCTCAATGGAGAATAGCGAACAAACAAGCACACCTATAGCTGTTGGATTAAAACTGTCAAGCCAAGGGGACCATGCGCTGGTTTGTGAATCTTCTTACAGAAGTTTAGTTGGTTGCTAGTTATACCTAACTGCAACAAGACCAGATATCATGTTTGCTGTAAGCTTCTTTCAAGGTTCATGCACTGCTGTAATAAGCAGCACCTTCAAGCAGCAAAAAGGGTGTTGAGATACATTAAAGGGACTCTAAGCTATGGCATGTTGTATACTCAAGCTGAATGTCTGAAACTGGTGAGATATACTAACAGTGACTGTGCAGGCTCAATGGATGATATGAAAAGCACATCTGGATATGCTTTTACCCTCGGTTCAGCCATGTTTGCCGGAGCTCAAAAAGCAAAGTGTGGTAGCTCACCAATAGCGTGTTGAACATGTTGCAAAGCAGCTAGTGTCAGAAACCAAGCCATATGGCTTAGGAAAATCTCAGCTGATTTAAACCTCAACCAAAAGGGTGCAACTGAGATCTATTGTGACAACAAATCTGCTGTGGCAATAGTAAAAAATTCGGTTTTCCATGGCAGAACCAAACATTTCAGTATAAAGCTTCATGTTGTTTGAGAAATGGAGCAAGCTCAAGAAGTTGAATTAATTCACTGTAATTCCGAGGAACAAGCTACAGACATCTTAACAAAAGCTCTCAACATGTCAAGGTTTAGTAAGTTGAGAGAGAAGATAGGAGTTTGTAGCATGGAAGCCAAGGAGAAGTGTTGAAGATGGCTCCCTATGCAGCCCATGCAGTAGAAAAAGTGGCCATCTAGCTCAAGTCAAGCAAGCAGCAGCTGAAGCTTGTTGATACTGTCCAATTTTAACTTGTTTTGTTACTTCAACTTCTTAATTTGTATTTTAGTTTTATTTGAACTAGGTTGGTAACATTTTGTGATGTAATTAGATGTTGATTAACTGAAAAATCAGTAATGCAATATGTACAAGTTAATTCAACAAGTTTCTATGTATTTTTAGTGGTATTAGGTAAAAGTTTAGGTAATCTTTCACTTGTAATGACCAACCATTGATCTGGTATTTGTAATGGCATTAAGCCAATGTTTATGTTTTAATGGAACATCTTTTGGTTTTCATTCATATGTTTTTTATTTTTCTTCTTAATTCTTGCTCGAATTCTGCTTGTTTCTTTCACAAGTCACGAGCCTTGTTGCTCAAGACTCTGCTTCAGCTATCGTTGCTTGTCTCTTAACACCAACACCCCTGAATTACTGATTTTGGAGTGAATAGCTGCCACGATACGAAACAAGTTATGAACAGATCAAAAGAATACAAACTGAAACAGAATGAAATATAATAAAGATTAAGAAGAAATTCGGCCAGCCAAGAACAAAAGAAAACCTAGAATTTAGAAGTGTTTTGGGATGTTCCTGATTAAGAAGAAACTGCCAAATTGAGATCTAAACAAGAGAAAGAAAGATGTAGGCACATGACAGGATCCTCTAAAGGTTTACTTAATTAATCCCTATGTCAAACAAAGGTTAGTATGACAGTAGTTTATGGTTCTTTTTCCTCTATGTATGGAATAGGTTTTGTCAATTATGCAGCGAATATTAATTGATCATATGTACCTGTTAACCTTTTATTTGTTAGGGCCTTCACAGAAGTCCTAAATTGTAAAATTGAATTTTTTTCCCCAATCATTATGTTTTTCAAAACCTTCAAACAAGGAGGAAGATTGATATCAATAGATTGTATGATGACTTATATATGTTGGAGGGGAGTAGTGGTTGTATTCCATATCACGCATGTTTTGGAGGAAATAAGGATGTCAACCATGAAATTATACAATGGCATCTACAGTTAGGGCATCCATCTTTTTCTGTACATGAAATATTATTTTGTGAGGCTCATCAGTATGCTAAACATATTAAAAAATCTAATCCATTATGCAATAATAGAAGTAGTGGTCTTTTTTTGACTATTCAGTCTGATGCTTAAGATCCTATTCAAACTACCTAATTATTCGGTAATCGATGATTTGTTACTTTCATTGGTTGTTGCACTAGGATGACTTGGGTTTATTTGATGAATCAAAAAGTGATTTGCTTTTGTGCTTTTAGCCTTCCATAACATGGTTTCCACACAGTTTAATGTTAAGATAAATATTTCGAGAACTAATAATGGCATAAAATAAGTAGCTTTAGATGGTTATCTTAGTTTAATTTGGAATTTTATCTTTATTTTGGAGATTTTAATTATTTTTAAGAGTTTATAAATATTTGACTTACTTCACCATTATAAAGAATAGATATTTAATTAGTTTAATAAATTTTACTATGGGCTTTTTTTTTTTTCAAAGTTTAGAGACTCACCTTGCGTACTTCTTTTTAAAGTTGAGAAATTTACCTTATTTATTTCCTTTTCAAGGTTGAGAGATTTACCTTGTTATTTCCTCATTATTCATGTTTTTAAGTACAAGTTATCTCTGGGCGTAGGAAGGAACCATTTTGTTAGTATCCCACACTCGACCCAAACGATAAATTTAAATGTCAAATGTCACAATATGTTGTCGGAGTAACTCAAATAATTAACCATCAAAACATGTAAGTTTTAAAATTTATTTTTTATATAAATATTGAAGACAAGTAAATTTAATTTTTGGACTTCAAAATCATGGTTAAAACATCAAAATCTGATTTTTAATTTTTCAAACTGTTTAATTCTCTAATGTGGTAGTGTGTATTGAGTCTGTGATCATCACCTTGTAGCATCAATTTTTATTAAATAACTCACTCATCAAATTAATAGAAATGAAACCTTAAAAAATGATAATACAAGAAAAAAATGATTACAATAGAAATTGTTTTTAGAAAAGGTATTCATTGAAAATTTTTAATTGATGATATGTGGAGGGATGTATTTTATAGAAAGGGGTGTTGATATGAGATATTGTATCTAATAATGTTAGGTTCGAAAAAATTAGGTGGGGAGGAATTGGTATTTCTAGAAATTTCTGCAAAATTTTTCTAATTAATAAGGAAATGAAAGAAAAGCTTAGACAATTTGATTTATAGAGGTTTGACCCCAATTACCTCCTACCTCTACTATTTTGGTATACCTCAACTAAAGATTTTTCAATTTACTATATTTGAAATTATTACCTTTGAAGGAAAAAGTATAACGTTTACAATTATTTATCTTTTTCACAAGACTAAGATAGAACCTTCACCTAACTTTTTGGCTAAATTAGAACTTTATAGCTTTTACAAGGCTCAACTGGCTACCCTTCTAATCCCCTTTAGTATACTATTTACAACAATGAGAAGATTAACAAACCAACAATGAACCTCTATTAGGTGTGTATTTGCAAAATAAAACTCTAAAAATAAAATATGAGAGTAAAAATATATATTACAATAAGCTCTCAATGAAAAAAATTTAAAAAAAAAAAATGAAAGATTTTCTCTTGGACCTTTTGCTTGAATGTTGCTCTTTTAAGTCTTGAAGCGTTATTGATGAGTCTTTATACTAAGAAACAAGTTTTGTGGACGTTTATGGCCGTTAGAGATGTATTCAAACCGTTGGAAGAAATTTCAAGCCAACATTTATATCAACATAAGTGGGCAAGTGCCAATACTTCTCCTTAAGTATCAATACCAATTTGTAGGTTTTTGCATTTTGGCTTACTGTCCTAGTTGTATCAATACAACTAGGCCAATGAACTTGTATAAAATGAGTTTAAATGCCTCAAAACAATTTGGCATTGACTTAAAAACATTTAGATAAGTTAAAACACATTTAGAACATATTTTTGAGTATTTTACAAGTATTTGAGATGCTTTGAAAATTTTTGAATAAAATTTCAATCATATTTTCATTAAATGAATTTAAAAAATATATAAATACAAATTTATGTTAAATATTATTATATCAAAATCTATATTCGGAGGAATACCCTACAACTCAACAATATAAAAGGTTTAACGGGAAGTATCAAGAAAATTTGTCGCTATGACGACAAAATTAGTAGATGAAACAATAGAAATTATATCTATTAAGAAAAACTTGTATGAGTTATATCTATTAAGCCATTTTTGTTGGCTTTTCATTATGAGTACTTATCCATTCATTGTTAATAAATATTATATTAATAAATATATATTTTTATTATATAATTATATAATTATTATTTGATTTTATAAATAAAAGAGTTATTAATTAAAATAAAAAATTAGAAACAATATATTTATTAATTAAAATAAAAAACTTGAAACAACATTAAATAAAAATTATAAATGTGTTTAGAAAAGAAATTAAACATGTGACTCAATGATAAAACCATTATTATATTTATTACAATAGTAATGCAATAAATTCTACTAAATTAACATATTGCTTTTTTCTAAAAAGAAGAAAACATATTGTTTACCCACTATTTCAGTTATCAATAATTATGTTTATAAACATAATATCAATTTATTAAATATAATTTTAATATTAGATACACTAAACTCATATATGACAAGTAGTAATGTAAATTTATTTTAGCGGTTACAAACTATTATTTCTATGATTACAAACTATTTTTATAGTTACAAAAATATTAAATACTTTTCCGATCGTTACATGGAAATATTATCATTTTGCTCCTACTAAATTGTGTTTTTCCCCTTCCAAAATCCTATAACTAGGAGGCATTTTTCCTTCATTTGACACACATTTGAAAAACAAAGCTTCTTCCACACTCTTTCAACTCTCTTTCATTCTTTTTAAAACTTTAGAATTTTTCTTAAATTGCATTAGAGTAAATTCTGTTTAGGAATTTGGATTTTAAGTGGGGCCGTTTGTGACCCCTCCAAACTTTCCTGTAAATTGATCCTAGTGTGATTTTTTCGATTAATTCTATTTTTAGATTATTGCAGAAGAACAATACCAATTGAGTTCTACCTTTCTTATTCAAAATGAATATAAAAAACTGTGTTAATCTTGGGGGACGACGTCTACTATACAATTACATCAATCAGTTCAAATTCGTTTCTAAGGCAGTGATTTTCCACGGCACAGTAATACTTTATTTATTTAATCTTGGTTTATTTTTCAGTCAGTGCTAACGAGTTTGTTTTGTAGTAGTATGTTTGCCAACAATTTAGAAACGAATTACTACTACTGTTAAACATGTCTGCCCCGATCAACAAATATATTCTTGCTCTCTCCAAGCTCGAGCTTCTTGATGGACCTAACTACTGCCGCTGGTCCCAAAGGATGGTCATATTCTTCGAACAGCTTGAAGTTGACTACGTCCTCTTTAATCCACTTGTCACCGAAGAACCCGAAGATTCTATCACTGTTCCCAGATACTCGGATGTCAATGCAAAAAAGGTCAAATTTGAAAAGGACAACAAAATGGTCAGAGGTCACATGTTAAGTCACATGGCTAACAACCTTTTTGACCTATTTGTAAAAAACCAAGTCAGCTACTTCCATCTAGGGTACATTGGAAAAGAAATATGGAGCTGGTGATGCTGGGGTCAAGAACTATGTCATTGAAGAGTGACTCAAATTTCAAATGATCAATGATAAGCTAATTATGGATCAAGCACATATCTACAAGTTAGTCTCCGACATCCTAACTGAAGGGATGGAGATGTGTGAAGTTTTCCAAGCAAATGTTCTGATTGAAAAATTGCCAAAATCCTGGCCTGACTACCATAATATTCTTAAACTTAAGAAGCGAGACATTCCTCTGGAAGAATTGATTAGCCATATGAATATTGAGGAAGTCAATCGTCTCAAAGATAAGGCCTTAATAACCTCAAGTCAATTTCCTTTAAAAGCCAACATTATAGAATCTGATTCTGGTTCTTATCCCAAATTGAATAGATTTAAAATGCTGGGAGTTCAAAGAAGATAGCAAAACACTAGAACAAGTAGGCTGTCAACTTTAAGAAACTAGGAAAGAATAAAAAACCCAACAATCCTGTGAAATGCTACATGTGTGGCAGAGCTAGACACAAAACATATCAATGCTATCAACGCTCTGGCTGCTAGAATGAAAACAAACCACAAGCAAATCTAGTTGAAAATCCAAATGAGGTGATAGCTACTGTGGTTTTCAAAGTAAACCTGGTCGAGAATAATGCCAAGTAAATTGTAGACACAGCACCTTCAAACATTTCTACGCTAGCAGAGAAATGTTTATTGAGTTTGAAAGTGTAGCTAAAGGTGAACAAGTTTATATGCGTAACTCTACCAACTCAGAAGTACTCGGTAAAGGAAAAAAATTTTCTCAAACTTACTTCTGGAAAAACGTTAGCATTTAATAATGTCCTTTATGTACCTGCCCTACGTAGGAATTTAATTAGTGGTGGATTATTGAATAAGGTAGACATTAAACTAGTCTTTGAAGCCAATAAAGTCATACTTTCCCGTAATGGATATTATGTTCGAAAACGTTATCTGAGTGGAGGGTTATTTTTTTATTGAGACTAATCTTTTGACATGTGGCATGCTAGATTAGGACATGTGCATATTCATTCTCTGAAAAAACTCATAAAAATGAATCTACTTCCTAATCTAGATGATAGTAGCTTTAATAAATGTGAAATTTGTGTTGAGCATACTAGACATTCCTTAAAGACTACTTCTAATAGGAAGACTTAATTTCTAGAGTTAATTCATATTGATCTAGCAGACTTTAAAAACACAAAGTAAAAATGGAAAACGTTACTATATCACCTTTGTTGATGATTACTCTAAATACACAAAGGTTTATCTATTAAGATCAAAAGTTGAAGCTGATAAAACTTTTCTTCTTTATGAATCAGAGGTTGTGAATATGACACAAATTTTCTTAAAGAGGTTTGTGAGAAAGATGAAATTATACATGAGTTTTCTGCTCTTTATTTCCCATAACAAAATAACATAACTGAAAGGAAAAACAGAACTCTAAAATAAATAATCAATGCTTTACTTCAAATTTCGGTTTACCTAACAATATGTGGGGGGAGGCCGTACTAGTTCAAATCCACAAGATACTAGTGTTTAAGCGGCTAATTTCCCTGTTGCTCTTCTCATATCTTTTCTTGTATTTACAAAATTTCCAATTACTTTCCATTGGTGGGGGGATGTTAGTAATACAAATTTATTTTAGCAGTTACAAACCATTATTTCCAACAGTTACGAACATTTTTTTTACAATTACTAAAATATTAAATACTTTTCTGACTGTTACATGAAATATTACCATTTTACCCTTGCTAAATTACATTTTTGCCCCTTCCCAAAATCCTATAAATAGGAGGCATTTTTCCTTCATTTGACACACAATGGAAAAACAAAGCTTCTTCTACTCTCTCTCTCTCCTCTCTTTTCATTATTTCTAAAACTTTAGAATTTTTCTAATTGCCTCTCTTTCATTATTTCTAAAACTTTAGAATTTTTCTTAAATTGCATTAGAGGAAATTCTATTTAGGAGTTAAGGTTTTAAATAGGACCGCCTGTGACCCCTCCAAACTTTCCTAGTAATTGATCCTAATGTGATTTTTCCGATTAATTCTATTTTTAGATTATTTTAGAAGAGCAATACCAAATTGAGTTCTTCCTTCCTTATTCAGGTGTACAAATATCGAAGAACTGTGTTAACCTTGGGGGACGACGTCCACTATACGATTGCACCAATCAGGGCGAATTCATTTCTAAGGCAGTAGATAATACTTTATTTATTTAATCTTGGTTTATTTTCTAATCATTGCTAACAAATTTGTTTTACAATAGTAAATTTGCCAAGAAGTACAACAAAAATATAAAGTCTTATTTAACAAAGTTAAGTTTAAAGAGTCTTATTGTGCTAATAAATAATGATGTCCAGCTGACAAAAAAGATCATCAGCTTGATTCAAATTCTCAGAAAAATAAAGTTGAATATTAAACATGGTAACCTGTAATTGTGAAGCCTCTTCCAATGATCTCTCCACCAAAGAACCAGGCATAGCACTCAACTCCAATCAGAGCAGCCATGCTTGCATTTTCAATGTTCCAAGCTTCCTTTGTTTTCAGAAGCTCTTTAAGGGAATCAAGCTCTTTCCAAAACGCCTCGTATCTCCTTGGAATACTGCAGTTACATCAACAATTTGTACCAACGTCATGGACACATGGACATCTATACACAAGTATGATTCTACCAAACTACCATCTTCCAAATATATACATAACTTAAAGAACACACTCGAATTTGGGTAGCTAGTGCATTGGTCAATAAGTAATTATAACAGACTGATCGGTTGCTAAGAATCAGATTATATCATGTTATATAAATTAAAGAAACAGCCAATATGAGTAGCAGTTTTTAACACAATAATGGATCATTGGTTTCATGAACTTGCATCATTCAAGGAATACCCAAGTTGTCAAAAAGTTCCATTGATTGTCCCTGTACATCTTAAACGACCGGAAGATGAAGGGATAAAGTACTAAACATGCATGAAATATTCAGCAGTAGAGTGAAAGTGAAAGTGAAAGTGAAAGGCTTTTGAAGGAACTACCTGGCGAGTCGAGTATAAAATAATTGTTTTGCCAACAATTGGCATGTTTCTACGCTGGATGGTTCCTTGATGTATGTTTTGTTCCGTTCCATCAGCTCCCTGTAATAAGAACCTCCATTCTTGGTCACCAACTGTGAAACTTGAATAGCCCGTTCCATCAGCTCCCTGCAATAAGGACCTCCATTCTTGGTCACCAACTGTGAAACTTGAATAGCCCGTTCCTTCATCTCCTTGTAATAAGGACCTCCATTCTTGGTCACCAACCGTGACACTTGAATAGTCTTGGTTTGAAACTGTTGAAATCTTGACGCCATGGAAATTACCTTAAAATAAAAACCGTAATTGCATCATCGAATATTACTATATTACAGTAATTCATCAATATACCTGAAAAGTTCCTGTAACTCTAGAGTAAAAATAAAACAAGAGACGAACAAAACGTATAAAACAAAAACACCAGACAATCGAAACGAAACCTTAAAAAAAATAATGATGAAAGAGTGACCATTAAAATTTCAGAATAAACTAATCCCTATAATGACTTTTTTAGCACTTTCTTCAAAGAAGACTTTTTTTTTTTTTTTTACTTTTTATCTTTTCTTATGTCTTCCCTACACTTGCGCTTTTTTTTTTTTTTCCTAAGATGCCAAACAACATGTAATGCATGAACCACCAAGTAAGCATTTGTGGAGAATTTGGAATGATAAACACAACGTAAGCAAAATTACCTTCTTTGTAAAAAGAATTTCTTCTTCTTTGTCCCCCCGCCCCGTAGTTTATATATATAAAAAGTGTCGAGTGGGTGAAATTTGATGGAGTGACTTCACTGATATGTAGCCACGAAAATAGGGGAGGTTTAGTTGTTTACTTTGGACTCGTTTTTGAAGCATTCAAACGGTAATTAAGTCATTTTGCAATTTGCACCTAATATAATATTGGATAAACTATAAAAATAGTTACTTTTGTTTGTCTCAGATTATATTTTAATCACTTATGTTTAAAATGTTACATTGTAATTACTTACGTTAATAATTGTGGTCACTGTACTGTTAAGCTCCGTTAACTCCCTAACAACAATTTTAGGTGACAGTCTAAATGAGTTTTAAATGTCAACTTAAATGTCCAACTCGGATAAGAATAAATATTTAAATTTTTTATGAAAATAAAATACAAAATTATACCTAAAACTTATTTCTCAAAAGGATAAAGTTATATAATTTAGAGGATGCTTCACAATGGCACTTGGATTAGTTCAAATGAACCTCCTTATTGCCATTAATTTATATTTGAACTTCGTTTCCCAAGAAATTGTTTGCATTATATATATATATATATATATATATATATTGGCTTTGAAAAAATTCTGCTCTTTTCATGTTCAAATATCTTATCAGCTAAAGAGCTGTATTTCTTCAGGACTATCTCTGCCACAAATTTGCGAAAATGTTGTAAATGCTGCATATGATCCTCGCATTTCCGGTGTGTATCTCCACATAGAACCTTTGAACTGCAGATGGGGAAAAGTTGAAGAAATTGGAAGGCATAATTTGAAGTACTTTAAGAAATCAAGTAGATTCATTTAGCTCATTGTCTCACTTGAAGTTTGATATCTGTACACAAATTGAATTGTTGGACAACTTTGGGTATTGTAAGCCACTAAAAACCAGTGAGTGAAGGAAAATAGCTTGTTAAGCAAACCAGTGAATTTTTTCTGTACACAATCCAGAATTTTTTCAAATAAAAAAAAAAAAAACTAAATAATGCATACAATTTCTTGGGAAAACGATGTTCAAATATAAATTAATGGCGATAAGGAGGTTTCATTTCAACTAATTC